>QEPC01013103.1:674764-746468 GCA_003113815.1 Sphenodon punctatus | reverse complement strand
CTTACAGTTCCGCCGAAATGTCAAAAGGCTTGGGGCCAGGCGAGCTTCCTCCGGAAGGGAGTTCCACAGCCGCGGCCCTACCACCGAGAATGCCCGCTTCATCGTGGCCCCCCGCTTAAAATGAGATTAGACAGCGATTGTCTGACTGGGCGGTGAATCGTGATATCTCCGCATTATACGCAAGTAAGATAGCCTCATTGTGTGGCCAGCTGAAAGTCTCATGCTCGCTTGAGCCTTATCTCCCTCCGAGAAAAGATCCCAAAGTAAGAAGAATGGTGACTCTCCTGCGATTCAATCTTTTCGAAACAGCAGTAGTAAAGGGCAGGAGAGACTAGGTGCCTTACGCCAGTAGAATTTGCTCATGCGATCTGCAAGAAGTTGAGACTTTAACTCATGTCATTTTTCATTGCCCTAGGTTTAGGGACCTAAGAAGCATTTGAGCTGATCCTTTGTTTCAGAATTATTTTCTTCTGTCAGAGGGTAAAATGGCATTATTAACTTCAGTATCTGGTTTTGAAAGTGCTAGGGCGGTAGCTCGTTTTCTTACTCTGGTAGAAAGGACTAAAGCCTTAACTGAATAGGGACACAAGTCCCATCATCGTTGATCCCTAGATATATCCCCTCCTTGCAAACTGGAAGTGTTTCTCTCTTTGGGACTTCTTTGTGTACGACCCATAGAATGGTATCACACAAACAGTTACTCAGCTTTATATGGACAAGGCTATTTGTTTGCCTATTGAATTAATTGTGATATTAATTTAAATTCATTCATTTTATATGAATTTACATTGATTTAAATGTTTGTACATGTTTTATACTGGGTGGAATGCCCCTTCTGCCTCTGGTCACTCTAGCTGTTGTCTGCTAAGGTTTTTAGTTTTATAGTTTAATTGGTATAGCAATTTTGCTGGGTACAATAAAGCTTATGTATGTATGTATGGGTTCTGCCTTTAACTAACTTATACAGCTACTGCTGTAAGTAAATTGCCCCTTTTTGTAAAAATTGCCCCTTTTGTAAACATTAAAACAGTTGTATTCAATTATATCAAATACTTTAAAAAAAAAAAAAAAAAGTGTGATGTGTACTGCCCCTTTAATAAGTTGGTAGCTGCACACTTCTACCAGACAGAGCTGTACTTCCTGTTTCCTGTCTTTTGCCAGAACAACAAAGTAGCAGCACAGTAATCTGCTCACCTGTTTCAGCCTCCTTCTCTCTGGAGGTTCACCAAACAGAATATTGACACTGAAGATGGGATTAAAACCCACATAGGAAATAGGAAGTAGAGCTCTGCCTGGGACAAATGCAGAGCTACCAACTTATTAAAAGGACAGTACATCATAGAATGGCTTTTGTTGTGTATTTTGTAGGCTATGAGGATAGCTTCTATACAGGTGTATAGAGGAAGGCAGTGATTGCCTGACATGCTCCATTTTATTGGTAACTAAAGGGCTAAGTGGGTTTTGCTGAGGGAAGTGACTCATTTTATTCTCCCTGGGCATCAGGGAAGTGGAATTAACTGAGAAGGGGTGTCAATGATGTGGACTGGCAGTCTTGAGGAAAGGACCCTTGGAACAGAGAAGCCTGAAAGGGAGTGGGGGTGGGGTTGGGGCTGGATTTTTTCCTGATCCTTCTCTATTAACACAGGCCTGTACACTGGTCAGAAAACTAGGGGGGAGAGTTGTTCACGGTGGAACAGCAGGCATCCAATTGGAGCACAAAGCTGCTAGCTGTACAGCACAGAAACCAGAGCTGGCAGTGAGTGACCATCTAATGGCAAACACACTTATTCACAACTGTTAAGGCTGGCCAAGTCAATCCTGGGAGTTTATGTACTATGGGATTGTGCTTGTAGGAACGGAAACTCCATATTTTAGGGGTTTAAGGCCCTTTTCTGAATATTTATTTATAAAATAATCATGAAACACAATAAAATAAGCTGAAAAATACTGGGCTATTAATTCCTAAAAGACTTCCCTCCTTTAGCCAACAGGGTGGGGAAGGAAGATCCCCTTTGGGCTTTCCTTCCTTTTGTTACCCTTTGGGAAGCAACCATGTGACTAGTGGAGTAACAACAGTCCAAACTGAGAAAGGGACAGCTCAGTCCTGTGAATCTTTTCATACAGGCGCCCCACCACCACCATGCATGTGTGCGGGTTGGGTGAGCATCCGTAGGAACTCTGTGGCTCACTGACGGCGATGGAGTGTGTGTGTGTGAATGCATGCTCCCATGCTCCACCCATCACAAGGCCCTTTTCAAATGGGGTGGGGGGGGGGGAGGGGATGTGTGTGCACCCATGGTGGGTGGAGGTGGGTGCACACCTGTTCCGACAGGCACACACCGGCATTGGAGCCTGTTGCTCCATGCGTGGATGATGCGTGGAGCACGGGAGTGCTCACGCACCCCTGCACACCGCCGGTGGTGTTCCCAAGGGAACCCCCCACCGATGGCGGTGACCCATGGCATTCCTATGGATGCCCCCACCACCCTGCCCTCTGAAGATCTCTCCCAGAGGATCTTCCCATCATTCCGTAACATGCTTGGACGTGCCCAGTGTTAAATCAGACACACAGCACACCCTCTGTTGTGCATACCTGAGCTTTGGGTTCCTCTGGTCTCTGCCCCCTACTCAACCCCACTCTCTCTGGCTGCCCTTGGACCTGCTCCTTTCCAGTAATTCCCCCTGCCCAGCCCCTGGAAATGCAGCCACAGCTACCATGAGGAAGAGCATCACTCTGCTCCTGGCTGCTGACATTTGGGTTTCCCAAGCAGCTGGAGAAAATGGCAGGAGCTCCACCAGTTCTTCAGCTGCCACGTGCAAAAAGATCTGTGAGCGGCGGCTATCTCCGGATTCGCAGGCCCAATTATCTAAACAGAAATCACGTTACAAGCAACTATTAAGGGGGAAAAAAGTGGCATATTATAATAAGATCTGGGCCAGGATGGCAATGTGTGTAAAGACTGGAGACACTAGTAGATTCTGGAGAATTCTGAACAGCTTTTTAAAACCTGCAAAGGCAGGGCTTAACACTCAAATACAGAGCGAAGTTTGGGAGGCTTATTTTGGGAACCTCTATAGGGAACACGGGGACAGGGACTCGAATCCCGTTAGGGAATTAGATAGTCAGGAAGTGGGTACAGTCTCAGGCTATGATCTTTCTGAGTTGGATATTGAGAGACTTATCCTTCTATTGAAAAGGAATAAAGCTCCTGGCCTGGTTGGCGTGACTAGTGAAATCTTGAAGGCTGCTTATAAGTGGTGGTCGCCTATTTTTTGTAAGCTTTTTTGTGCAGTAAATGCGACCAGTCAGATTCCGGACTCTTGGAAAGCCAGTTGGATTGTTCCAATTTTTTAAAAAGGTGACACTATGGATCCTGTTTGTTACAGGCCAATCAGCCTCCTCTCTGTAATTGGAAAATTGTATGCAAAAGTTATTTTACAGCATTTACAGGAATGGGCAGACGAGAAGCGATTAATCCCGAGTGTCCAATTTGGATTTAGGAGCAATTGCTCCACAATGGACTGTTGCTTTATAATGTCACATGTCATCAATAAGTACTATAAGATAAGGAAGGGATCCCTTTTCTTGGCTTTTGTAGACCTGACACGAGCCTTTGACTCAGTTCCACGAGCTCGTCTATGGATAAAAATGAGGAACAAGGGTTTGGACCACAGGTTACTCTCGATCTTGGAGGCGATCCATGATGATAACACCGCATGAGTTAAATTAGGTCCTGGTAGGTTGAGAGACCCATTCTGCATAGAGAGGGGGGGGTACGCCAAGGGTGTGTCTTGGCCCCCCTCTTGTTTAATCTATATACTGCAGATTTGATTGATGCCATTTAGGAAGGAAATGCAACTGCACAGAAAATTAGAACTTTTGCATTACCCATGATCCAATATGCTGATGATGTGGTATTATTTGCACAAACGAAAAGGGGCTTAAAGGGAACTTTGAGTGCTCTGATTCAATGCTGTGAGAATAGCTTGGAGCTTAATAGCAATAAATCAAAGATTATGGTCGTAAGGAAAAGGAGCAGGACAACAGCTTGGCGGATACATGGCCGGTCTTTTGGACTAGTAGATCGATTCTCCTATTTAGGGATACTGTTCTCAAATAGGGGAAATTGGACAAGGCCATGTGTATTGGTGGGAGAATTATCCGGGCCATTAATATATCAAGAGGGGTCTCCATTTCTACACTTTTGAAGGTTTACCAACTTAAGGTGCACCCTGTAGCTGGCTTTGGACTAGAGATTATCCCAAGTCCAGACTGTAAGGCGCTGGAGATAGCCCAAAATTGTTTTTTGAGATGAGTACCGCACCAGGCTAATGGAGTGCCTGGTGCGGTACTCAGGGCCGAAACAGGCGTTTTCTCCATGAGTTATTACGCCAGGCTATCCTATACTAGTTTTTGGCTTAGGGTTTTGTGGCAGCAGGAGGATAAGTTAACTATGCAATGTCTACTGGAAGAACTGGAGTATACAGGGATTGGAGGCTATCAGTGGTTAAAACACCTTGCGCACTTGCTTCAGAATATGGGCTACTCCCTTATGTATCTAAGCCACTATTCTCTGCTAACAATTAAAACTATGGTGCAGCAGAGGTTAAGGGATATTGCTATGCAGAATGACCTGGCCAAAGTAGGGGAATGAAAGGTTTCCCCTTGGCTTGGACAGGTGAAAGAATGCTTTGCCTTTGAACAATATCTGGACCTCCTGTTTCATCATAATCTCAGAAGGAATTTTACCCTCTTGAGATTCCAATTGTTACGTACAGCAGTATTGGAGTACAGGTACAATAAGGTCAAGCTTGACCTGTGTTTATGTCTTTGTAGTCTAGGGGAAGTGGAAACAGTGGAGCATTTCCTATTGTATTGCCCCTGTTATAAGCAGATGAGAGAGACCTGGCTAGCCGACCTGATCGGTAAGGCTGGTAGCCGAGAAGGGGATAAAATATGCATGTTCCTTGTCAATTTAAAGGGGAAAACTGATCTTACAGCCGTTGCCACCTACATAGCCCTAGCAGGGGGAATAAGGCAAAAGATTAAAGGGAAATGGAAACAACTGTATTTGGTCCAGTAAACAAACATAGCTAGGATGCACTGGATTGTTTGCTGGGGGTAGAAAGTATAACAGGAACTGTCTAGTTTCCGCCTGGGGGTATTATAGTTGATGCTTTTGTTATTGCCTTCCAATTACTGGAATTTGTTGTTCGGTTTGTGGAATTGAAAGGGTGTACATCTTTTATGGTAAAATGCAGCCATATTTTTCAGACTCTTATTCTTGCTCCTATCACGTATTGGTTATATCGTGGTGGAACATGGAATTGATTGGAATTTATTGCATTATTGGAATGCGCTTCAAATTTTATTTTTAGTATAACGTTTGTGTGTTATGTATCATGTTTGTAAAATTGTACGTTTTATAATTGTATGTTGGTCTGGCCAAGGCAAAAGCCCATGTCATAATAAAATTAAAATAAATAAATTTATCTTCAGCTGCCAGGAAAGTAAAATGCTGATGGGGGCAGTGGCCCAGGGCAAAGTGTCCTCCTCTACTGAACACTTCACCGCCACCACTGAGAGAGGGAGGGATCACACAAGGCCAAAATTAAGGTGGGGACTGGCCCCTGTGTTTTGGGAGGAGTTCCTCCTCTATTGCCTCCCCTCCCCCACTTTTACATGTGACCGGGCGGTTATGCTTTGTTAACCCGTCACAGACTGCAGTGCTTTACATTGACACAGGTACCCGTTTACATGACCTCTGTTTATTTCTATCAAACAATGTTATTTTTATCAATCTTAAATGGGATAGCATTTTCCCATGGCAGATAGTTCATTCCTAACCACTGTAGTGTTGTTATTTGCATATATAAACATTAACAAATGTTGTAATACAGCTGTAAGGGCTCAATTTATTATAATCCTATTTTTATTTTGGCATTACCCTTTGTAATATCACGTAGTTGAATTGAATCTTGTTGTGGTGCTATATTTGCAGGATAAAGTCAGTGATCAAACGGTTTTAAATGTAAATGTGACAACGTAGAAGCAGAACTGACTTGCTTTTATATCCCCATCCTAAATAGGCACCGTTTCAAAGTGTCATGGGTAATAAATTGATTAAACAGAGAGAGGTGGTGAGGTGATTCTTGTGGTTGGGTGGAGCAGACATCATGCATGGAGCAGCAATCTTGTCAGACAATCTGCTCCGATACTGAGAGAATGAATGCTAGACCATAGAGAGTGGTGGTGTACTGTGTTTACTCCTTTATGAGCATATGAAAAGATTCCATTTATACTACTTGTAAAGGATATGCTGTAATTGTAGTCATGTTTTTGCAAGTTTACTTAATACTGCGTAGAGGTATTTTACATATACATGTAAATAGCAGTACTTTGTCACAGAAGACTACTAACAATGTACAAGTTATGGTTCTGATCTTTTAATGCTTTATGTACCAATTTGCTCTCACAGATTGACTGTCCTGTAGCTCTTATTTTCTGGGGAA
This sequence comes from Sphenodon punctatus, assembly GCA_003113815.1. Lineage (NCBI taxonomy): Eukaryota > Metazoa > Chordata > Lepidosauria > Sphenodontia > Sphenodontidae > Sphenodon > Sphenodon punctatus. The sequence continues at coordinate 739,955 of QEPC01013103.1, read as the reverse complement.
GCCAAGCAGAAGGACATTGGTTGATTCCCCTCCCCTGCTTGCAATTACTTATAGGCACCCTTTCTCATAATACTAGAGCTAGGGGTCACCTATTAAAATTAACAGGCAGAAGGTTTTTAAAACAAGCAAAAGGAAGTACTTTTTCCACACAGTCCACAGTTAACATGTGGAACTCCTTGCCATGGGATGTAATTGATATAACTGAGTTCAAAAGGTCAGGTCTCTTATAGCTATTAGCCAGTTATCCAGGGATGCAGCCTGTGCTGGCCAGAAGCTGGGAGTGAACAATATGGGATAGAGCAATCCACATGTGCTTTGATGGACCTGCTGATAGTCATTTTGGGGAGACGGGCTCCTGGACTAGACAGACCACTGACCCTGAATGGCAGTTCTTTTGTTTCTTCTGAATGCCACAAACTTGAGTTGCATTCCTGAAAGTCTAATTCCTCTTAAGTCTAATTGTGACCTTCAGTCATTTGCATGGACTAAAATTACTTATCAAAATATTTAGAAAAATGTCATTTTAATTAAAGGCCATTTTTATTAATATGCTTATTTTTTTTGTGTACTTGTTGCACTCCTCACTCATTATTCGACCAGTGTTTTGTAATACTGGATAAACATAAGCTATTCCTCTCCTGCAGATTAAAAATTAAACTAAGGCATTTAAAAAAAAATAATCACATAAAATGGATTGTTTATTATCCTGAATATTTCCAAGGAAAGAAGCTTCCGTATTGACTATGCCACAGTTTCCCATGTTGTGGGTGCTCTTGGGTGGATGTAGAGGCAGCCTGCCCACAAAGCTGGTCTGGGGGTGCACCCCCGCATCCAGCCCTCCCTGCCCCCCTCCCGCCGTCGGCTTCAGACAGACCTGGTGCGTTCCCCAGCCCATGGTCCACCCACACCGTGCTCCCCATACCATAGTGGATAAGGTGCTGGACTTGCACCTGGGAAGCCAGGGTTCAAATCCTGCCCTAGTCATGAGCTCACTGGGTGGCCTTGGGCAAGTCACAACTTCTCAGCCTCAGTTCTTCATCTGTAAAAAAATAAAATGTGTGCTCACCTGTCTCTCTCTGTGATCCCCTCACCCTTGTTAATCTTAGATGGTAAACCCACTGGGCAGAGCTCTGTCTCCAATATCTGTGACTCTAAAGCGCGTTGTACGCCTAGTAGTGCTATAGAAATGATGAGTAGTAGAGTTGCAGGCGATTGCCCGATGCTCTATGCTGGGGCCCACAAATCTATGGCGTTGCTTGGGGCAGCTAACATCCTAGAGTGCCACTGACGGGGCTGTCTTGGTTGCACATCTGGCAGGGGCAGCTTTTAAACAGATGGGCCAGCCTGGGAATGAAGTGGGCTGGCGTGGGCCTAACGAGGGCTGCTGTCTGTCTAAAAGCGCCCCGTGTGTCTGGACAACCTCGAGTCGCACCATCTGCTGATGGTGTCGCAGTCTAATTGCTACTTGACACACTTTGTTTGCATGTCTCGCTTACTGTCTGGAGTCATGGGATTACAGTTAAGTTTCAAAATGGAGTCACTCACGTTTGGGAACTACTGAACTATACTGACCTTATCTTTCCTTCAAGCATGCTTTGCTTCCTCTGTTCTCTAGTGTGACTGTTAACACAAACATCCTCCATCATCCAGGCATAATTCCAGGAAGTCAGCTTTGATATGTCCCACTCTCATACCTAAGCTTGTGGCCAAGTCTCTCGTACCTCTCCTACATTTGACTCCAATCACTATAGTACCTGACCACCTTCCTCTCCTTTTCTGTGTCAAAACCATTTTTTATTATCATACTAGCAGTATGTCTGGTGCTGAATAGTCATGAGCAACCACATGAAACAGGTCCCTGCTTCAAGAAGCTTACGATCTAGGAAGGACAAGGGAGATGAGGGGGAGGGAAACATAGGGATAAAGCAGAATACATTTGAGAAGTTGCAAGTCATCTTCCTTCTTTATGACTTTGTCCTTTCTTCTTATATCTTTTTGATGTTAACCTTGGCCTGGTCCAGCCAGTCCAAAATAGTACCAGTGAACTCCTCTTCTGTGCTGCTCATTTCCACTATGTCAATCCAGCCTGTCAGGCCCCCTGTGGCATGAACCAGGGCTCTCTGGCTCAGGAGCAGGTGCCTTGCTCAGTGAGCCATTTAGGAGCAGAATAATGGCTCTGGCCTGAGCATACAAAACCCCAGGGCCTGCCTTGACAGTAGCCTGGCTGCATGGCTCCTGGCTGAATGGGTGTAATCCCAGCACAGTTTGGCTGGGGTCCTTTTTCCTCCGGCTTCACCTGCTCGGTTTTCTGCACTCCACCCCTCACCACTTCACCTGGTCTCCAGTTCCCATGTTCCAGCCCTTACTTACCTCCACTCTTACCCATCTGCCTTCTGGTTTCAACTCTTCAGGCCTCGGCCTGCCCTCCGGCCCATCAGACTGACTTACTGGTATGCCTTTTGGACCTTTGCTTCTGGACTGCCCCTTGAATCATTACCAGATTGAACTGCTTCGTGGTATTGAACCTGTGCCCATACACTTACGTTGTCTTCGCCTACTTGTAACAGGGCGAGGGAGTTCCTGGGAGAGTACCGGCGGGATACCATCTAAGGAGTCGCGTTACCCTGGATCTCTTTCTTCCTTGTACCTTTACTACCGGTCCCAGTCCTTATCGCATATAGTACCCAGGCACGGTCCCTCTGGCTCTCTCAGCTCACAGTCCATAGAGACCCCTTCATCAGGCACCAACCCTCTGATCTAGGTCTAGTCTAGTAAGCAGCCCTCCTTGCTGCTGGGCTCCACTAGTCCCATTCTCTCCCTCAATAGGCCCTTTGCCAGGCACAATCTCTCTAGCTAAGGTCTGAGCTGTAACTAGCCTATGGCCAACATGGCAGTGGCCACAGGTGCATTTACATGAGGGATGCTAACCAAGCTTGCCCCAGGAGCAGGTGAATTATCAGCTGTGTGTTTGTTACGCCTGCCTGCCCCAGACTCCTTTAGTGCTTAGTCAGTACTAATTAATTAGTGGGTGTGAGGCCTTTCTGTGGGGGATAGAGCCCCTCCGTACTAGCTAAACTCTCCTGCTTAGTGCTGGCTGGCAGAGAGTCTGGGGCAAGCAGCTGCAGCATGACAAACACACATCTGATGATTCAGCTGCCCTGGGCAGGGCATAGTTGGCTGGTGCCCCTCATGTAAATGCCACTGTCAATGCCACACTGGCCATAGATTAGTTACGACTTTGGCTGAGGTGCCTCTTCCACCAGAGGTAGCCTCCTGGCTACATGCTGGCTCAGCCCCTCATAGGCAGAGTGTTACCTGCCTCTTCCTTTTGCTTTGGCAGGTTCTCTCTGGAAGAGCTTTCCCTAGCTCTTTCCTCTCCAAGTCTTTTTCCTGATTGAGCTCAGCTCAGTGCTTTTGGCCCCTGGCCTGGCTTTGCCACCCAGGCTCAGCTGGCCCAGTTAGCCTTCAACTCATTAGTGCTAAGTCGCTATCCTTCATACTAGTGCCAGCACTTGTCTTAGCACCTGCTCCCCGCTGGTGCTATAATTTCTTAAAGGACCAGTAACCCAAATAGGCTGCTCCTGGCTACACTCCTCCTCCCTAGACTCTGGTGACATTGGGGTTTGGATCTGGTCTTGACACTACTTATTATGAACCTGAGCCTGAACAGCCACCCACGACATGGCCCTTATACCACCTCTCTTATTAAAGTCATTTTACTAGTTCTCCAGTGCCGTGCATGTGAAGCTCAAGCAGCTTGACTTTGCTGTCAACCACTGTATAAAGGAAGTTAATCAACAGAAATGGGAAAACCTTTTCTCGCTAGTAGCTTTAATCATAACTATTTTCTCAGCATGATAAGTGGTAAAACCCTGTACTGCATTGCCGACTTTCTTGCTACATGAATCCAATTTCTACTCTGGAGTACTGCATATAGGGATATGTAAAGTGCTTATTTAAATTAGGATCCCTGCTGTCTCCAGATCTCCAAACACACTGTTTAGTGTTTTGAAGCCAGCATTTTCAGAGGTTAATCAGTCAATATTTCCAGAACACTTGAAGATGGAAAATGCTCACTAATGTAAGCATTGTGCAGCAGTTCCCTGACTCTCTCCGAATCAGCTGTAGGAGTTTTTCTTCCCCTCCACTTCCTATTGTCTTTAGGAAGGGAGTGACTTACTTGTAAATATTATGTTGGCAACCAGATTTTCACAAATGCCCAGAGCCCGGCAGGTCCCATTGTTAGCAAGATCTGATCTCTGGAAAACCTGGTTTTTGAATTTTTGCCTAAAAATTTTTCTATAAAGCATTTATTACCAAACTTTCTGGCAAGGGGGACACACAGCAAGTAGGGAATAGACTGGAAATGAAAGAGATGGAAGAGGAGCTGCAGAGAAGTGGTAGCACAAGAGGGAAGAAATAAGTGGACAAGAGTAGCGAAGGGAACAGAAATGAGAAACACAGCTGAAAGGAATAGGAAAAAACAAGAAGAGAATGTGAAGGAGGGAGTGGGAAGGGAAGAAAACAGATCTAAATATAGCCTGAAAAATGAACAGAATGAAATCTAGAAGACGAAGACAATGTCTAGACAGATGGTGCAGGACCTAAAGGAAGTTTGGGGAAGAGTACATCAGGAGAAGGACAAAGACAAGGAAATGAACGGAGACCGAATATGCAGGAGAATAGGCAGCCTGTGGGAGAGGGGAAGCACGCATCACAGCAGCACTTTTCCCTCTCTCTAGCAGTCTGGAACAATTGGGTTAAATCCTTCTGGAGGACTCAAACCAAAATACACGTGAATTCCTGAATCTATCCTGGTATTTCAATTTTGATTTTAACTCTGCTGCTACATGAATTTGTTCAGAAAAAAAATAATCTTGCTATTATTAAATAGGAAATTAGGTGCAATGAAATGGAAATGTTACACGCAAGAGATTTAGTGAGAGGGCATTTCAAGCACCTTTCTGACCTTGCCGTTTACTTTTCTGAATATTTTTTCTGTGGTGTATCTTAAAAAAGACTTATTCCTCCAGGACTAGACAGGAGACTGCAGTCGAGCAAACCCTGGAAGTAAAGGTCATGGCTAAAGATAGGTCTCCAACATGGTCTCTGGAGCCTTGCTTCTGGTGCAAATCCCTGTTGACCCATGTTAAGGTTATGGGTCAGGCAGGGTCGTGTATACTGAGTGACCTCTTGTTCGAGCAGGATTTCTTTAAAAGGATTTGAAGGAAGGACTTCCTGGTGAAGAAACTCACTAGCTGATTTACCCCACCTTGTCCTCCCTCTGCTGTTTATATCACATGCCTCAGCTCCTCCACCCCCATAGCTTAGGCAAACACAGTTGAAGCAGGGCTGTCAAACCCATGTATTCACAAATCAAGTCAAACACTCCCCACGTCCACAAAAAATCATCACACTTAAAAAAACAAAAAAACCCTCTTCCTTGGTTTGGGAACCTTTATGGGGCACAGCAGACATGGCTGCAAGATTTTCCTCGCACCCTGGAGAACAAAAATAATTTTTGAGTGAAAATCTGGGGTTTTCATGATTTTTGTCGTCTTTTGCAATTTGAGGCATTAAGGAACCCCTGAAATTGTGATAGTTGGTAGCCTTCACAATGATATGCTGCTGCGACTGTCGTGGACTCCCCATCTTCTACAAAAGTTCATGTAGATCTTAAGAAGGATAAAACGAATTAGTCCCTCTCACAGGACTTACAGAAAATGGTCACATATCTTTTAGCTTTTGGAACCAGCCTATAGAATTCTATAGTTATAGCTATTAAACTGACTAATTCCTTTACTGATATTCAGTGTCTACTGTCTAGATACGAGAGAGAGACCGCAAAGGGGTTGGGTGACTTACAGAGTAACAGTGTTGACTATGATTGGAACCTAGAAGGTTCTGGGGTCCCCCAGTACCGTACTACTACTCACTCCACTCACTGTCCCTAGAGAGAGTACATTCCTCCATCAGACATTTTAAGCAGGCTGAGCTTTCACCTTGAGAGATTTTCTGAACTAGAAATATTACACTGACTTTAAAATATTATTTTACTTTTCTGTGCTGTAAATCTACATTGTCTCCTCTTACTTGTTTAAAATCAAACATGAAAGAATTTAATGGTAGAAAAATCACTGAAATAGTTTATTTAGTTTTATTTAATGCCTTGGAGCATGGTTCATCTTTTCTTAAAGTGAGACACTTATTCATTTCCAGGAAATTTAGATTGCAAAAAAGGACCATATTACAGAAGTTGAGAGGAGCATATATCCTAGAAATTACGTTAGGCAGTGAGATTTAAAAATAAATAAATAATAAAACTAGGTAAAAGCATTATATGGTGAAAAGTATTAAATCCTTTGTCCCAAGACGTGGGAATATATCACTTGGTTATTAATCTAAGGATATTTTAGTTTTACGAGTGTACTCGGAAAAACATTCTCATTTGTACTTTTTTTGTTGATACGTGAAGACTAATTGACAGTTTGGCTACGTTAGGCCAGGGATGAGGAACCGCAGACCAAGAGGCCAAATGTGACTTGTGGCTAATTTTTATTTGGCCCCTTTTCAGTTCCTGGATCTGGCCCCTAGATCCAGTTCCTACCCCCAAGAACCAATAAACTAAGGTCAGGATAAGGGAGCAGAGATCAGGGCATACACACAAGGAAAGGATCTGGACCCACCCCTTCTTAGGGTGTTTTCAGACGTGATGGGGCGGCATTCGCCCCATCACGGAAACAACCCTCAGATTCCCCACCGGGATCACTCCGGCACGGTCAACAGATTTGCCGGGGGATCCCGGCGGGGAATNTGATCGCTAACGGAGATCGGGGAGGGAACGGGGCTGCGTGGTGCGACATGCAGCCGCAAAGCCCCGTGCTCCCTCGCCGCCCCCCCCGCCCTCAGGGAGACAGGCGGGCGCAGCGGCCAATGTGGCCACAGCACCCACCCGAAATGACCACGGGCTGGAATCCCGGTGGGGATTCTGGGCCGCCATCCAGATGTGACGGGCTCCTTCATCCCCGCCGGGAATCTCCTTCACCACGCGATCAGTGCCAGCCCTGTGGATTCAGCCTATCGCATGGTGAATGTGATTCCCGTCGGGGATTGAGCGTGGCGAATATCTGGGGGGGAACTTCCGGTTCCCCAACAGATGTTATGGGACCATTCCCCACCACAGGGTATTGACTGTGGTTGAGCGTGATCTTGTAACGTCTGAAAATACCCTTAGTGTTTGCAGATGAGACGGTAGCCTGGAATAGCCTGTAGCAACTCTGGAGTCATAGGCCCATCTGTTAAGTGCCTGCCAGAGGCTCACCACCCATCTGCCATGAGGCTGCTACTCTCTCACGGTGTTGTCCTGGTGAAGTCCTATGATGCCATGCGGGCCAACCCAGGGTACCACACTTCCCTGTGACCTTCTCTTGTCTGTTGGGGTGGGCCACAGTGCACCCATGTGGCTATCACTGCACCATCTGTTGGAGTGCCATGCTCAACAAGGGAAGTGACAGCTGTACGGGGGTTCTACAGAGTGACCCTGTGCTCCAGCCCCATCCCTTTTCACCCTTTGAGTGTATTCTTTAAGCACTCCATGTGTATATGTAATGGCACTTTGTTTAATCAATGGATGTAAATCTACTAATATTGTCTCGTGCTGACATGTACCATTCATCCGTGTAGGAGTAGGAGATGATGGGTGTCTTCAGATGGAGAACACCCACGCCTCTGCTCCACCTCACCCCTGGGTGTTAAAGGCGACCCACCTGATGTGCAGTCAGAGCAGGCACAGTCTGTTCTGGGGCAGCCCCACCAGCAGCATTCCAGAACATCCAGGAGTTCCACCAGCAGAGCAGGCAGCCCAAACCTGGGGCACTGGCTGGAGACAGGGCTGCTGTCCATCTGCTCGGGGGATGGCTGTTGCACCTCTGCTCTCTGTCATAGAGTTGCATTGGGTGATCCACCTACAACTCTATGGTGTGGAAGAAAGGGGCGCTGCATGGGTGGGTTGTGGGCTGCGCCAGCTGCTGAATTGCCTAAACCCAACCCCGGCGGGGCTGCAAGCAGGCAGGTGCGGGGGTGCACCCTCATGGTGCACTGTTCCATTTGGTGAATATCCCCGTGCCTATGTGAAGACACCTAATGTAGCTCTGAATGAGTTCAGAAGCCTGCTCTTTCCCATGTTTGAAGATAGACCAGGAGTAGCCAAGCTGTGGCTTGGGAGCCACATGTGGCTCTTGGGCAGCTGAAGTACGGTTCTCAGCTTGGGCTGGTCCTGGGCCTTGCAGTGCCTTAATGGTCCTATGTCTGATTTCATTGCACCCAAGGCTCAGTAGCTGAATTGCAGCTACTCCTCGGAATCTCAGAAGCCAGGACCGCAGAGCGATGCCTCACAAAGCAGGGGAGGTTTGTGTGTGCACATCTTATGGCTCTTGGCCATATAAAGATTTTGGTATATGGCTCTTGGAGTCAGAAAGTCTGGCCACCCCCACCATAGACACACCCTGGAGCCCAATGGCCAGCAGCAAGCATTTGCGCACACACATACAAACACACACCCGCTCCTCTGAGCCCACAGTCCAAGAATGATATGAAAGGGATTGGGAGAGAATTTCCCTTGTCCTTGCCCCTGCTTGGAAGGGGAGGGAAGGCTAGGAAGCATCAAGGAGGGGTTTTCAGGAGTAGGGCAATCCCCTCAGCAAAATTCTGTGCTCCCCCCGGTGCAGAGGTCCATGATTTGGATCTGACTGCAGCACATGGGCTTTGGTCTATCCTGGAAAACCGCTAACTGGTGAAAAGAGGCATAAGCATTTGCAGCTGACAGCCTACTTCAACAGATGCTTTGAAATAGGATGGCAAAATGAGAGGGGTTTTTAACCCTAATGCAAATTAGCCATTCAAACAATTTACCCATGGATGTAGTGGATTCTCCATTGGGTTGAGCGCATTAAATCAGAACTGGATGCCTTTCTAAAAGATGTGCTTTTGTTCCGCCAGAAGTTGTTGAGGTTGATAGCATTTCAGGAAGAACATCTGTGGCCTGTGTGATGAAGGAGGTCAGACTAGGGAGACCACCAGCATGTGTACCTTCTGGCTTTTAAAATTGATGGACCCATGAGCTGTTTTCTCTTGCTTTGTAATTACACAGCCTCTTCACACCATAGTCAAAAGCAAATATTTTCCTACCCTACTGTTATATTACTGTCAGTTGATTTGGATATATTGGTTGAAACTGGGGGGAAACCAGGTATTCCAGCAACTCTTTGGGTTGAAATTGGAGGGTCAAAGGTAAACTCTCTTATTTGAACAATAAACATAGCAATTCTGCAGAGAGCCTCTGCTTCATTTTCTCTCCAGATCTGACAGGTCATTTAAAAAAACTTATTCTGAGAGTTTAGAAAAAACAAACAATACCACTCCGCTGAGAGCGTTTTCTTTGTTTGGTTTGTTTGGGGTTTTTTTTTTTCTCTCAGTGAAAACTACATCAAAAGGGCAAATCTTGTTCCTGTCCCTGATACCAAAATCAGAACAGGATGTGAGAATGTGCAGCCCTTCTGTAATGTATAAGGTGAAACTCAGGAGTTGTTCCTTGAGTGGCAATGTGTTATAGGAGCCAGTGTAGTCTGGTAGATATTAGGTGTTGATCTTGGACCTGCAAGACCGGGATTCAAATCCTATTTTAGCCACATACACACTGGGCTGGCCTTGGACAAGTCTCTATCTCTTTGCCTCAATTCCCCATCTGTAAAATGAGAAGAATAATGGCTTAATTTACAGGGTTGTTGTGAGGGTAAACCGACTAAAGATTGTAAAGCATATCACCATAGAACGATATATAATAACAGGATGGGTGTTGAGGCTACGGACCCAAAGCTGAACTATATTCTCTCCACCCATTTGGAGGCATTATGGAGGAAGATGATTTATCTGGTATTAAGGCTGAATGCTGATTTTAAAGCCCCGCTGTTTAGTCTCCTATGCAATCTCAAATGCCATTTCTTCCTAATCCATATTGTCTCTGGATGTTTTTAAACGAGCAAGGGTGGGGGCGGTCCATGGCTACTGAGTGGCACAGCTGCAGAGCAGTCACTCAGATGGAGTCAGTGGGGGGGGGTTCTAACAGACGGCTCCCAGCGTGATTACCGTGGCGTCCACCTCATGCTCCCCCTGCCACGGGCCATGGAGGAGGAGGAGGAAGTGTGCTGGGCTGGCCTTTTGAAATTGACTGATTTTTTTATTTATTGCATTTTTAACCCACACTTTCCTGCCATGGCAGCTCGGGGCAGCTCACAACAAATACAAATAAATAAAATACAAATAAAATATAAAATACAAATAATTAAAAATCTACAATATAAAAATAATACACAAAGGTGGAGTTAAAAACCTTACCCCACTTTCCCATTCTGCCCTCTCCCCCCCAAAAAAGCCTGGTGGGAACAGTCAGGTCTTGCAATGTCTTTGGAAAGTGGGAAGGTCTGGGGCTAAGCGGACCTCCATTAGGAGGGAATTCCACAACTTCAGTGCAGCCACCGAGAATGCCCTCCCCATAGTCACAACCCGGGGGACCTTGAGAAGGGTGCCTCTGGCCAACCGCAGAGCCGATCCAGGGAGCAAAGCAGGTCGCGGGTAAGCAGGGCCCATGGCATGAGCCTTGGGGGACCAGGCTCCCCAGCACTCGCAGCCAGTTTCTAAGACTTGCAAAGACTTGCAAAGGCCCACAGTGCCTATGAACACGGGACCTGTCTGCTGGCGTGGGTGGCAGGGATGTGTGGGCGCCTGTTCCCACACACTTTTTTTGGCTTGCTGATTTCTCGGCAGTGCGCTTTGAGTGGCCATGAGTGGGTGCTGTGTAGCTCATGGGAGGCTGCATCCCACTGTACCACCTTCGGACAGGTGGTTGGATGAGTGGCTCCTGGCTGGCCATGTGTGGTAGCATCTCGTTTAAAAACGCCATATATTCTTTGTCTCCGAACTCCAGAAGAAGATAGGGAGACAAGGAATGGGATTAAGCAGGCTGCACTCTTTTTTTTGTTAACTGATAAACCATGTGATGTAGGGGGCGACGTTCTCTTCTCCCACCCACCCACCCGATGGATCCAGTCAAATATTTTCCAGCCAGGTTGGGAAGGCGGCCTGTAGTCAGGTGCCACCCCCCATATGCCTGTCTCGTTCATAACCTAAGTAGGCTCCCCCCACTTTCGCAAGCCCCCCTTCCATCCCACGATGCCCACCTTAGGTAAGGGGAGGCCTAGGGGCAGCTCCCTGCAGAGACCTGCTGAGCAAGGACAGGAGAGGCCACTGCTCTTCCCGGCCTGCACCTGACCGGGTTAAGACGTGTGTGACCCCCTACCTCCTCGGGATGAGGGCAGGCTTTTCAGCCGCACTAAATTAAAATACCCTGCTCCTTGTCCCCACCCCTTTAAGGGGCAGCCATTAACCCATTGTTATGCTAACAGTGAACCCTTAACTCTGGACCAGACCCCCGCTATGAGCACGACAATTTGTTAAACACAACACCCCCAACTTCTCCAAGCAGGCCAGCGGGGAGACAAGCAGGCCAGGGGGAAGACAACCACGCCAGGCCTATAGGACACCAGCCAAGAAAATCCAGCCCCACAGCTTCAAACCAGTGAGAGAGTCAGCCCCACAGCATGAACTAGGAGGGGGCAGGAGCAAGCCAACACCCACCTATCCTGCCCCACATCAGGTCCATGTATGCCCCCTGTCCTGCCCACCCCAAAAAGGGGCAGGTAGCGGCAATTAATCACCTGGGGGGCAGGGTAGGTCCCTATTACCCGACCGTGGCTTAGGTGAGGGAAGGTTAGCTCGCTACAACACCCCAAGGCCAAAAAACAACAACCCCACAACCAAAGTACTCAAACAAAACCAGGGGGATAAACCAAGGGAATGCCTACCAGGTACTTAAAAATAGAGTGGTATTTATTATAATCACCCCCAAATTGGACAATAAGATGGAAAGGTCAACATATATCATACAATATATATATAGATAGATAGATATAGATATAGGTCATAATATTTGCAATTATACAATAATATTTACTCCAAACTTCACACAGCCAGTACATCCCACTGGGAGTAATAACATAATCTCACTACATAAATGTGTATAAATATCAGCCAAAGAATGCTCATCCTGAATACATACAAATAATGATAACACCCCAATGGGAGTACCTCCCAAAATAGGATATGTGCTCCAGATTTAACACAGCAATAAAGCATTTAGAAGGAACCCCAATGGGAGAGCGAACATCTCCCTGTGTTGTACAGAGCTATGTTTCAGTACCCCTGCTATGTTTATACCTCTGGTTTTGTTTGAGTACTAAGGTTAGCTCACCCCAGGCTGCAGCTCGGCAGTGCAGCACCAGGAAGAAAGCCACCTTCATGGCCCCAGTCATACACCCACCCCCAAACAGCGGTAGAACCAATTGACCACCTTAGGGAGGGGATAGGCCCCTTATTAGCCCGCATATGGATTGGGACCACTCCAGGAAGGGGAAAGAGGGCTCGCACTGCGCCTTTTAGCAGCAGAAGCGTGCTGTGAAAAGCCGGCTCCAAGCTGCCCACTAGGGAACTCTCTAGGCTGGGATGAGAGGGGCGGGGGCCACACAGGCCTCAGCAGTGGGGAACTGAGTTCACCCTCTGCACCGTGCTAATTTTGTGGGATAAAGCCAAAGAGGGTGAGCCCCCAGGGGGAACAGGGCACTTGCGTAAGAGGAGACACCTCCATTGTTGAAACTAGGAGACAGACTACAAGCAGGGATGTGTGTGGCTCCAATCATGCTCCACCTGGTCAAGAAAATGGTGTGGGGGGAGGAGGACCTTAAATTAGGCACTGAGGTGGTCCCACCCAGGGGACCTCCCCATTCACGCTGAACCTGCTGGCTGGATTATTGACCCCATACCCAAGCCATGACATCAAGACAGGGGCCTGCCCCACATACCACGCCCCTGTCTCTTCCTCCAAAGTGGGGATCGGGACAAAGAGCCCTCTCCCACGATTCGCAGGGAGAAGGACATTGTCCAGCTGAATCTCCATAGAATTGATTACAGATAGGATTTTCTAAGGAAACTTCCCTGCCAAGTCTAAGCAATAAATGGGCTTTTAAATTTGTAGTTTGATACAAGCATTGATTTAGGAGGCTGTGCTGCTTAGCTATAGGGGAGGGAACATTTTTCTTCCAAGATGTATCGTACAAATTTATGGTTCTGTCCATGGATTGATTCCTGTGAAGTGCTGTAGTCTGATTTCCACAAAGCACTGAACTTGCACTTAACTAAACTTATAAACAGGCATTTTGAGGTGCAAGTTTGAAGTAATCTAAATTAATTTTATAAAATGGAGAATTTTTCAGTACTTTCCTACATTGTTCACACACTGTTGTCCCAGAACCCGGAGAATGGGGTAGATGGGGAGAGGATCTGATGTGGAGTAGTGCTGAAACTTGGTATTTGAAATTACTTGGTTTTTACCAAGCATCTCAGTATTGAGTTACACAGAGTTTCAAGGAAGAGTCCCCGAAACGTCAGAATTCGGATACTGCTCGGCCAAATGTCAGCTGATAGGCCGATTAAGCCCTTTAAAGTTTACAAGCGTGACCAGTGCTTATAAACTTCAATGGCTGGCTTCCTTGCCAGCCACTAGCAGCTAACAGGCAAAAACCACTGGGGTGCCTCCCCTCCTTATCACAGGGACGAGAGCCCCAATGTTATTGCCCCTCCTCAAGCATGCAAAACTAGCATCAATGCCTCTAAAACCTGGAAAGACAGGGAAGCTTTAAGGAATTAACCTCGTATGTAGAGAGTGCAATGGGCTCTGATTTGCATGCATACATGAATCTGCCCCTTGTATGCAAATTAATAGTTCAGATGCATGGTGGGAGGTAACTGGGAAGGGAAAGGGGTAATTCTCAGCCCCCATGGACAACAGAAAATATGTTTCCTTGTGGCAGTCACCGGTTGTGTACGCGCGCATGCACACAACCGGTGAGAATGTGTGAAGCCACCTCGAAGAACCTTGTTTAGCAACGCAAAGACCTTCAGAAGGTCTCTACCTTGCTAAACAAGGTTCTTCAAGGTGGCTGCGCATATTCAGCGCGATGCCGACATGGCCGGTTTGTTTGTTTTTTAAAAAAAGCTGCCGGAGCCTGCTGCCGCCGGCCGGGGAAGTCCTGGGAACCCAGGAGGGGCATTGCCCCTGCCTTCCTGGAGGGCCCACAACCCCTGCATGAGTCTCATTCACTTCAACGGAACTCATGTCAGTGCTGAAACCAGTTCCAAGCAGCCTCGTACTGTCAGGGGCACATGTCTTTCAAACTCCCTTCACACAACATCCTCCTGGGGGAAGCTGACATGTGCTGTGCTCCATATTAGAGCTGCACCCCATATTAGAGCTGCACTCAGTAGTAAAAAAGGGTATTTCTGAGTTTGAGGATCAGCTTTAAGTGTTCGGTCAATCCTTGGTAACTCAGTCAAATACTTGGTAAAATAAAACCAAATACTGAGTATCCGAGTACTGAGGCTCTGGTGTCTTTCCTACATGGCTTATAAGCTGATAGGCTGGGAGGGGGAAACCTTAATTAACACCTTCAACATTTACAAACATGGCCAGTGCTTATAAACCTCAAAGGCTGGTCTCCTCCCCACTCTTAACAGCTAACAAACAAAAGCCTCTTGGACTCCTTCTCTCCCTATCACAGGGAACAAAGCCGCAAGGCACATGTCCCCTCTCCACTGCAAAACTAGCCTCAATACCTCTAAAACCTAAAAAGGTAAAAACTTTGAAGAATTAACCTCTAGAGAATGCAATAAACAACCCAGCCAGAGTACAATGGCTAAACTTTCCATTCTCTACAGAGGCACATGTCCAAAATGATGATTTTGTAATACAGCCTTCATAGGTTGGAGGTCATCGTGTCCTACATCATGGTGACTTGACACAAATTTCAATACCTCCGCCCCAGATCTTTGCTGTTGTCAGGGTCCTTCGTGAAGGCTTCCTAAGGAAGCTTTTAGGGTCAAAAGGGAGCCGTTCTCCCTTTTATGCAAAGTGGGCAGCTAGAAGAGCCGTCCATTCCGCATAAAGGGGCCCTGCAATGCAAGGGTGCCACAGGGGGCACTCTTGCATTGTAGGGGCCGGGCAGAGGGAAAGACATCCCTCCCTCCCTGGCAGGGATGCCTTCAAGACATAGGTCCCTCCCTTCAAGGATGGGTCCCTGTGTTTTGGGTTTATAAATTATTTATTTTAAGCTTGATGTGCATGTAGACTGTGTTTTCTTCTATCCGATGTTAACCCTGGGAACTCCTTACTGCTGGGTTATGCCATGCCACTGGCCTACCGTCCCCCTGGCTCCATCTACCGTCCCCCTGGATCAGCCCGCCGGCCCGTCCTTACTGCCCCAGTACCCCTCCAACATCAAAACCCACCAGCTGCCCCTGGACTCATGTCTGTGCTAAGCACTAGCTCTGGCACAATGCAGGTGTAGGATCATGCTGGTAGTCTGTTTCTCAGTTGCTTGAATTTAGCTTTGAAAAACTGGGGTTCAGTTTTGAAATGGGGTTCAGTTCTGAAAATCAATCAGATGCTGAATGCAAGTGGCTACCCTTTCCCACATATTAGTAGCCAAACACCTGTCTTTCTCCAGTAATTTTTTTTCCTATGGGTATTAACCAGATAGGTCATCTTGGCTATTAATAATTTCAGATCTTTCCCTCAATACAAGGCTTTGTTTCTGGCACTGCTATTGTGGTGGTAGGGGGGTTTCTTTCTCTTTTAAGAACCTGCAAGCAAGAAAAAGCATCTTTATCCAATTTTCTTGGTTAAATACCTCAGTGTTGAGGTATTTAATTTTCAGCTTTAAAAGAACACGTGACTGGCTTTAACATGCAAAATGTCATGTCTAAATTCCACACGTGGCATATTTACACGCAGCATGATTTTTATGCCGCGTGTTCGCCGTGCGCGTCTAAAAGCAGCCAGGTGTCTGTATATAGTACTGATTTTATTCCTGTATTGGGAAGTGTTTTGATCAACAGCAGAAACAGGACAATTGCAAATCCCCAAGACCAAGGCCCTTTTTACACTGGTGACACCCACTCATGAACACCCAGAAATCTGGGTGAAGGACCTGGCGGGTGCATGTGCGATGTGTGGGGGTGCGTGCATGCTCTGGTCAAAAACTCATCCCCACCCACTCATCAACACGCACACGGAGCAACCCGTGAAAATGGAGGCACCATGGGTGCACACGCACCGATGCACCCACAGACCCACCCACCCAACGTGTGCGTGTAAATATGCCACGTGTGGAATTTAGACATGACATTTTGCATGTTAAAGCCATGTCAAAAGGGCTTAAGGGTGTTTTTAGACAAGACACTACTCACTCACTGCCCACCCATCATACATGTTACAGGGCAACACTGCAGCCCTGCAACATGTATGAATGTTTATTGAGTCAGCATTTATGCTATCACAATTGCATATCCAATATATACATAATTAAATAAAGAGACAAAAAAACAAGAAAGATAAAAATATACGGAAATAAAATATCAGTTGCCAATGTTAAAAAGATAAATCCCAAAAAGGAAGCAGAAAGAAAGGAGCTTCTAAACAGGTACCCGAGTATGGATATTCCATCAAGAAGGAAGTTCCAGCAATAAATGTCTCTTTTCTCTAGCAACCAATAATAAAAAGAAAGTCAAAAGCTTAATATGTGTAGAGTCAGTTAGCATAAATAAAACCTCAATTTTCTTCGCATCCTCCAGATTTGGGTCCAGGAATAGTGAATCAATCCATGTGGAACGGAGGGGTGCGTAAAGTGGGCAGTTGAGAACCACATGAGACAAAGGGTGTTTTCAGACGTTACATTTGTGGCATTCACCACAGTCAAACGTGGGCGGTGATGTAAGTGCCGTGCACTTCTGTTTGCTCACATCCAGATGTTCATCACAGTCAAACACGGGCCGGGGTGAACCTAACAATGCTTTGTGAGGTCGGGACAGGAGGAGGTCCAGAAGTGTGGTGGATGTTCACCGCGGCAGGGGTGAAGGAAACATAACATCCGAAGGGAAAACCCCTGCCACGGTGGAAGGAAACGACCACGGACAGTGGTGACGCACGCAGTGCCTGCCAGGCAACCAACAACAAGCGGCACTGTCACCGGGGAGGGGGGAGAACACAGAGGGGCTTCCACTCGTATCTCTCACGCACTGGGTATAGCTAGCAGCGGCTCTCTCAGCGAGCCAATAACGAGGGTGTCTTGTGCCCGTCAGGATAGTGTGTTGGCCGTTACCTCTAATGAAAGAGAACAGGCCACTATCATCATAGGGCGCCTGGATTGCGAGAGGCCGCACAATACCCCCACACTCCCTATACCACACTCTCAGGGTGAGGAAGGAAGGGTTGAGACGAGGTGCAAGAGGGAAGCCGTGCAGGGGGAGGGCCCTTACCCAAGCTTGCAAGGGAGGAGGCAGGATCACTCGTTCGCAGTGCTCCCCAGGGAGGGGGTCTAACCCTGACCAGGGGCGGAAGGGGAGGGGGACTCTCGCACACCTCGCACTCACCACTCACTCCCTCACTTGCTCCAGTCACACTAGGGGGAAGTTCAGTTGAAGGAAGTTCACTCAGGCTCAGGCGTCAGGAAAATACTAGCAGGCAATCTCAGTAACAACAGCAAGCGCAAGGGGGCCGGTCTCGAATAATCACCAGCGTCGCTCTAACTGCGGCGCTGGTGTTTATGCAACAGGCCCCGCCCCCGTGCGTGCCCGCAGACGCTCCGAGCGTCGCCGCAGCGTCGGGGGCATGGCCAAGGGCGCGCCCTGCTCTGGAGGGGGGATCATCTGGTCGGGCTCTGGGGGGGCGTGGCCATGGGCCCCGCATCGATGGCTGATGCGGCACTCGGGAGAGGGGGCTCCGGTGGCTCCCGCTGCATGCCTGCATCCTGGGGGCCCTGAGGGTGTCGGGAGCTTCGGGGCTGGCGGCGGTGGCTGACAGGCACATGGAGGGAGATTTAAAGGGCAGGCAGCAGTAGGGGAACGTGGCGGAGCAGTCAATGGAGGGGAGGGTGGAGGAAACAGAGCAGAGGATGGAGCGAGAGGGTGAGGAGGAGGTGCAGCAGCAGCAGCGGACTGGAAGATAAGGCTGTTTGTTTACAAACAGCTCCTCCCCATGTGCCGATCCAAAGGTTGTTGCCTTGTAATGAAGGTTCTTCAGGATGGCTCCCAACATTCCCACGACTGGGTTGTGCATGCTTGCCCTGTTCAAATAATAGCCACATGATAGTCTCGAGCTCCTCTAGTATAAAAAGTGCGCTCCCCCTCAGAATGACAGTTCCTTCCAACCCTTTCTAGAAACAGAGGGAAAAAATTCTATGCAAGGCTAGAAGGGTGGGTATATGTGAAAATGTTTAGAGCCATCTCAAAGAACCTTATTTACAAGGTAGCAACCTTCTGTTCTTCTTCGAGTGGCTCCTCACATGCTATTTTTACTAAATACGAACGTGTTTGTGTGATCAGGTATTGTTAATAGCATGTAGCTATTTTGATGTCGCACAGAGGCTTTGTATGTTTGAAATATGTGAACGGGAACATGGCCGGGCGTGGCTTCTGCTGGGGGCTGTGGCAATGGCCCCGCTATGTGCACCTGCTGTCGCTGCTGCCCCCGATGGGAGCCCCTGCAGCCAGGTGTCGGGCGCTCCGGGCCCATCTGACAGCCGGCTGCCTCCTCAGCACCTTCCTTCCGCCTGTGGCCTGGGTGCTCGCGCCACCACCTGCTGCCTCTTTGGGACGGCTGGACCCCCTGTGACCTGACTCCGCCTGCTTGCCTGTCGCCCTCTTGCCTGGGACCTGCTGCCCCATCCCCCGTGCCCTGGCCCCACGCATTCACTGCGCCGGGTGGTGCTGCTTGTGTTCTCAATAAACACCCTTTGTGCTTCACTGTGCCTTGTGTTGCCTCCTATGTCCTTGGGCTGCTGGGTCCCCCTTCCCCTTGGCCACTGGGCTCCTGCCTCCTCCCCCTCCTGGTGGTCTGGCCGTGCTGGCCCCTCGGCCCCCCCCAACTCCCGTGCGCCCGACCGGCTGGGGAGTTCCCTGTCCCACTCCCCATGGTGTGTGCCTCCCTCTGCCCCCATGCTCCACTCCCCTTTGTTGTGTGGGTGTACTGCTTCATTTGTGTGTGTGCGCGTCTCGTTTTGAAGTGTGTGCGCCTTCCATGCGGCCGCTGTTTGCTCCCTCCACCCCCTCCCTTCGTGTTTCCCTTCACTGGGTGGGGCCCTCTGCTGTCTTTGGCTTTGTTTGCCCTCAGGCAGCCCTGTTCGCATCCGTGTAACCCCAGTGCCTTGTGGGGCTCCCACCGTGGTTCTCGGCACCGCATCATGTCTGTTGGGTTCCCCCCGGCCCGGGTTCACTCTGGTTGGCCCCGGGCAGTGGTGCCGCCCCTGTCACATCTGTTGGGGCTGCGCAGCTCACCACGGCCTGCGGTGAAGCAATTGACACCGGGGTGGAATTCACTGTGGTGAATCTCACCGCGTCACATCTGAAATCACCCAAAGTCTCAACGCAATCCAAGCAGTGGTCTGCAACATGTGGAGTGTCTTGTCGGAAAAAGTGCTAAAATTGGGGGATTTTGTATTTGAGGTACAGTGAACCTGCATCTCTCATTATTCCCTGCATGGCGGTCAGACTATATACATTGAAGAATGTGAGGATTCCAGATACTGTGATAATGAAGGCAGTTTAAAGATCATAAAAAAACAAACTGCTGAAGTGGGAAATCCATTGTTAATGTGTGTGCTCAGCATCATTTAACTTTATACCATCAGTTCAGTATTTAAACTGTGTTTGCAAATGTTACATGTCAGGGTTGTATTTTTCAATTTTAGGAGTTGTGGGATAGAATAATCAGCCCAATGTTGTTAATAGTCTCTTCCCATTCCTTTCTGGTTTGATTTCCAATTAATGTCAGTGAGGAAAGAAAGGTAGATGCTTCACAAAAGATATGTGGTCTCCTCCCACTTATATCAGTGTCACTCTTTTTGTACGTGACTGGAGTAGATATTTTTTTAGTACTGTCTGAATGGAAAAATCAGACTTGTACAGCACTGAGAATCGGGTTACAACTATAGATTTCAATCCAAAGCTTATATTGTTAATGTCATCTGGTCCTCCCAAATTGGTTTGAAGTTTATTGTACAGTTAGCAGTATGCCCTTTATAACACTTAGGAACAGCTAGAGGCCAGGAGAACATCAAATCCAATAGCAAACACATCTTAACTACCTAAAGGGAGCTACCAATGGCAGTGCTTTACCTTTGGACTTAAAAAAAATTGCACACACCAGGTCTTGGGGTACATATGGACCCCTATGGGAAAACCCATTATAGGTGGAGTCTATTTTATTCCCAAAACATAGTTTGTTTCCCAAAACCTTCAAACTAAGCCCTGGGAGCACACACACACCCAGAAACACAGACTCTTTCATGTTTTATAGGGATGTGCGAACAGAACCAGGTTTGGATGTTCAGTCTTTCAGTGGTTCAGGTTGAAATTTCAGTTCGGATTCAGTATTCAGTTTGGTCGGACTCGGTTCGGTCTTTAGTTCGGTGCAATCGGGAACTGAAAATGGCATTTGGTTTTTGAAATAAAGAGAAAAAACTGAAAATCATATCTCCGGCTATAACATTTTTGTTTCTTATTCAATTTTGATGAAATTTGGGGAAATGTACCCCCGATGGAGGGCACTATGTATACCGAAATTCTGAACAATTAGATGAAGAGAACCAATTTCAGAATCAATTGAATGTTGTGATTTTAGGAAAAGCTCCATACACATTCATGGCTACAACATCTTTATCTTGAATCCAATGTTCATGAAACTTGTGCATGTTATGTCCCTCCATATGCTTAATACTTCTGCCAATTTTCAGAAAGAGTGGATAAAGGGTCCCAAGGGTATAAGACATTAACCTGAAAATACATTTCCAGCTGTAACATTTTGATATTCCATTCTGTTTACAGGATATTTGGCAAGAATGTATCAAATACCTTTCCTGCCATTTCAGCAAATGTACAGGAGATTTTGATAAAGGGACCCAATTATATAAGCAATTGATGTTGTCCCTGTGAAGATCATTATTCAGATGAATATCAGCATATTCAGTGCCAGTCAGAGGCAGGCACCCTGCATGGCAGGGGGAGAGAGACGGTAGGAGGAAGGATGTGGAGCAACCCCAAAGACTGACAGACACATTCAATGGCCAAACACATTACTGCAAGCTTCTAGCTTTACAGGACCAATTGGTAGTGGCTTCGAGGTGGGCATAGGGGGCGGCCCTGAGGCGGGCATAAGCAACATAACTGGGACTTCTGAGATAGCATCCCAGCAGTCAGGAGACATAGTTTAAACACATCCAGGCTGGCCAATTATCATCACAATCACATCCTGCAGCACTGAGACAGAGGACATAAGAGAATCTCTATTGACTCTTTCCTAAACAGATGCTTCTGACTTCCCAGAAACAAGTGGGGGAGATATGTTGGGATGGTCCCAGCACAGAATGAGGATATTTGGTTGACATTTCTGTTGGCCAATTCGCATCACAAACCAATCTTATACCACAGTGACATAAGAGAATCCCAGGCATAGGCCCCTTCTCTACGTATGTTGTACAGGCATATAAAATTGGGACCCTTTAAAAAATATTTCTGATATTTGTCAGAAATGATCATGAAAGTGTAATATATAGCCCTGCCAAATTTCATGTACACTGGTTGGACTACAAAGATGTTATAGTCAGACATACATTTATATGTTAATTGCTTATACCACCAAGACTCTTTTTCCAATCCTTCTGAAATTTAACAAAGAGAGTAAATATGGGAAGGGGTATAAACTGGACAAGTTTCACCTACATTAGATGTGAGGCAAAGAAGTTACAGCAAAGAATGTATATGTAGAATATTGCAAAATACAATAATTCAACTGCTTATAAAATCAGATGCCTTTATCCAATCGTTTTGAAATTTGGTACACACAATGCTTTCAATTGGAGGTATAGGCACACCAATGTTCCACCACATAGCCTAAAAAACAAAAAAGTTACAGCTGATAATGTGTTTTCCATTGAAACCAATGGAAATTCAATTCCGAACTCACCGAACGCATCCGAACCAACGTTCAAATTCGAGTTCGGTTTGCACGTTCGGTTTGGTCGACCGAACTATTTGAGTTCGGTCCAAACTCCGAACTTCCAAACCACATTCACCCATCCCTAATGTTTTATGGGGATTGTTTTCACCCAAGGGAAAATTCTCTCCTGCAAATTACTGACTGTGGCTTATCGTCAAGATTTACTAACGACAGTGGAGTACACTCAGCACCTTTATAGCCTGCTATTTGCATTTCTTTTGTTGTTGCCTAGGATGCTTCAGGAGTTGTTTGCATTTCTTTGTTTGCCTAGGATTCTTGTCTCCACAAACTGATGCCAGAAGGGAAACTTAAACATAGGTTTCATTTCTTCAGCCTAACATTACCTGAACAAATGAGAAATGAAACAGAAAAGGTTTGTCTAAAACCAAAAAAGAAAACTCCATTGACACCTTGTGTGCATTTGCACCCTGGCACCAAACGTTAAGGGAGATCTGGCTGAAATTTGAGTATGTTATGGCCAGACGTACCAGTGACAATGTGCTGCAAGCTCAAAGTTGTAGACCTAATACTTAGCATATTTTCATGGGTTTCTTTCAACCATGATACAAAGGCACAAGATAATAGCCATGAAGGGGTTAATTTTAATTGCTGCTGCCAGTCTGAAGTGGTCTTAAATTCCATGTCCTCTTGCTATCTGAATGGTCCTTGAAAACTGTTTATTTTGGTTTATTTTAAGCTTGGGGTCCATTTGACCCCTATTGAAATGCATTGGCTTGGGGTCCATTGGACCACAATAGGAAAACTCTATGGAAACCTGGGGTTCATTTGCAAAATGGCACTCTTTTGGTTATAGGAGACAAACGGTAAGAGGTATCAGGCTGAAACTTTAGTAGGTTATGTCCAGAGGTGCCGGTGACAATGCCCTAAAAGCTCAAACTTGAAGAGCTACTAATTAACCGTATTTTAATGTTTTGGCGCTTGGTGGGATCAGTCTGACCCCAAAATTGCGGATTAGGGTGTTAAGGAGCATGTTTTACAATTTCTGAAGGCTTCATTATAGAGGTGTTCAGGAATGCTAAACTTTTATATGGACTTCAGGAAAAATATGATAATGATTTAGTACTTTAGCTGATATGAAGAAGAAAACCACTTTCAATGAAATAATAGGAATATGCTGTTGATCAGACATGTTGCAAAATGTGAGTGATCTGTTCCAGTGCAACAGAGAGAGTTGCAAACATTTCAACAAAATTTTGGCCTTTTTTTTTTAACCAGTTATTTAGTTTCACATTTTAACCATTAAGGATTTTCTTTTCCTCAAGTCCTCTTGATAAAATCTACCTATTAATGTATGTAGAAATTCACACTCCATTGTAATATGTCATCTCAACATTCAGTTTCATCTCAATAAAGAGAGAGAAAGGGACGCGCACACACAATGTCAACCATGCCTTGTACACAGGCACAAAGATGGGAACAAAGCAAAATACAGAGGAGAGTATCAATATAATAAACCATAATCCAGCCAAAGTGAAAGGGCTTTTGCACTTTTGAGACAGCGGAAAGTGTGCATAAAGAGAAGCAAAAGCTCTGATCCTCTACTTACCTAAGGCACAAGAATAAATTTATTTATGCAAGCTATTCAATACAATCACTCACCCACATTATCTTACTGACATGCATAAGTGTCTCCAAGCTCGGGGACAAAATGGACAGCAAATAAATATTAAAACAGGAATGAACAGTGACAGTCAGTCAACAAACTGGGTCAAAGGGAAAGATGACAAAGCAGGCAGCTCCAATCGGATGTGTTTATGTGTTGAATATATAACTTGGAGATCAGTAAATTGTAAGCCGGCAGTAGGGTAGGATTTACTTGCAGAAAACAACATAACTACAGCTTCTACACCAGTAAAGCACGGCTTCTTTTCTTACTGCTTATCCTCCTGACCACACAGGTTAAGCTCTTCCAAGAATTAAGTGAAAATCAGCACCATGGCTGATCACAGCTGTGCAGCCCATTCGTTTAAAGCTGGAAACATAGTAAACGTTTCCTGGCATGTTTTCACAGCATCCTAGCAGTTGAAACACTTTGTGCAAAGTGTCACTTAAATTTTACAAATCTAAAAAATGTAGCCAAAATTCTTGATTTGTTCCAATTTTCAGTGAAATCTTTTGTGTGATGGGTGGGTAGCTCAGGCAGTTTTAACAGTTACAATTAAAAGAATATGAGTCGCTAGAAATTAAAAACCTTCCTCCTCCCTCCCCCGCTTGCTCCTTTTGTTCCAAAGAACTTTTGCAGACACAAGAAGAAATACAGTATTGCTATTCAGTTCTATCATAGAGTCCTAGAGCTGGAAGGAACCTCAAGGGTTATTTAGTCCAGTTCCTTGCACCAACACAGGATCCACCATACCCCAACCATTGTAACCAATTTACCGCCATGCTGTCCATAGGTTTTTCTCCCAGTTTGGTCATATTCTTACATACAATTCTTACATACAATCTCTTGCCATGTAGTCGGTGGCTCTTGGTCAGACTGACTTAGTTGTACTTGCGTTATTTCCTTTGGCATTCTACCACATGTTCTACATGTACCCACAATCGTGTTAAGGGTAACCAGTCCTGTATCCTGATTTCATGGCCTGCTTGCCTATCTTCTTCATTTGTCTTAAAATCATTCCATTTTACACCTATTTTCAAGGAACTCCCAGCTGCTTCTAGACCAAAAAGTAATATCATTAGGACATGCTTTGTTAAATTTGATACTAAACATAATGTTTGTATCCCTCCATAATTTTGTCAATTTCTGTGCCGCGCTGGTGACGAAGACGCATCTCCTTTTAACCTCCTCTCTATGGAACTGTCAGAACTAATCAAATTTTCTAAATATTGCTAAGAATGTTAAACAGGTTGGAGGACATAACATTGGATGACCTAAAGCTAAGCTCCTTAGCTTATACACGTGACATTGCACAAATGGCGGCTGTGCTTGAATTAATTATGATTTTATTTGCTACCTTGGGATACTGGTGTAGTCAACTTGGACTTGCAGCAAATGCCAGGAAGGCAAAGTCGTTGCATCTTGGAAAAAAGACAACGGATAATGTGTTGAAGTGTAACAACAGTACAGCTATAAAACTAACACCAGCTGTTCTGAAAATATTGGCTAGAGTTTTCAAGTCAATTACTCCAAAGAAGCCTCATAGTTCATTTGTTAATTCAATACAGATGGTACATTGTGTGCGCTTTTTTTCTATACAACGGGAGGGTAGTATTGGCAATGAGGTTAAACTGAAGGGGATATCATGACAAGCAATCTTTCCAAAGAACTGGTAAAGTGCAATATTATCCACTGTTCTACTTCATGGGGTGCTTTTAGGCAAGCCTTCCCGACCCATCATGCATGTTGCAGGGCCGTATTGGTTCCCAATGCGGCTCTGCAATGTGCATAATGGGTGATTGGTTAGTAATGGGTGGGGAGGCACTTGTCGAAAAACACCCATGGATAGAAACCGTGCGCAACCAGGCACCCAAAGATTTGGGCACCCCTGCTAAATCTGGGGTGTACGCGAATCAACCCAGCCCTGTTCAGGCACCATCGATATGCTAACAGGACCCTATGGGCTGCTTGATCGCACTGACTGGCCGTTGAAAGTGACAGACCCCAGCCCGGACTGGGGCTGTCACTTTCAACAGCTTTTCCCGTGCTAGAGCACTTCTCAGCTGAGAGGCACAGGAGCTGGGGGGAGGACAGTCAACCAGCATTTGAAACTGACAAGCCCCGCTGAGCTGGTCAGTTTCTCTGGGTACTACTTGCATTTTCAATGACTGGGCACTTGATTGGTCCTTGGGTAGCTCATCGGGTGCCCAAAAATGCACTCATTACCTGTGGGTACTAATCTTAGCAGCCGTTGCAGCTCTAGATAGAATATTTATTTAGTGAGGTGAGGAAGAAAATATATTTTAACGTTAAAAAGGATTTCCAGTTAAGTAATTATAACCAATAGGATTACAGTATGCAGTCAGTATTCACTGATATCTAAATCGGCTTGAAGTAAGTAAGGACAGTGGCTGCTGATTTGGATGTTATAAACTTACTGAGGAACATGTGACAATACAGCTTCACACTAACTAATTTCTTAAAGGACAGCAGGGAAGGAAAGAAAGCAGAGAAGGAAGGTGAAGGAGAAAGAGGATAAAAGAAAAGAGTGTAAGAGGAATGGAAACTACTGGCATTGCCACAGTCCAACTACCCAGTAAATTACATTTTTAGTGGAAAGAAAGAAAACATGTGAGAGATAAGGATGGGAAACATAGAGAATTGAAACATCAGTGTGTATCACCATCTGACTTAGGGGTTTTTTGGTCATTGCAGAAAAAAGAGAGGGTGGTTAGTAAATTTGCATCAGGCCAATTAAATGTAAAGAAATAAAATTTAAGTCAAATTTACATAAATAACTGCAGTAAGTTATTTGCCATCTCAAACCTACAGCTACCAAAAATTATTCTTTATTTTGTTATGGATTTACTTCTGTAGGGAGAGAGAGAGATTAGTATTTTTTTATTTGCCTGTATTAATTAATAGGAACTTGACCAACAAACTTAATTACAGAATCTACTACAGCATAGGGTAATTTCAGACGTTACAAAATTGCTGCTCACCACATGGAATCCCAGTGGATTCCGTGTGGTGGCAGTGATCCCGTAAACGTCTGTTTGCTCCCGGCCAGATGTTCACCACAGTGAACACCCAGCCGGGATCAAATTAACCACAGTTCTGGACCTCCAGCTGGCCCGAGGTCCAGAACCATGGTTAGATTGGTCACAATCCGGGATGGGCTAAAAGTAACATCTGTTACCTTTGGCCCATCCCAGATCATGGTCCCGACCACGGGACGGGATTGGGCCAACAGCCTGGTTGGCCACTGCGCCCGCCCGTCACCCCATGGGCGGGCAGCCAAGGGAGCGCAGGGGGGCAGGGCTGTGCGGCCGCACATCGTGCCGCGCAGCCCCGCCCCCTCCCCATGCAGCTCCGCCCCCTCTCCAAATCCTGGTAGTAATCAGGTCAACACGTCTAAAGGATGGCTGGTCTAATCACGGATCAGGATCCGGTTCAGGGCTCAGCGTGGCAGGCCAAAAGGCCCATCACGTCTGAAATTACCCTAGTGCATTTACGGCTCTGCTGATCACCTGTACAATATATTGCATGCTTTGTTTTGTTAAAAGTGGACAAAGTATTTGCATGATACCAATAGTGCCTATGAAACAGTCTATAAATCTCTATCTTCTGTATATTAATAAGAGGCAGTATATACAACCATGAGCAATAAGGCTAAGCACATGCATCAGTGGATTCTGATGATATGATTGCAAGTGAAAACCAAGTGATTGCACCTGGTTTTATGGTGTCATCCGAACAGATGCTGGGTGAGCTATTCATTGTGAATGAAATTATCAAGTGAGCACCTAGCTTCCTAAAATCAAGCTCCTTGACATGTCAGAAACTAGAGACTAAACACCTACTAGTTACAATCATGCCCAAGATATTTGTATCAAATGCATAATTATAAATGTGCTGTTTGGCAAGGCACAAGTACATTTCACTTTAAAATCTGCCTCAATCAGTAGCGTAAAAAAATAAAATAAACCTACACCTTGAAAATAATTAATCCCCTAGAACATTCATTGCAATTGCACGTGCATCAAACAAGTGCTGGAGAAGAAATGATGAGCTTTGCACTTCATCCAGTATAGTATTACAATGATTAAATAGTATTGTATATTAAATAAATATTAATATTAAGTATTAAATAGTATTACAGTGATTTCAGATAAATGATTTGAAAACCCTATGGCTTTAGCATAATAGGTACAGTAAAAATACAACCAGTGGCTAGTGAAACATAGCTAGGAGCCTGTACATGCAAGACCTGAAACGCCCAAAATTATTATTATTATTATTATTATTAACAAACATTTATATAGCGCCAGCAGTGTACCTGGCACTTTACAAAGTAATAAAATAGACACGGTCCCTGCCCCTAGGGCTTACAATCTGAGAGACAGGAGCTGGGGGAGAGACTTAGGAAGGGGAACAGAGGGAGAGACAAGGGGTCTAACATTCATGAAGATGCGAGGTCTCAAGTGCACGTACTTGGCTTGGTTACGATGAGAATGACAGCAGGCAGGTCCATGTTGCAAGGATAAGGGTAAACCGATCGTAGGTATAGGAATAGTGGCTCAGCAGGATAAAGAGTCAGACAGAGCAGAGCGAAAGAGGTGAGTTTTAAGGAGAGATTTGAAGGTATGAAGGGAGGGGGCAAGGCGGATGTGGACAGGGAGGGAGTTCCAGGCATGGGGGGCAGCAAGTGAGAAGGGACGAAGGCGCTTAGGGGAGCAGGGAAGGCGTGGAAGGGTGAGAGAAGGGACAGAGGAGGAGCGAAGTGCACGGGCTGGAGTATGGAGGGCGATAAGTGCAGAGAGGTAGGGGGGAGCAAGGTTGTGAAGAGCTTTATAGGTGAAGACTAGGAGCTTGTGCAGGATTCGTTCAGGAAGGGGAAGCCAGTGAAGCGAAGAGAGGAGGGGCTGCACATGGTCGAAGCGACTGGCGAGGTAGATGACCCTGGCAGCAGAGTTTTGGACAGAGATGAGGGGAGAAAGGTGAGACCGGGGAAGGCCAGTGAGAAGGAGGTTACAGTAATCGAGGCGAGAGATGACCAGAGCATGAACAAGAGTTTTGGCAGACGAGACAGAGAGAAAAGGGCGAATCTTAGCAATGTTATGGAGGGAGAAGCGACAGGATTTAGCAACAGAGTCAATGTAGGGTTTAAAAGAAAGGGGTGAGTCAAAGATGAAGCCTAGGCTACGGGCTTGGGGGACAGGCAGGATGGTGACTCCATCAATAGTTATTGACAGTGAGGAAGGAGAGGAAGGATGAGGGGGGAAGATAAGGAGTTCAGTTTTAGCCATGTTGAGTTTGAGTTGACGTTGAGACATCCAGGTAGAGATGTCAGAGAGACAGTTGATGAGACGAGCTTGAACAGAGGGAGAGAGAGAGGGAGTAGAGAGATAGAGTTGAGTGTCATCAGCATAGAGGTGGTATTGGAAGCCATGGGAGGCAATGAGTTTGCCTAAGGATGAGGTATAGATCGAGAAGAGGAGAGGGCCAAGAACAGAGCCTTGAGGAACACCAACTGAGAGGGGGAAGGAGGAGGAGGCGGAGTTGGAGAGAGACACATTAAAGGAGCGGTCAGAGAGGTAGGAGGAGAACCAGTTATGGACAGAGCCACAAAAGCCAAGGGAGTGAAGGGAATCCAGCAAGAGTGAGTGGTCAACAGTATCGAAGGCAGCAGAGAGATCAAGGAGGACAAGAATGGAATAGAGACATTTAGATTTAGCCACCAGAAGATCGTTGGTGATCTTAGCGAGAGCAGTTTCAGTAGAATGAAGGGGGCGGAAGCCAGATTGGAGGGGGTCAAGGGAGGAGTTGGAACATAGGAAGTCAAGGCAGCGGGAGTAGACAACACGTTCAAGCAGCTTGAACTCCCAAAACCGTAGCACCCATTTCTAGGTAGTTTTAATTTTTTGCCTCTGATATTTGGTATAGCTCCAATAAATTAGCTACAGTTTCAGCAAATAGCCCCATTAGGTATAGCTCTAGGCAATTGTAATGTCTAAAATCAAGTTTTATGACCCAAAGAAATGGTTCAATCCTAAAATATCAAAATTAAATTTAAAATTGAACAGTAAGGCTCCCACTACATTACATGGAATTTTGGAACTTGTCTCTATGATTCTCAATACCTTCTTTGGCTGAAGAGTTGTTTATTTTTATTTATAAGCATTTATTATCCTGCTCCCTCTTGCCTTAGACAATTCGGTGTGGCTTACAACCAATAAAACACATAAAATAGGGACATAACCTGCCCCCTTCTCTCCACCAGCCCCCTGTCCCAACCCACCCTACCCGTTTCCTCCTCCAAATGCCTGGCAGAACAGCCAAGCCTTACATTGCATCCCTTCCCTGCTTTATCTGGCATTGGCCTTAATCAAGGATGACACTAGAATAAAGTAGCTTGAGGAAGCAAAAAATTGGTAAAGTCTATTATGGGGGGCAGATCTGACCTTAGAATTTGCAGGGCTCAGAGTGAAAATAAAATTCAGGGGCCCCTATCGCCCTGCACCCATAGTCATGCCCCTGTAGCCATGCCTCTTAACAACTGGCAGTCTGGTGCTTGTTTAGGAATATAAAATGTTTTTTGTGGACCCTCAATCTGACCCAATAGGCAGTCCTTTTGAGAGGGTGGGTGGGGCTCTGATTGGTGAGTGAAGGCCTGCATGTGATAGGCGAGTGAAGGACTGTCCACTGATTCCACTGCAGGTTTAGCAATTCACCTGCATCATCTCAATCAAATCCTGTTCCTTTTATTTCTTCAATTACGGGGAGCTGTGTTGGGCGGCAGCAGGAGGTCCCAGGACTAACCGGAGGGTGGTGGCTAGGTTGAGCTGTGTCGGGGAGAAAGGCTCTGCAGATGGGCAGGTCCTGCTTCCTCCACCCATAGCGCTTCTTTGTGACTACCAGACCCTACCTCTGCACTCCAGCACAATCCAGCTGTCCACCCCTGGTAGTCCCCAGAGGACCCAGGAGCTCCTGCTGCCATCCAACACAACTCTGCAAGGCCCCCTGGGAGACTCAGCACAAACCTCAGGAGTGGTGGCAGGGCTCTGTAGGAATGGCAGTAGTACTGAAGGGGATCCCAGGAGTCCTGGGAGCCCTTCAATACTACTGCCATTCCAGGACTGACTGGCAACAATGAGTTTCCAGGGGCAGTGATCTGTGCAGAGGTTCCAAAACTGTGGATACCTGGAGTACAGGGAGTGGGATAACTGACCCTATTGCCCCTGTCTAAGGCTGGTCCTGGTTGGGGGGAGCAAAGATTTTGCTATACATAGTATGAAGCTATTCGATGTCTCTGGATGGTGAGGTAGCAGAAGGCATAGCAAGAAATATTTTGGGGGGCACCCACTATCCCTTCTGCTCCTTGGCACCATCCCTAGTTTTAACAGGAGTGGTACTGCCACACCACTATGATATGTGTACATGATGTGATGTAACCTTTGCAAGCATTATCAGGAAGAAATAAAATCCAACTTAAAACGAGTGTTGACTAAAGAAGACCAGTTACAAGGATGACCAGCTGCTGTACAGAGCTTGAAGAAACATGCCTAGCATGTTAGCTGCTTTTTATTTTTAAATGTATCCTACTTTAAAAGCTCAAGTTGAATTTTTAATTCGTTATCTACTGTTGTTTAAAATAGGCCTAGAGCTGCTTTGAAGCCACTTTCAAAGTCTACCTTTCCAACACCAATTCAAAGTGGTTGTGCTCTCTCATATACATAATCTTAATATGTATTAAATCTTTAAATTTCTATTCTCTCTTTTGTGACAGAATTTAGCAGGCAGCCTCTCCTTTGAACTAAAACATCCAGCTATATTTAAAACATGTATTATTGGTTTCCTGTTCTCTCAGCTGCATGATTTCTATCTGATTAAGGTTTATACAGGCCTTTGATAATGTAAAATACTGTGCAAGTTCTAAGTACTATGTATTTTATGATCACACAATTTATTCTTTAGAGACATGATTCCATACATTTTCTACAGTAAAATGCATAGTTTTCCTTTACAATTCTGGCTGCAGATGCTTACCCTAGCCTTGCTTAATGATTAATTTAGACACATGATGCACATGCCATGTGTTTAAAAAGTCTAAATGGCAAAAAGCTGTGAAATTCAAAGACAAAGCTTACATTGTGCCTTTATTCTGTCTTGACTGTTGTGCCTATTAAAAACATTACCATTAGCAGACTGTCTAGATACCATCTGTAGTGTGATCCTCATATATCATTCGTGTCCATTCCTGGAGCAATGCTGGTTCGTTGTGTAAATAGGCGTATTTAAACAGTTTCTTAAAATTGCATCCGCAAGCAAGCATGAGAACCAGACCTGGAAAGCCAGTGTTAGAAACTTTTAATATATGCCAAATTCTCTTCTCTTGTGGAAAGAGGCTCGGGTATTAGATTGTCCCTGAACATTCTCCTCTGCCATGAAGCTCTAGTTAAAATGATATTAGCTATGCATGTTAGTAAAGTATACATACTTTGAGATATCTCGAAGTCAATGAAATGTTATTAAGGAATGACAGTACTTGTAACACTTGCAAACTATGAAATGCTTCTCTTGTTCTGTCACACTAGTGGGAAGGACCCGAAGAAGTTTCATTTGCCAGAAGTGACCAAATCAAATGGGGCTGGGGGGAGGTGTTTAAGAGGTGTTCTCAAGGTGAACACTTCCTGACAAAATAAGCAGTGACTGAAACAATGAAACCGGCCAGCAGTGTGTTTCACCCAATTGCCATTGTCTTAGCTACCACAAATAGCAAGCCTCGCAGCACAGTCCCTGAGGCGAGATTCATATCGATTTTGATGAGTACTGCATGTACGTAACTGTGGGAATAACGTGGCCCTGGGTGGCCAGCATGCACAATTTGCATTTGGTTTTATGAACCCTCACAAGGCCATTGTTCTCCAATTGATGAATTGCCTTTACGTAACAAGGACAGTCTATATAGGCTCGTCAGAACGACATAGGAAGGTCAGCTTCGGCCACTGCTGCATAGCAAGAGCTAGAAAGTTTGCAGAATAGATTATTTTTTTCATATAATGAAGCCAGCGTGTGTTAAATTTACTTGCACAGACCAGCTGCCCTTTTCCAAAATAGTGGTGGTGCTGCTAGTACCATTTTGGAAAAGGGTATTCATTTTTAATACTTAAAAAAATTAAAAATAATAATGAACAGGTTTTCTACAAACCCCCCCGAAAACAAATCATTTTCATTGAATGAAAACCAAACCAAAAATGAATGGAGTATATAGCAGGGCACGGTCATGTAATGGCAAGTCCTTGCAGAACCAGTCCCGTCAAGTCACTGTTTCTTCAAGGAATTAGCTGTACAATCAACATTTACAGGAATTTAGCTGAACATAATGTCCCTTTATTTGCATGTTCCCCGTTATTGACTCAGTCTATATACAGTATCTGTATCATAGCCACTATTGCCAGGAAGCTGCCTTCTGGCAACCCTGGCCCTGTCTCTTGCCCCAGGAAGGACAACAGCCCTCTGGCAGGTACTCTGTACAGGCTGGACCCAGTCTTGGCTCTGGCCAGGCAAACCTCTCCGTCTCTTATGCTTCAGGTTACTTACCCACAGTATAGATTAGATAGCCAGGCATGAATCTTACGGCTCCCATCATTTATTATCCCTTCAGCCCAGCCCCCGTTTTCTCTAGACTGCCCAGCCTGATTTCAGGACCCTGGATAAGGCTCCTGATGCAGCCCAGCTTTCAGCAGAGCTCCTGGCAGTATCCTATCAGCATTCCAGTGCCTGGCTCTTAAAGTGATAGAACCCTTTCCCACTCTACCCTGTTCAGCACAGGCTTCTCCTGTTCTTCTGGATTGGCTCCTCGAAGCCCATACCCGCCCACTCTACAGGGCTGGCTTGGCCACGCTCAAACCCTCTGTCCTCTTAAAGGGGCAGCAGCCCCATTAGGCTTCTCCCTGCTACAGAGTGACTTCAGCACACCCCTATTAAACACCCCAGTCCCCAATTTCTATGCAGCCCTAGGAGCTTGTACTAATTTTCAAAGCTACCCCTGGGGGGGGGGTTCCCCAATTCCTGTGCTATTTATGTGTTGGCAAATGGCAATTCTTTCAAAAGTGGGAGGTGGTGGGGAGTGATCCAAGCCAAGCTGGGAGTGCTCAGAAAGGTTATCCATGTGCTGTAGAAGGCAATCCGTAGTAGATGGACATTTTGTATTAAGAAAGAGCACTGAGCTCAAGCTATGCATCATCTACATGTATATAATCCTAAGCAAAACAAACCCTACCACACTTGAGTGTGAGAAATGCTAATCCAAAGACATTTAAGTACAAAAAAAAGAGGTTTTTTAAAATGTTGGGGATTAAAATTTGTGTGTATAAAATAAGTCTTTGAATTTATTAAATAACCCATATTGCAACACATGGGGTACGTGTTTTAAGCTTGAACTATATGAGTGAGGAGCCTCAGGATGAGGCCCTAGTTGTGAAAAGGACAGTGGAGGAAATTCTGGAGACTGGCATCACTGCAGGGGGAGAATTCAGGTTGCAGTTTTGCACTAAGAGTTTTGTAGTCTATGGCTAGCTTTTATTAATGAATCCGTTATGCTTGGGGTGCAATTCTTCACCCACTGAAGTCAAGAGCAAAACTCCCCTTGACTTTAATAGTGAAGAATCATGTCCTGTAGATGTCAGAATTGTAAACATAGTCTTAAAGGGTGATTCGTAGAATCGGTAATTTTATACAATGTGTGTAAAATAGCAGTTTCCTTTCCTAACTTTCAAGTAGCAAGTTTTTTGCCTGGAAATTTCTGCATCTTTACTATTAAAGATTAATATTATAAGAAGGGACCAGCATCCACTGTGTTTTCCTCCATTTCTGATAATAGGGGAAACACAGTGGACACAGCTCTCTGTGTATAGCTATACTTCTGTTTATATATAAAAGTTATTGAGGGAAAATGAGTGGTCAGTTTGAGGGGCCAAAGGAGAGACTGCTAATAAAACTTTCCTTTGGTCTTCTTTCTCCCTTTTCATGCCTAGAATTAGGACAGGAAATGACCTCTGGGCTCATTGTATCTAACCCATACAATAAGGCAGAATAAACTAGACCTAAGCCTTACCAACAAATGTTTATCCAGCCTCAAAAACATACAGTGATGGAAATCCTTCAGCCTCCCTGAGCAACTTGGTCCATTGCAATTTGGAAGTTCTTCTGAATATTTGACCTAAATCTCCTTTTTTGCAAACCAGACTCATTTCCTTTTGTCTTGAACATCTTATTTACAGCAGTCTTTTAAATACCTGGACACTGTAATCATGTGTCCCTTCCTAGATGTGCTCTTTTGAGAAAGGCGTAACCTGTTAGACATTCCAGACAGTGCATTTTTTTGCTTTTTATTTTTATTCCTGCTTAAAAAATAAGATTAGTTATAAAGTTTAGGCCAGACTGTGAACAATACAAGATGGCTTCGGAATGGATTAATTTGGGACCAATTTCATCAAGATTTGATCTGTCTGGTTCTGAAATGTCCAGCATTTCAGCACAGATAAATGATTTCATCAGTCATCCTTGTCACTTCATAGCCGAAGATGAAGACTGGCTATTACAAAGCAAACCTTTTCTAGTCTTTTTTTTCTGTTGTATTTTATTATGAAAACATTGGGGGGTGTAGTGAAAGACTGCAGAAAACCTATGTACGCCAGTGGAGCCAGTCATAGTGAACACTTGTATATTTTATTCAGCCTGTGTATGCTGTAGAATCCATATTGTTTGAGACATGAGCTGTAAGCATGCCTCTTTGGCAACCTGTTTTGTATTGTATACGTTGTTGCTCAGAATGCCAAGGCCAGACTTGTAATGTTATGGGAAGCGCTTATCAGTACTCCGAGAAAGGCTTGCTAATTGGAAGGAGAATGACTCAGGCCAGAGGAAGGAAATAGTTAATTGTTAGCACATGCGCAGTGGGTTGTGTAATATCATACTATAAAGACACAGAGACTGGACACCCACATGGAAAGAACTTCACTGTTGGCCACTCCGCAGACGTGCAGAGGGGGAGCAGCAGAACCTGGAGCCCACCTGGGGATCATCCCGCAGCTGTTGTCGGGGTTCTCTGACTTACAGAAAGGGATGTGAGATGCTTTGTATATCTTTTATGTTGTGGACTTTTATCTTTTACGCTGTGTATAAAATAAAATAGCTTTCTTGGCACCATTCTGTTTGAGCTTTCACTGAACTGATCCAAAAGAACAAACAATTTCAATACAGGGGCGAAATGTTGAATCATTTTATGAGGAAAGATTAATTTTTACTACAGAACTACTCGTCTTTTAGAAAAGGATGCTACTTGTCTTTTAGACAAGATGCTACTCGTCTTTTAGAAAAGGATGCTGCTTAATATCAGAAAGAGAGAAAGAAAGAGAAGGAAAGAAAGAAAGAGACAAATTGCACTGTTGATTGGTGACAGATGAGTATTAGGAACGATTACACTTGATGTGGTTTTTTCTATGAAGTAATACTGTGTCTCGATTTAGTGGATTTAGCAAGTGGCAATGTAACATGTTAAAACCGCATTTATCAATGGGGGTGTGTGTGTGTGTCTCCATCCTCCCATGCCCATTGCAGGCCCTGTGATTGGCCGGGAATGCCTCTCTGTGGGTACAGTCTGTTACAGGTGGGGACTAAGTTTATGTATTCTTTTTGTATGTGCTTTCAGTTNTAGCCACCAGAAGATCGTTGGTGATCTTAGCGAGAGCAGTTTCAGTAGAATGAAGGGGGCGGAAGCCAGATTGGAGGGGGTCAAGGGAGGAGTTGGAACATAGGAAGTCAAGGCAGCGGGAGTAGACAACACGTTCAAGCAGCTTGAACTCCCAAAACCGTAGCACCCATTTCTAGGTAGTTTTAATTTTTTGCCTCTGATATTTGGTATAGCTCCAATAAATTAGCTACAGTTTCAGCAAATAGCCCCATTAGGTATAGCTCTAGGCAATTGTAATGTCTAAAATCAAGTTTTATGACCCAAAGAAATGGTTCAATCCTAAAATATCAAAATTAAATTTAAAATTGAACAGTAAGGCTCCCACTACATTACATGGAATTTTGGAACTTGTCTCTATGATTCTCAATACCTTCTTTGGCTGAAGAGTTGTTTATTTTTATTTATAAGCATTTATTATCCTGCTCCCTCTTGCCTTAGACAATTCGGTGTGGCTTACAACCAATAAAACACATAAAATAGGGACATAACCTGCCCCCTTCTCTCCACCAGCCCCCTGTCCCAACCCACCCTACCCGTTTCCTCCTCCAAATGCCTGGCAGAACAGCCAAGCCTTACATTGCATCCCTTCCCTGCTTTATCTGGCATTGGCCTTAATCAAGGATGACACTAGAATAAAGTAGCTTGAGGAAGCAAAAAATTGGTAAAGTCTATTATGGGGGGCAGATCTGACCTTAGAATTTGCAGGGCTCAGAGTGAAAATAAAATTCAGGGGCCCCTATCGCCCTGCACCCATAGTCATGCCCCTGTAGCCATGCCTCTTAACAACTGGCAGTCTGGTGCTTGTTTAGGAATATAAAATGTTTTTTGTGGACCCTCAATCTGACCCAATAGGCAGTCCTTTTGAGAGGGTGGGTGGGGCTCTGATTGGTGAGTGAAGGCCTGCATGTGATAGGCGAGTGAAGGACTGTCCACTGATTCCACTGCAGGTTTAGCAATTCACCTGCATCATCTCAATCAAATCCTGTTCCTTTTATTTCTTCAATTACGGGGAGCTGTGTTGGGCGGCAGCAGGAGGTCCCAGGACTAACCGGAGGGTGGTGGCTAGGTTGAGCTGTGTCGGGGAGAAAGGCTCTGCAGATGGGCAGGTCCTGCTTCCTCCACCCATAGCGCTTCTTTGTGACTACCAGACCCTACCTCTGCACTCCAGCACAATCCAGCTGTCCACCCCTGGTAGTCCCCAGAGGACCCAGGAGCTCCTGCTGCCATCCAACACAACTCTGCAAGGCCCCCTGGGAGACTCAGCACAAACCTCAGGAGTGGTGGCAGGGCTCTGTAGGAATGGCAGTAGTACTGAAGGGGATCCCAGGAGTCCTGGGAGCCCTTCAATACTACTGCCATTCCAGGACTGACTGGCAACAATGAGTTTCCAGGGGCAGTGATCTGTGCAGAGGTTCCAAAACTGTGGATACCTGGAGTACAGGGAGTGGGATAACTGACCCTATTGCCCCTGTCTAAGGCTGGTCCTGGTTGGGGGGAGCAAAGATTTTGCTATACATAGTATGAAGCTATTCGATGTCTCTGGATGGTGAGGTAGCAGAAGGCATAGCAAGAAATATTTTGGGGGGCACCCACTATCCCTTCTGCTCCTTGGCACCATCCCTAGTTTTAACAGGAGTGGTACTGCCACACCACTATGATATGTGTACATGATGTGATGTAACCTTTGCAAGCATTATCAGGAAGAAATAAAATCCAACTTAAAACGAGTGTTGACTAAAGAAGACCAGTTACAAGGATGACCAGCTGCTGTACAGAGCTTGAAGAAACATGCCTAGCATGTTAGCTGCTTTTTATTTTTAAATGTATCCTACTTTAAAAGCTCAAGTTGAATTTTTAATTCGTTATCTACTGTTGTTTAAAATAGGCCTAGAGCTGCTTTGAAGCCACTTTCAAAGTCTACCTTTCCAACACCAATTCAAAGTGGTTGTGCTCTCTCATATACATAATCTTAATATGTATTAAATCTTTAAATTTCTATTCTCTCTTTTGTGACAGAATTTAGCAGGCAGCCTCTCCTTTGAACTAAAACATCCAGCTATATTTAAAACATGTATTATTGGTTTCCTGTTCTCTCAGCTGCATGATTTCTATCTGATTATTTATTTATTTATTTATAAACCCAATAAAAATGAACCATATAAAATTCCAATTAAAAACTCTCCCATCCCCACCTCCCCAAAGTGTATCTCTGTCTGCCAAAAGGCTGGCCAAATAAATAGTACTTACATTGCCTTCTCAAGATGCTCGGGCTTTGGTGAATCTCCAGGGGAAGGGAGTTGAAAAGCTGTGGAGCAACCACTGAGAATGCTTCTCTCCATGCCCATGTTTAAAGTTCAGCTGGCAATTTACATTTTCTGTAGATGGGAGGGGGGGGGGGAGGAATAGATGGCTGTTTTTTCCATCTTTCAGGAAAATGCCAATGGCAGAAGCAAGGAGGCGAGTGGTGGTGACCGTGTTCTGCACATGTGCGGGCCTTTTCCAAGGTGGCACAGGCAACATTGGTACCATTTTGGAAAAGGGCAGCTGTTCTGCACATGTGTAGACTGGCTGCCCTTTTCCAAAATGGCATGTGCAGACTGGCATGCAATGTGCAGACCAGCCCTGGTGGCCATTTTTCGCATGTTTTTTTTTTAAAAAATACAAATTATTGAGGGAAAAGATTTTGATGAGACATTGAGATTTTTTATTTTTCTCAATTCTTGTTTTTAATCTCAGTTTTCGAAG
Organism: Sphenodon punctatus; assembly: GCA_003113815.1. Classification (NCBI taxonomy): domain Eukaryota; kingdom Metazoa; phylum Chordata; class Lepidosauria; order Sphenodontia; family Sphenodontidae; genus Sphenodon; species Sphenodon punctatus. The sequence continues at coordinate 700,613 of QEPC01013103.1, read as the reverse complement.
CCTGATTTTTGGTGATACCTATTAGGCTATTAGTAGCCACTGAAGTATGCTTGGTAACTTTTGAAGCAGAGAGGGAATGTTGGAACAATTTGTTGCAGGAATTTGCATGTATGTATTTTAAGAGTACAGCTGGAGGAGAGTCTTGTGTGAATGCTGCCGCAAAGTGGGATTGTAGCAGGGAGCAGGTTATTTGGGGCACTGACCCTTTAGGGAGTAGCACCAGCAAGATAGTACAGGTGCTAGCTGGGACCTGTGGAATGAAGTGAAGAAGGATAATGCCTGGATGCCTCACACCTGGTCTTGGGCATGGCTAGGCCAGCTCAAAGTCTAAAGAACCTGAGGGTGTTTTTTACATACGCACTTCATGCTGGGATTAGGAGAAAATTATCCCAGAATTTGTTATCCAGGGATTACAAGTGGCAAGAGACAGAACTGCATAGAGAGGATGTGTTTCTTTCTACAATATTTCTATCCTATATTGAAATCCATCCCAGGATAGTTCACTAAACAGCACATTGCTGTTACCTCGGTTAAAAAAATATCTGGAATGAATATCAATCCATGGTGGTTTTTGTCCATGCTCAGTGCACTGATTTCTGAGACTGAAGAATATCGATTTTCTTCATTTCTTTTCTGATTTCTGAGTTTAAGAAAATGGAGACTCATCCCTTTGTTCTGCAGTTGAGAAAGAAGCCTTCATGGCAAATAGGACAGAATTGACCCTCCTTCATTTGGGATTGTTATTCCACTGGTAATAAACCAAGCGTTCTGCAATTTGTGCTTTGTGAAGCAGATCCTTCTCCTCTCCTCTACCCATCCTATAGAGTGATAATTTGTTGAGTTGGGAGCTGGCCTTTGAAAGATTATTGTGAATGACAGTTACTCAGAATTTGCATATAAACACAATAGACTTTTTGTCCCAAGAGTGTAAAGATCTGGATAAATGGCAGAGATTTAATGTTTTTGCAATTATTTATGAGCACAATAATATTTCTATACTTCCTCCAACCTGTCTAATCAAATACAAGCACTTATTCAGAACATAATAAGCATTCCATGAAAGAAAACAATCTACCCCTTATTAAATGTAATGGCCAAATGTAATAATGCTGCACCATGAAATTAGTGAGACAGACTATAAAATTATATAACCACAGCAGGGAAAAAAGAGTGCAAGTATGGTTCAGTGAATAAGGTATTGGATTAGTATCCATCTTAGCCATAATAAATGTGCTGGATGGCCTTGGACAAGTCACTATGGGTAATTTTAGATGTTATGAGACCACAGTCAACCACAGTGAACCCCCTGTGGTGGCTGTTTGTCCCGTAATGTCTATTTGATTTCCACCAGAAGTTCACCACAGTGAACCTCCAGCAGGAATCAAATTGACCATGATTCTGGACCTCCGACCCTTTCCGGATCATGGCCAATCCAACCACGTTTGGGGCAGATCCCACCACAATTCTGGACCTCCAGGCAGCCGATGGTAACGTCTGTTACCTTAAGCCCTGCCAGATTGTGGTCCCAACCATGGGGTGGGATCGGGCGCAGTGCCTGGATTGGCCACTGCGCCCACCTGTCTCCTGGAAGGTAGGCAATCAGGGTAGTGCAGGGGGGTGGGGCTGTGTGGCCACACGTCACGCAGCCCCACCCCCTCCCCAATCCCCTGTAGGAATCAGGCTGTTACATCTGAAGGACGGCCGGACTGATTCTTGACCGGGATCTGAAACTGATCCCGGACCATGATTGAGTGTGGCGGGCCTCTGGGCCCATCACGTCTAAAATTACCCTCTCAGACTCGGTAACAACCTCATCTGTAAAATGGGGATAGTCCTTCTTCACAGGGTTGTTACAAGGCTGAACTTGATAATGGTTGTAAACTCTGCCCAGTCTCTGAAATAGGGTGGGCTGTAAACAAAAATTTCTACTACTGCACTATGTTTATCCAACACAACAGCGGGTAATCAGCAATGCACAAAAAACAATCATGTCATATCCTTTGTCTCCTAATAATACCATACTTTATGTATAATGACTGTAAAAGTGTCCCATGTGCTTAGCTCAGTAAAACACTGCCAAATTTGCAGGGGGAAGGAAAACTGTTTTTTTGTATGTTGTATTCTTTCAGGTTTGGCAGGTTGTCACAATGTATTATAGCATCATTTGAGATGGTATATATCAGAGTTATAACAGTAAATATTTAAGAATAAAGAAGCTTTTGAGAGCTAAAAACCTTATGCTCTGAGGGATATGCCAACCTCCAACTACTTGTGGTAGGAGGATTTCTCCTAGGGGAAGGTTATTGCATAACTTGCTTTTGGAACTGGCCACTGATCATGACATAAGGGGTCCTATAAAATCATACATTGGGGGAATTGTTCAAGTAATTTTTTTTTCAAATTTGGGATTTTTGCCTCCATCAGAAATTTGTTGGAATGTTCCCAGAATCTTCAGTTGGGATCATGAATAGCAAATCCTTCATTTTTGGAATGGAAATCATTATAATGGAATTGTCCATTCTGGAGGCATAAGACTGTGTTCTCTATGTCAGAATCACCTTTCAGGTTCTCAGTAGCAGATTGAAATTTATATGGACCATGTCTTGGAGATCTGGTGTCATTGAAATGCCAAAGTGCTTCATGGGGTCCTAGTTGCCCTTTGATTCTAAAGCAAGGATGGGGAACTTCAGGCCCAGGGGCCAAATGTGGCCTGCACCAAGTTTTTTGTGGGCCCTTTCGAGTTCCTGGATCTGGTCCCTGGATCCAGTTCCCACCTCCAACCACTGAAAAACTGAGCTTCAGGGTAGTGGAGAGAAGGATAGGGGACAGATCCATGGCACAAATCCATGATCTGGGCCCTCCTTTTCTTGAGTGCACACACACACACACACACACACACACACNAACAGCTGATTGGGGGAGAGGGAGCCCAGGGGACCATGCACATGCCCCTCTCCCACTCTGACAAACAGTTGATCGGAGGAGTGCCCCCTCAATCAGCTGTTAGCCAGTCTGAGAGCCCACCCCAGGCCATGATGTGGCTGTGCACAATGGGCACTAGATTTGCACTTCACGTGGTGAAGCAAGCACAGATGAATTGCCCCGCCCTGAGCAGCCTTACCCCTGTTGGGGTAAGGCTGCTTTCTGATGTGCCCTAGGAATTTTTCCAAGGGTGTGTCACGGAGCAGCCAACTGCTTGGCTATCTGGCAGGCCCTGAGCACACAACCCACTGCATCACATGCTAAGGCTACCCAGGGAGGGGTAAGGCAACCTAAAGCATGGTAGCCTCCCGCAGACATTCTCATCTGGCTGCACCCAATATGCAAGACAGTACAATGTTTTCACTGCTTGCATGGCACGCAAATTAAGGTGGGAGCCTTAATTTACAATTTCCTGCTTTTTGGAGCAAGAGTGAATTTGTACAAGCGTGAACTCCTCTCTTAATCCATTTTTTTGATCCTAGAATTTCTGTATATGAATAGCATGCTGTATTCTAAAAATATGCATTGTAGTGTAAAATTTTTTTATTTTGCTGAATTCTCCTTGGCTTTCTTCACTTGCCAGCTGCTATTTTAGAGATGGTTTTTTGCAGAATTGGTTTATTCCTTGAATTCTCTCCAGTTTCACTTTTCTTTGTTTGTTTGTTTTTAAAAGTTTTAAAAGTGAGATGCCCACTGGGTGACTAGGCATCTAAATGGCAGGTGTAATTTTATGTAGACAAGTGTAACGTGATGCACTTAGGCCCTTTTTACACGAGATGGACCCACACGTGCCATGCAGGTCCACTGTGTGGGCATGGGTGAGTGTCTCCTGTGTAACCACTGTGGTGGGTGGGTGTGCGCGCATGTGTGCACGCTCCAACGACCCACCCATCTCCACCAACCTCCACCTATCGCTCAGGCACGTAGCAATTGGCCAAAATGGCGATTGCTCTGGGGTGGAGATGGGTGTGCACCTGTGTACACACGCACCCACATGCCACCCCAGGAGGAGCATACACACCCATCCCCCTGCAGCCACAACCCATGTAAAAAGGGCCATAGGGAAAAACAATCTGAACTTTATGTACACAATGCTAGGTTCTAAATTAGAAGTTACCACTCAGGAAAAGGACCTTGGAGTCATTGTGGACAATACATTGAAATCCTCAGCTCAGTGTATGGCATCAGCCAAAAAAGCAAATAGAAAGTTAGGAATTATTTGTAAAAGGATAGAGAATAAAACTGAAAATATCATAATGCCACTAGATAAGTCTATGGTGCGACCACACTGTGAATATCGTGTGCAGCTCTGGTCACCCCATCCCCCAAAAGATTGTTGAAATAGAAAAGGTACAAAGAAGGGCGACAAAAATGATAAGGGGTATGAAACCGCTCCCCTACGAAGAGAGGCTGAATAGGTTGGGGCTCTTCAGCTTGAAGAAGAGACAACTGAGAGGTGATACGATAGAAGTTTTTATAAAATCATGAGTGTTGTGGAACACATTAATAGGGAACAATTATTTACCCTCCCAAATAGTACTAGAACTAGGGGACACTCGATGAAACTAATGGGTATCAGATTTAAAACAAATAAAATAAAGTATTTTTTCTCTCAATACACAACTAAGTTGTGGAATTCGTTGCCAGAAGATGTGGTCACGACCAGTAGTATAACTGGCTTTAAGAAAGGGTTGGTCAAGTTTCTGGAGGATATGTCCATTAGCAGCTATTAGTTGGGTAGGTTTGGGGAATGTAACTTCTTACTATCAGGAGCTGGAAATGAACAACAGGAAATGGAGCCCCATTGTGACACCTGTTGGGTACTTCCTCCAAGGGTGTTTTCAGACATAATGTTTGACATGGATTAATCTGCTGTAGCACAGATTAATCCATGCCCAACGTCATGCTTGAAAGGGCTGCCAGATGTTGGTCCAGGCCATAGCACCGACTGTGGTGGTGCCTAGCCTGGACTGTTTCAGGACCATTCCTAAGGAACAGCCCGTGCTAAATGCCATCATGGCCCATGCTACGAATGCCAGTGTCAGCCTTCTGTGTCTGATGGCCTTCTCAGAATTACTCCCGTCTGGGTCTGCGATGCTTCCAAGAAGCCTCGGTAGCCTCATTGGAGGTACAGTGGGATTCAATTTTTTAAAAACAAACCTATCCCTCTGACATATATTTTTTTCAGCAATAAGCGATAACAGTTAATTTTATAGCTCCTAACACTCAAGAAATCACAAGCAATAACTAGATGAAGTAAATTAATCGCAGCAGCAGGAGGATACAGTTAGGTAGCTGAGTTGTGGAAACTATTGACTTTGTTACATTATTTTCTTTCCGTTTTCTTTAATTTATTCTTTGGTTCTTGAAACAGTTCCTGGCCCTGCTCTCAGGATGAGCAGGTGGACCAGTAACGTAGGGCACTTTTAGATGAGTCCACCTGGACACAAACTTGCACGTGGGGGGCAGGGGTTGGACACTACCGGAAGTCAGCTGGGTGCCATTGGAAATGGTGGACGCCAGGGAACTTGTGCATGCTTGGAGATCTGGACTTGTAAAACCTCAGGATTTTATAAGTCCAGATCTCCAAGTATGCACGATTTCTCTAATGCCCACTGTTTCCAATGGTGTCCAGTTGACTTCTGGTAGTGGGGGTGAACATCTACCCCCATCCCACTCACCCCCCGCGCAGGGTTGTTTCTCCTGGACTCAGAAGCCCGGGTGAAATACAGTCTCATCTAAAAACGCCCTTAGTAATTGTCATTGCCAGGTGAACATATAGGTATAGGTATGTTTCAAATCTGAGTCCATCTCCTCTGCCTGGGTTTTAAAAATGAACTTTGTTACAGGAGGTGTGGCTCGTGACCACTAAGGGAGCAGCGATGATAATTAGCATGAGCTCTTGGGAACTGGATATAATATGCTCTTGCCACATCATGTGTAGGATTCAAGAAAGCAATTATTTGTAGGCGTTCAAGTAATCCCACCAAGTGATATGCATGCCCATTTGAACGCATCCTCACCTGCTTGAAAACCAGGTGGGGAATATATTAAAGAGTTCCTGAAGAAAATAAAACAAGTCCTCTACTGTATCCCGTTGTCAGTTCTTAGCCAAATGAGCAGTGTATTGTAAATTGATGGTGTGCTCTGTATTAGGGAATACTGTTGCTAGAACGTAGGGTCCCAAGGACATGGACGCAGGGAAGTGCCTTAAGACAAGAAGACCACGGGTTATGGTTCCTCAATTTTATTGGAGTTCTATGGGATTCTGGGATCAATGTACATCTGATTTCCTAAATCACAAGAATTTCCCTAATATTCCATATCTATGAGGTCTTTTTACAATGAGAAAGTTTCCTTATTGTGGAACAGACAAGAAAGCAGGATAATAGAAGGTCACAGATAAGAAACATAATTTTTTAAAAATGGGTAGTGGGGGGGGTGTCATTCCCCCTCCCCAAAAAAGCTTGTAGTCTTTGAGGTTTTACACTTGTTTTTTCTTTCTATTTTTGGATTCTGCTCTCTAGGCTTAATTGCTGCCCCATTGTGTTCTGTATTTACAACATCTGCCACCTTTTAAGGTTGGGAGGGCCATTGTTTCATATCGGCAAGATACTTGTTCAGCTTCACTAGGACATTTTAAATGCATTCTATTAAATTCTGCTGCTTGTGTTGCAACCCTCAGTGCAACAAAGGTGTTACTCGGCAAATGTTTGTGATAGTAGCAGGTTGTAATTGGTAATTAGTCGAATGCATGGTAATGAAGTGAAATATTCTAGCCATCTTTCATTCAATTATCTGGTGGATAAGATTGAGACCACATAGTGAGGGGCCTGGGGAGGTGGGGAGGGGACACAAATTGGTCAAATTGGTTCATTAACCAAATTTAGTATTTTTCCTTGGGTCATACATTTAATAAGCCTTGTTCCTTACATAGATCCATTCCATCAGGGATCAAGGCATAACTCAGTGCCTGAAAACTCATCATTTAATTATTTGCAGCGGGTCTCCAACATTATGCTTGTTAGCCCCCTGGCCCACGTTCTTTAGGGAAGGATACCTTCTTTCAAACCATTTGTAATGCTAAAATTAAGTTTCTCTTGAGGAGCACAGGTAGAAATATCTTTTCAGAAACAATCTATGTTGGTCTCTTCTTAGCTGCATTGTCTTTTGTACAGAGAATTTGTTGGGTAGTAGAATATGAGCACGATCCAGCTCCATGTAAGTCAATGGGAGTTTGGCCATTGACTTCAATGGGAGCTGGATGACGTTCTCTGTCAGCCGCCGCTGCCCTTAGCACCAGCCCCGCCCGACGGGAACAGCAAGATCTGCAGCACCATGGGACACCGCAAAGGCAGTAACCCCGCCCACAGCCACATTACCCATGGTGGCAGCGCCTGGGGACGCCGCAGAACCCTTAGCTCCGCCCCTGGCAGCTACAAGCCAGGAAACACTGCCTACTGCCGCGGATCCGCCCCTGGCCACGCCCCCGCCGCTGCTATGCCGCTCGGAGCGCCTGCAGGCGCGTACAAGGGTGGGGCATGGGACTTAAATGCCAGTGCCGCGTTCAGAGCGGTGCTGGTGATTGCAGAGAAACCGGCCCTCTTGCGTTTGTGATATTGACACCTGTGGACTTGGTGCTTGTGATAATTCCCCTCTAGTTGAACGTGTGGACCTTCCTTCATGCAACCCTTCCTCGGCTGACACGTGAGTGACTGGGAGAGCGAGTGGAGAGTGACAGTGGGTGTGGGTGGTTCCTCCCACTTTCCTCCCCTCCAGGGCCCCCTCCCCTGGGGCAGCACGTGAGTGTGTGTGTGTGTCCCCCTTCCTTTCCTCCCAGTCAGAGGTGGGTCCTTCCCCTCACTACGCTCCCCCTCACTGTCCTTCCTCGGCCCCTCATATTTCCCCTGAGCGTACGTGATAAGGTGTACCTTGTGGCCTCTCTGGGTCAGGGCGCCCTATGATGATAGAGGCCTGTTCTCTTTGATTAGAGGTAAAGGCCAACATACTATCCTGACGGGCATTGTTGTCCCCCATTCCCCTTGTGACCTGAGAGAGCCTTTCACAAAGTGGTACTGTGTATCTCCCCAATACCCCCCCTCCCCGGTGACACTCTCATTCTTTCATCAGGATTTCTTTGGCTATATGCTATAAATAAATCTAACCTAACATAATAAACAGGGAACTGTGTTCAGTGAATTTTGCTGCCAATGGGGAAAATGTAGTGAGCACGGGCCCCTGATTATACACTCGCTTAAGCCATGCCAAGTGAATTTTGTGGGCTAGACTGTATGCGTCTCAGTGTAGTTCTAATTCTGCTTTCCTTTTAATAACCTCAGAACACATGTTGGTGTTTATAATGTTTTTAATTAGTGGACACACAAAATAATTTTTCACCCAAGAAATCTCTGTATCATTATTGCTTTATTCTACCTATGGTCTGGGATATAGGGAGGATGCTGATTCCTAATTTGCTTTCTCAAGGAGTTTAATAAAAAGGTGCTTGCAGTCTAAACTTTCAAACATTTAAAATCCTAAGTGGTTAATGAAGATCAGTCTGTTACTTTTCAGTTTGTCACAAGAAGANTTTAGATTTAGCCACCAGAAGATCGTTGGTGATCTTAGCGAGAGCAGTTTCAGTAGAATGAAGGGGGCGGAAGCCAGATTGGAGGGGGTCAAGGGAGGAGTTGGAACATAGGAAGTCAAGGCAGCGGGAGTAGACAACACGTTCAAGCAGCTTGAACTCCCAAAACCGTAGCACCCATTTCTAGGTAGTTTTAATTTTTTGCCTCTGATATTTGGTATAGCTCCAATAAATTAGCTACAGTTTCAGCAAATAGCCCCATTAGGTATAGCTCTAGGCAATTGTAATGTCTAAAATCAAGTTTTATGACCCAAAGAAATGGTTCAATCCTAAAATATCAAAATTAAATTTAAAATTGAACAGTAAGGCTCCCACTACATTACATGGAATTTTGGAACTTGTCTCTATGATTCTCAATACCTTCTTTGGCTGAAGAGTTGTTTATTTTTATTTATAAGCATTTATTATCCTGCTCCCTCTTGCCTTAGACAATTCGGTGTGGCTTACAACCAATAAAACACATAAAATAGGGACATAACCTGCCCCCTTCTCTCCACCAGCCCCCTGTCCCAACCCACCCTACCCGTTTCCTCCTCCAAATGCCTGGCAGAACAGCCAAGCCTTACATTGCATCCCTTCCCTGCTTTATCTGGCATTGGCCTTAATCAAGGATGACACTAGAATAAAGTAGCTTGAGGAAGCAAAAAATTGGTAAAGTCTATTATGGGGGGCAGATCTGACCTTAGAATTTGCAGGGCTCAGAGTGAAAATAAAATTCAGGGGCCCCTATCGCCCTGCACCCATAGTCATGCCCCTGTAGCCATGCCTCTTAACAACTGGCAGTCTGGTGCTTGTTTAGGAATATAAAATGTTTTTTGTGGACCCTCAATCTGACCCAATAGGCAGTCCTTTTGAGAGGGTGGGTGGGGCTCTGATTGGTGAGTGAAGGCCTGCATGTGATAGGCGAGTGAAGGACTGTCCACTGATTCCACTGCAGGTTTAGCAATTCACCTGCATCATCTCAATCAAATCCTGTTCCTTTTATTTCTTCAATTACGGGGAGCTGTGTTGGGCGGCAGCAGGAGGTCCCAGGACTAACCGGAGGGTGGTGGCTAGGTTGAGCTGTGTCGGGGAGAAAGGCTCTGCAGATGGGCAGGTCCTGCTTCCTCCACCCATAGCGCTTCTTTGTGACTACCAGACCCTACCTCTGCACTCCAGCACAATCCAGCTGTCCACCCCTGGTAGTCCCCAGAGGACCCAGGAGCTCCTGCTGCCATCCAACACAACTCTGCAAGGCCCCCTGGGAGACTCAGCACAAACCTCAGGAGTGGTGGCAGGGCTCTGTAGGAATGGCAGTAGTACTGAAGGGGATCCCAGGAGTCCTGGGAGCCCTTCAATACTACTGCCATTCCAGGACTGACTGGCAACAATGAGTTTCCAGGGGCAGTGATCTGTGCAGAGGTTCCAAAACTGTGGATACCTGGAGTACAGGGAGTGGGATAACTGACCCTATTGCCCCTGTCTAAGGCTGGTCCTGGTTGGGGGGAGCAAAGATTTTGCTATACATAGTATGAAGCTATTCGATGTCTCTGGATGGTGAGGTAGCAGAAGGCATAGCAAGAAATATTTTGGGGGGCACCCACTATCCCTTCTGCTCCTTGGCACCATCCCTAGTTTTAACAGGAGTGGTACTGCCACACCACTATGATATGTGTACATGATGTGATGTAACCTTTGCAAGCATTATCAGGAAGAAATAAAATCCAACTTAAAACGAGTGTTGACTAAAGCAGACCAGTTACAAGGATGACCAGCTGCTGTACAGAGCTTGAAGAAACATGCCTAGCATGTTAGCTGCTTTTTATTTTTAAATGTATCCTACTTTAAAAGCTCAAGTGGAATTTTTAATTCGTTATCTACTGTTGTTTAAAATAGGCCTAGAGCTGCTTTGAAGCCACTTTCAAAGTCTACCTTTCCAACACCAATTCAAAGTGGTTGTGCTCTCTCATATACATAATCTTAATATGTATTAAATCTTTAAATTTCTATTCTCTCTTTTGTGACAGAATTTAGCAGGCAGCCTCTCCTTTGAACTAAAACATCCAGCTATATTTAAAACATGTATTATTGGTTTCCTGTTCTCTCAGCTGCATGATTTCTATCTGATTATTTATTTATTTATTTATAAACCCAATAAAAATGAACCATATAAAATTCCAATTAAAAACTCTCCCATCCCCACCTCCCCAAAGTGTATCTCTGTCTGCCAAAAGGCTGGCCAAATAAATAGTACTTACATTGCCTTCTCAAGATGCTCGGGCTTTGGTGAATCTCCAGGGGAAGGGAGTTGAAAAGCTGTGGAGCAACCACTGAGAATGCTTCTCTCCATGCCCATGTTTAAAGTTCAGCTGGCAATTTACATTTTCTGTAGATGAGGGGGGGGGGGGGAGGAATAGATGGCTGTTTTTTCCATCTTTCAGGAAAATGCCAATGGCAGAAGCAAGGAGGCGAGTGGTGGTGACCGTGTTCTGCACATGTGCGGGCCTTTTCCAAGGTGGCACAGGCAACATTGGTACCATTTTGGAAAAGGGCAGCTGTTCTGCACATGTGTAGACTGGCTGCCCTTTTCCAAAATGGCATGTGCAGACTGGCATGCAATGTGCAGACCAGCCCTGGTGGCCATTTTTCGCATGTTTTTTTTTTAAAAAATACAAATTATTGAGGGAAAAGATTTTGATGAGACATTGAGATTTTTTATTTTTCTCAATTCTTGTTTTTAATCTCAGTTTTCGAAGCCTGATTTTTGGTGATACCTATTAGGCTATTAGTAGCCACTGAAGTATGCTTGGTAACTTTTGAAGCAGAGAGGGAATGTTGGAACAATTTGTTGCAGGAATTTGCATGTATGTATTTTAAGAGTACAGCTGGAGGAGAGTCTTGTGTGAATGCTGCCGCAAAGTGGGATTGTAGCAGGGAGCAGGTTATTTGGGGCACTGACCCTTTAGGGAGTAGCACCAGCAAGATAGTACAGGTGCTAGCTGGGACCTGTGGAATGAAGTGAAGAAGGATAATGCCTGGATGCCTCACACCTGGTCTTGGGCATGGCTAGGCCAGCTCAAAGTCTAAAGAACCTGAGGGTGTTTTTTACATACGCACTTCATGCTGGGATTAGGAGAAAATTATCCCAGAATTTGTTATCCAGGGATTACAAGTGGCAAGAGACAGAACTGCATAGAGAGGATGTGTTTCTTTCTACAATATTTCTATCCTATATTGAAATCCATCCCAGGATAGTTCACTAAACAGCACATTGCTGTTACCTCGGTTAAAAAAATATCTGGAATGAATATCAATCCATGGTGGTTTTTGTCCATGCTCAGTGCACTGATTTCTGAGACTGAAGAATATCGATTTTCTTCATTTCTTTTCTGATTTCTGAGTTTAAGAAAATGGAGACTCATCCCTTTGTTCTGCAGTTGAGAAAGAAGCCTTCATGGCAAATAGGACAGAATTGACCCTCCTTCATTTGGGATTGTTATTCCACTGGTAATAAACCAAGCGTTCTGCAATTTGTGCTGTGTGAAGCAGATCCTTCTCCTCTCCTCTACCCATCCTATAGAGTGATAATTTGTTGAGTTGGGAGCTGGCCTTTGAAAGATTATTGTGAATGACAGTTACTCAGAATTTGCATATAAACACAATAGACTTTTTGTCCCAAGAGTGTAAAGATCTGGATAAATGGCAGAGATTTAATGTTTTTGCAATTATTTATGAGCACAATAATATTTCTATACTTCCTCCAACCTGTCTAATCAAATACAAGCACTTATTCAGAACATAATAAGCATTCCATGAAAGAAAACAATCTACCCCTTATTAAATGTAATGGCCAAATGTAATAATGCTGCACCATGAAATTAGTGAGACAGACTATAAAATTATATAACCACAGCAGGGAAAAAAGAGTGCAAGTATGGTTCAGTGAATAAGGTATTGGATTAGTATCCATCTTAGCCATAATAAATGTGCTGGATGGCCTTGGACAAGTCACTATGGGTAATTTTAGATGTTATGAGACCACAGTCAACCACAGTGAACCCCCTGTGGTGGCTGTTTGTCCCGTAATGTCTATTTGATTTCCACCAGAAGTTCACCACAGTGAACCTCCAGCAGGAATCAAATTGACCATGATTCTGGACCTCCGACCCTTTCCGGATCATGGCCAATCCAACCACGTTTGGGGCAGATCCCACCACAATTCTGGACCTCCAGGCAGCCGATGGTAACGTCTGTTACCTTAAGCCCTGCCAGATTGTGGTCCCAACCATGGGGTGGGATCGGGCGCAGTGCCTGGATTGGCCACTGCGCCCACCTGTCTCCTGGAAGGTAGGCAATCAGGGTAGTGCAGGGGGGTGGGGCTGTGTGGCCACACGTCACGCAGCCCCACCCCCTCCCCAATCCCCTGTAGGAATCAGGCTGTTACATCTGAAGGACGGCCGGACTGATTCTTGACCGGGATCTGAAACTGATCCCGGACCATGATTGAGTGTGGCGGGCCTCTGGGCCCATCACGTCTAAAATTACCCTCTCAGCCTCGGTAACAACCTCATCTGTAAAATGGGGATAGTCCTTCTTCACAGGGTTGTTACAAGGCTGAACTTGATAATGGTTGTAAACTCTGCCCAGTCTCTGAAATAGGGTGGGCTGTAAACAAAAATTTCTACTACTGCACTATGTTTATCCAACACAACAGCGGGTAATCAGCAATGCACAAAAAACAATCATGTCATATCCTTTGTCTCCTAATAATACCATACTTTATGTATAATGACTGTAAAAGTGTCCCATGTGCTTAGCTCAGTAAAACACTGCCAAATTTGCAGGGGGAAGGAAAACTGTTTTTTTGTACGTTGTATTCTTTCAGGTTTGGCAGGTTGTCACAATGTATTATAGCATCATTTGAGATGGTATATATCAGAGTTATAACAGTAAATATTTAAGAATAAAGAAGCTTTTGAGAGCTAAAAACCTTATGCTCTGAGGGATATGCCAACCTCCAACTACTTGTGGTAGGAGGATTTCTCCTAGGGGAAGGTTATTGCATAACTTGCTTTTGGAACTGGCCACTGATCATGACATAAGGGGTCCTATAAAATCATACATTGGGGGAATTGTTCAAGTAATTTTTTTTTCAAATTTGGGATTTTTGCCTCCATCAGAAATTTGTTGGAATGTTCCCAGAATCTTCAGTTGGGATCATGAATAGCAAATCCTTCATTTTTGGAATGGAAATCATTATAATGGAATTGTCCATTCTGGAGGCATAAGACTGTGTTCTCTATGTCAGAATCACCTTTCAGGTTCTCAGTAGCAGATTGAAATTTATATGGACCATGTCTTGGAGATCTGGTGTCATTGAAATGCCAAAGTGCTTCATGGGGTCCTAGTTGCCCTTTGATTCTAAAGCAAGGATGGGGAACTTCAGGCCCAGGGGCCAAATGTGGCCTGCACCAAGTTTTTTGTGGGCCCTTTCGAGTTCCTGGATCTGGTCCCTGGATCCAGTTCCCACCTCCAACCACTGAAAAACTGAGCTTCAGGGTAGTGGAGAGAAGGATAGGGGACAGATCCATGGCACAAATCCATGATCTGGGCCCTCCTTTTCTTGAGTGCACACACACACACACACACACACACACCTAACTTTCATGCAGCTCTCAGAACTTGTACTAATTGTCTGAGTCACCTGCGGGATGGAAAAGGTTTCCCACCCTTGTTCTAAAGTAATAGAAACTTTAAAATACCATGGGCAGATTAGAAAGAAGCATGACAAATTCCAAGATGAGAACGTTCTCCTGAGGCACAATCTCTGGTAAACCCATGAAACAAAAACATAGTTTCACATGGCTTAATTATATGGCCTGAGAGAGGGATCTTAGAGATTGTCTTTCTCTAAATAAAGTGTGAATTAAAATTTGCTGATAGCTTTCAGTTTCTAATACAGATAGTACTCAAGTGTGATGAGTAGCACAGTAAGGGACTGCTGCCTTAAGACCAGTGAGAAGCCTGGTTACCCTGTATAATAATGCTGCTCAATGTAAGTAATCGCTTGACCTTTGTTGCATTTAAAAGTAGGCATCCAAGGAATCACATGGCTTCTAAAATTAGGTAGAAATTCTTAGTACTATTTGAATTAGGCATTTCTAAGCAGGCAGGAGTAGCATCCATCATGAAGACTACAATGAGTTGCAGCTACAATCCTAGCACACCAGTTCTGTAACCTCTGGTGGGTACTCTGTAAACATCATGGCATAGGTGGAATTTAAAAGTTTAAAGGTTTAGTGTGCTGTTTAACTGTTACTTTGTTGGAAGTCTCAGACTATTAACTCTCAAAGAAGAAAAGATCTTTTCACTATGAAGTTTAGATAGTAACTGACTAGAGCAGAGAGATACAAAACTGTTGCCTACATTCTGTGGTGCCTGGCATTCTAACACTGGCGAACAGCTGTAAGTAACGCTGGGATACATTATCGATCTGCACTGCAATTAGCTTCACTCTTTATATTTTTGTGGCATATTTTTCATGGGGTATAAAAAGGTATATTAGCAACTCTGTTGAGCACAAACTGATTTTGTGGTCAATGAGCCTGTGGACTTGAAGTAAATGTCATGCTTATGTGTTTACCCCAATTTGTTCCCTACTTAGAGGGAGATTTCCCTCTGGCCTTAAGCGAGGAATGTGCTGAACATGTACTGTGTTAAGCATTTGTGGGCAGAAACATGCATGACAGCAGAGCACCGCTGTCACACCACATTCCTGATCGGGAAGTTGCTTGCAACTCAGTCAGGATCCAGTCCAGCCACAGAACAAACATTCACACGGCCAGGTCAGAGGGGGGTGGGGCAAGGAACTGCACGAACATACGGCTGACAGGCCCCGCCCCCATGCTGCACCCACTGGCCCCTCCATGATGACAGCCATGAAGGCCAATGACAATTGCCATGGCCACCTGTCATGGTGGCCACTCCAAACCAGTCTGGGAACAGCAGGCAGCCACATGTGATCGCCCGCTGTGGCCCTGTCAGGCAGGCCATTTCCTGTGCATGTTGGTGGCTAACCCAGACTGTGACTCTGGAGGTCTCTGGGATCACAGCCCAGGATAGCCACCAACACACCCAGGGAAACTCTAGGGCAAACATCTGGATTGCCCCCCCCAACAAATGTGATGGTGGCCTGTGTGTCTAAGAGGGCCACCGTCACATTTTTTAACACTCCTTGTATTTGAATTGAAGATTATTCTTCAATAATCATTTGGGGGAGATGATTGTGAAAGAAATTATGTTTCTGAACACAGAGCTCTGTAGCAGCTTTGTCATTGACTGAGAGCATTTTTACACGAGCCTCATTTCTCCAGAACTTCAAACCCCTATTGGACTTCAGAAGTCTGGGGGAAATGAGGCTTGTGTAAAAACACCCTCAGCTGTAGCTGTTGGGAAAAGAAGAGGGCCATTTGGGGCAGAAAATCCCTCTTCCACTTTCTGTTTTTATTATTATATATTTATATTGCACGAGCAGTGTACCTGGTGGTGTACAATCATAATTCGAGATGAGTGCTTACCTCAAGGGGATTACTAACACTGATCGCTAGCAGGGAGATAGGAGGTTCTTCCATTATGAATGTCTTTTCTGTCGCAAGAGGCTCACTTTCACCTCGGGTAATGAGATCACATCTCTGAGAATCTGCAGCATTCCACATAGATGTCCCATGCTGATCTTGTGTTCTTTACAAAAAAAAACCAAACCCAGCAATTACATAAGGCCATGAAAGGACAGTCATTTGTAAAAGTGAGTGAACAGCATTGTGTTAACTTTAATAAACTTTTGAACTATTTTTAGAAAATGTTTATAAAACACCCTCAGCGGAGCAAAACTTTAACACAGTGTGATTAACACACTCAGTTACACCTTTTAGTACAAATGCATGCATACCAAGAATGGAATGACGGTCACAGTTAATGTGGTATGCGCACATATTGCCAACTATTATTACAGTGTTTCAGTTTCTAAATTGGGATTGTTGTGCAGAAAAAAAGGAATGTATTCTTAATTTATTTATTTACTTATTTATTTAACCCGGACAGCTGTCAGTCACTATCTAAAGTTCACAATGAAAAAACCTTTTCTTCTTTGAGAGCTAACAGTCTGAGACTTCCAACAAAGTAACATTTAAACAGTGCAATAAACTTTTAAACACTTACATTCCACCTATGCTTTGAGAAAATATTGAGAAAAATAACAAACAGTACTTACTGTGGGACTGCTCGCCTCCAGTTCTGTGGCTGCTCCCTGCTACATTCAGAGAGCTGAGCTGGGACCTGGCTATTGCAATGCGCTTTACGTGGGCCTGCCCTTGGCAATGGTTTGGAAGCTGCAGCTAGTGCAGAATGCTGCAGCCCGTCTCCTTACTGGGACGGACCACAGAGAGCACATTACACCAGTGCTCTGAGCTCTGCACTGGCTGCCTGTTGTCTTCCGGGCCCGATTCAAGGTGCTGGTTTTAACCTTTAAGACCCTAAATGGCTTGGGCCTTGCTTACCTGAAGGATCGCCTCTCCCCCTGGATCTCTGGGTAGCCCCTGCAGTCATCTGGAAGCACCCTCCTGGAAATCCCACGCTTTCGGCGGGTCCGGACAGACAGGAGGGCGTTCTCGGTGGCTGCACCTCCACTTGTAAACTGGAGGTTTTTTTTATTATGGAGTTGTATTTATATTACTGTGTTTAAATTGGTTGTGAGCCGCCCCAAGTCACTTGTGTGAGGAGGTGGGATAGAAATATTTATAATAAATAATAAATAAATTATCTGAGTGGTGAGGGGAGCAAGGAAACTACTTCCCAGCTCTGTGCAACATTCAAATCAGTCCCTGTTTCCAGGGGAACGGATATTGGGGTAGCACACAGCGTGGCTGGGGAGGCAGAGAGCAAGCTCAGCTCTCTGAAGAATGCAGTGCAGAGGCAAGGAGCAGCAATCAGCCATCGGACCAGAGGACAGCAGCCCAGGGTAAGGTGAGGTAAACCAGCTGGTGTCCTGGCGTGTCTCGGTATGCCCCAATTTAATTATTTTTATTTATTTATTTATTTATTTATTTATTATTATTTCATTTTGCAAGAAATCTCATGAGGTCTTGAAAAATAAAATAATTGTGAGATTTTGGCAATAATCCTGATCCTGTGTTTGATTCTTGCAATAATTGTTTTGGGTTTTTTTTAACCTCAGGGTTTTTTTTTTGGGGGGGGGGTGTTGCATCACCTATGTTTCATTCTTTTTCTAGAGCTAAGCCAATAGAACTTCAAGCTTAGAGAGAGAGTGCCTTTGGCTGTGCTTGGGCAGGAGTTTTGTCACATTCACTTATATAAACCACTTAGTTTTTTCCTTAAGTCACTCTGCATTGAGTTTCTTACATTGTTGCCATATGGTGCCCATTGTACACATTTTCCTTTACAGCTGGCTTAACTTGCATTCAAAGATCTCTGCCTTTATGATTTTCTAGCAGAACTGACATCTTCCCTTCAGGGCCCTGGTGCTTTTGTAATAGCTCAAAAATTAATGTCCAACCTCATCAAGGATAGGAGATGGGAAGTATTATCCCATATGCACTCTTAGTTGTTCTGTGGCTGAAAACTGCTCCTTCGGCTGCAATTTATGTCATTGTGTAAATATTGAACCTTCAGCACATCCGTACTTTTGATCTGAGAGAGAAAGAAGAGAAAATATTTTTTCTGCAATATTTACTGAATTAAAATTATTTTTGAGAGCATGTTCTTAATTTTTTTTAAATGTTACAATTCAAATTTATATAGTCAGCGACACTTGAAAGAGATGTACTGTATAATTAAGAATAGATTTGCCTTGAAGTGAGGTTCAATGATGGGGCCCAGAGGAGTGTGCTCACCTCAGCTGCAAAACAGCTGATTGGGGTGGGGAGGCAAGAGGATTGTGCTCATCTGGCCCACCAAACACCTGATCAGGGGGATCCAGAGGAGCATGCTCACCCAGCCCAAGTGCACGTGCCAAGCAGCTGATTGGGGGGCGGGGGCAGGTGAGCGTGCACCTCTGGGACCCCTGATCAGCTGTTGGGTAGTAGCTCTTCCCAGGGGCCTAGTCCTGCTGGGTAGCAGGAATCTATGAGTCCTGTCCAATGTGGATGGCTTCTCGGTCAGCTTCTCGGCTGACCTGTGGCATAGAGGAACTTGTGACAGCACACACATCCGGGCCCCCAGGGGGGCTGCTCATTTGAACTGCCTTTCCTGCTGACCTGAGGCGCGGTTCCCAGAGCAGCCAGGGGATCTGGCTCACCCCATCTCATTTATTTTCACTGTTTGTTTTCTTGTTTGTTTTCAGCCTTGGTTCCCCATCTGTAAAATGAGAATAATTATTGTCACAGAATTGTTGTGAGAGTGAACTAGACAAGAATTGTAAAGCACTTTGAACACACAGTGCCATGTAAATGATAAATAAAAATAATACTATTAAGATGAACTTGTGAGGACCAATGCGTCACCTATGGAATAAATACTTTCTATGTAAGGTGCTTTCTTCTACAATAACTAGTGGTTTTGTCTTTTGTTATGATTGCCAATGCATAGAGTTGAACAGAGCAGTTCCTCTTCCCAGGCCACTCCTTACACATGAGGTGTTAAGATGTCTCTCTGAATCTCAAACCTGCATGTATCACTGATTTGCCCCCTTCCTGTTAAGCAAGGTGAATGGTCAAGGCAACTAGTTAAGAGCTCATTCAGATGTGGTTTAAAGAGCACTTATAAGTACCGGAGGCAGGATGCAAATGTGAAGAATGTGCACCCAGATGACATCTGAAAAGGCATCGTGTGCATAGCTGGTAGAACGTGCCTGTCTGTGTGCTGACAAGTTCAATCATGCACCCGGCTCCTTTTCGGACATCATCTACACACGCATTCTTCATATTCGCATCCTGCCACCGGCACTTATAAGTGCTCTTTAAACCACGTCGGAATGAGGCATGAGTTTGCAGCACCTTCCCCTTCCTCTTGTTTGTTCCATATTGGGTTGGGGGGTTTTCAGTGAAGTATTGATCACTACCAGGCTGAACCATTGTACCTAAAATTCACTATCAACAAAAGTATGCCAGATGTCTGTTTTTTGATTGTTTGTTTTTTACTCTGAAGCAGTTCCTCTGGAATAACTAACTTCCTGAGTCTCCATTTTCACAGGAAGGGGGAAACCAAGAGTTAAATAGCACTGCCTCTCTCCAATCTCCCTTCTTCTTCGCCTCATGGAACTGGAAACATTATAGAGAATGATACCATGGAGGTCCTGGAGTTCAGCTTCTTTTCCAGCAGCCTAAATTTAGCCTCCAAAATCCTTTTCCCACACTGTATCATTGGTTCCTAACATGTATCACAACAACTGGCTCCTGTTCTATGCAAGTTTTGTCTAGTTGTCTAATCAACCCTTTGTGCCTGACAGATGTGGACCCTATGGTTATCACAAGCCAAACTATTTATATTTTAAATCATCAAATCCCCCACTACGAATGCTTTCCTTTTCCTAGCAGCTGAGGTCCCCTTCCCCAGAAGGATATCTCCAGTGCAAGAGGATGCTGTGGCATAGGCCACTTTTACACAGACGCCACCCACCCATGAACACCCGGAAACACCCATCGGATGGGTGGGAGANCACCCTACCCCTCTCCCTCACCAACTGCCTGACAGAACAGCCAGGTTTTACAGTTTCTATGGAAGGTCGGAAGGTTCGGGGCGCCACACATGTCCCCACCGGGAGGGAATTATAAGTCAGTTTTGCTGTTTGGAAGGCTTCCTAATATTAATGCAGTGGTTACTGCATAAACCCATATTTTAAACAATACATTAAATTAAATTTACTGAAAAAGATCATGATTGATTCATTATTGTTATTAATACCCATTGTCCATCCCACAAAACACTTATACTCTAACATATCCTTCAGGATGAAAAAGGAAACCAAGAAACTAATACGTATGTCATGATAAATGTGCATCTCATCACATCTAGATAAATGCAGGGCATATTTATTTAGTGTAGCATGTGACAGTATAGACTGGCTCCTTAGGGGGAAAAGCTCAAATATCCACCTGTGACTTATTCACTGCCTCCCAGGTGTCTGAATGAAGGGCTGATGTCAAGTGACTTGTCTGTACTATAAACAGCAGCAGTGAACTAGAGAGGCCTTCAGAGAGACTTGCTGCTATTTTGGTTACGGGTGGCAGTCATTTTTCACAAGAGCAATTAATTTTTAAATATTTTTTTTTTAAAGCTTTAAAAAAAAAGTTTTGAAAAAAATCTGAACCTGTAACCAATCCAATCTGAAAATCTATTCGAAGTTCCATCCCTACTGTTTTCCATAGCAGGTGGTCTGCCTCATTGGACTGACGGTTCCCTGCTCAGTCTTAAAATAGCAGCAATGCTATTATCACCATTTTGGTTAAGGACAGTGCAGTGGCCATTTTGTGCATGTGCAATGATTTTAAAAATATTTTTATTATTTTTAATACGAATCTGTAATCAGTACAGTTTTTTGTACTGATCTAGAACTGCTGGTTTGGGACAGTTAAGATTAATCTGAATCCATTACGCCCATCCCTAGAAAACCATGGGGGAGGGAAGGCGGATGCCTGGGGAAGATAGTGAACCAATCAGGATACATGTTAAATTAAATAGCGGTGCTTTATATTAATCACTTGTAAGGGAGGCTTAGTTTAAATGCTCATTGTGTGGTGAGCTCAGCAAGGCCCCAACACGTTCACAGTGACCTACAGTAGTTGTCTTGTATGGAGTATTTCCAATCAGTTAGTCAATCGTATCTATTTTTCATGCTGGTCTATTTTTAAATTGGCTTTCATCACTTTATTGCAGATTTAATCTGAAAGAAATAATAGGCAGACTATGAGCAAGTGATCCCTAGACAAACAAACGGTGCCCTTCCAAATCCTGCATTGATCTGACAGAATTCCTACTGACTTAACTGTAAACTTGGCATGAGTGATTAATATGTATGGCTGTTAAAACAAGAGGCCTAATGTGACCGTATCTCCAAAATGGCCCACAGGTTTCAGGGAGCTGACATTAAAGGGAGTTTCTCCTGTATCCGTCTCCCCTCACCAGCATTTATTTATTTATTTATTTATAAACCCAATAAAAATGAACCATATAAAATTCCAATTAAAAACTCTCCCATCCCCACCTCCCCAAAGTGTATCTCTGTCTGCCAAAAGGCTGGCCAAATAAATAGTACTTACATTGCCTTCTCAAGATGCTCGGGCTTTGGTGAATCTCCAGGGGAAGGGAGTTGAAAAGCTGTGGAGCAACCACTGAGAATGCTTCTCTCCATGCCCATGTTTAAAGTTCAGCTGGCAATTTACATTTTCTGTAGATGGGAGGGGGGGGGGGAGGAATAGATGGCTGTTTTTTCCATCTTTCAGGAAAATGCCAATGGCAGAAGCAAGGAGGCGAGTGGTGGTGACCGTGTTCTGCACATGTGCGGGCCTTTTCCAAGGTGGCACAGGCAACATTGGTACCATTTTGGAAAAGGGCAGCTGTTCTGCACATGTGTAGACTGGCTGCCCTTTTCCAAAATGGCATGTGCAGACTGGCATGCAATGTGCAGACCAGCCCTGGTGGCCATTTTTCGCATGTTTTTTTTTTAAAAAATACAAATTATTGAGGGAAAAGATTTTGATGAGACATTGAGATTTTTTATTTTTCTCAATTCTTGTTTTTAATCTCAGTTTTCGAAGCCTGATTTTTGGTGATACCTATTAGGCTATTAGTAGCCACTGAAGTATGCTTGGTAACTTTTGAAGCAGAGAGGGAATGTTGGAACAATTTGTTGCAGGAATTTGCATGTATGTATTTTAAGAGTACAGCTGGAGGAGAGTCTTGTGTGAATGCTGCCGCAAAGTGGGATTGTAGCAGGGAGCAGGTTATTTGGGGCACTGACCCTTTAGGGAGTAGCACCAGCAAGATAGTACAGGTGCTAGCTGGGACCTGTGGAATGAAGTGAAGAAGGATAATGCCTGGATGCCTCACACCTGGTCTTGGGCATGGCTAGGCCAGCTCAAAGTCTAAAGAACCTGAGGGTGTTTTTTACATACGCACTTCATGCTGGGATTAGGAGAAAATTATCCCAGAATTTGTTATCCAGGGATTACAAGTGGCAAGAGACAGAACTGCATAGAGAGGATGTGTTTCTTTCTACAATATTTCTATCCTATATTGAAATCCATCCCAGGATAGTTCACTAAACAGCACATTGCTGTTACCTCGGTTAAAAAAATATCTGGAATGAATATCAATCCATGGTGGTTTTTGTCCATGCTCAGTGCACTGATTTCTGAGACTGAAGAATATCGATTTTCTTCATTTCTTTTCTGATTTCTGAGTTTAAGAAAATGGAGACTCATCCCTTTGTTCTGCAGTTGAGAAAGAAGCCTTCATGGCAAATAGGACAGAATTGACCCTCCTTCATTTGGGATTGTTATTCCACTGGTAATAAACCAAGCGTTCTGCAATTTGTGCTTTGTGAAGCAGATCCTTCTCCTCTCCTCTACCCATCCTATAGAGTGATAATTTGTTGAGTTGGGAGCTGGCCTTTGAAAGATTATTGTGAATGACAGTTACTCAGAATTTGCATATAAACACAATAGACTTTTTGTCCCAAGAGTGTAAAGATCTGGATAAATGGCAGAGATTTAATGTTTTTGCAATTATTTATGAGCACAATAATATTTCTATACTTCCTCCAACCTGTCTAATCAAATACAAGCACTTATTCAGAACATAATAAGCATTCCATGAAAGAAAACAATCTACCCCTTATTAAATGTAATGGCCAAATGTAATAATGCTGCACCATGAAATTAGTGAGACAGACTATAAAATTATATAACCACAGCAGGGAAAAAAGAGTGCAAGTATGGTTCAGTGAATAAGGTATTGGATTAGTATCCATCTTAGCCATAATAAATGTGCTGGATGGCCTTGGACAAGTCACTATGGGTAATTTTAGATGTTATGAGACCACAGTCAACCACAGTGAACCCCCTGTGGTGGCTGTTTGTCCCGTAATGTCTATTTGATTT
This sequence comes from Sphenodon punctatus, assembly GCA_003113815.1. Taxonomy (NCBI): domain Eukaryota; kingdom Metazoa; phylum Chordata; class Lepidosauria; order Sphenodontia; family Sphenodontidae; genus Sphenodon; species Sphenodon punctatus. The sequence continues at coordinate 676,895 of QEPC01013103.1, read as the reverse complement.
CCACCAGAAGTTCACCACAGTGAACCTCCAGCAGGAATCAAATTGACCATGATTCTGGACCTCCGACCCTTTCCGGATCATGGCCAATCCAACCACGTTTGGGGCAGATCCCACCACAATTCTGGACCTCCAGGCAGCCGATGGTAACGTCTGTTACCTTAAGCCCTGCCAGATTGTGGTCCCAACCATGGGGTGGGATCGGGCGCAGTGCCTGGATTGGCCACTGTGCCCACCTGTCTCCTGGAAGGTAGGCAATCAGGGTAGTGCAGGGGGGTGGGGCTGTGTGGCCACACGTCACGCAGCCCCACCCCCTCCCCAATCCCCTGTAGGAATCAGGCTGTTACATCTGAAGGACGGCCGGACTGATTCTTGACCGGGATCTGAAACTGATCCCGGACCATGATTGAGTGTGGCGGGCCTCTGGGCCCATCACGTCTAAAATTACCCTCTCAGCCTCGGTAACAACCTCNACGTGGACCGGAGGAGCCCCACTGCGTCGGCGCCACGGGGCATGCACGGGCTGCCATGCAGACACGCCCACAGGGTGGGGATGCCGGATGTCCGGGCGAGAGCCCATAAAGGAAGGCGGAATCATGGCACACATGCGCGGGCTCCCACGATGGCAACCAAGAAGGCCAACGAGAAGGCCAAGGGAGCCGATGCCGCCCCACGTGCGGGAAGGGGCTGGGTGAGCACGGGGACCCAGAAGTGCCCGGGGGGGGAGCCCCGGCAAGGAGGTGCAGGGTGGGGCGCACCAGGCAGAAGGCACAAGGGGGGTCCAAGGCTGCCAGTATGGGGGGGGCTAGCTGGGAGGTGCAAGGGGGGGCACTCTGGCATGGGGGAAATGAGGGGGGAACATGCCAGGCTGTAACACAGCACACATCTCCCGGCATAGAGCAGAGGGGCCACACCGACCCCCCCACAGTTGAGGACCCCCAGCCCAGCACATCCCAGGGGCACGGCCCGAGGAGCAGCAGTGAGAGTGAGGTGAGCGCGAGGGAACCACCCCCCCACAGGGATGGAAGGGCCGCACCCCAGGCCCGGCACTATTGGCTAGGGAACACAGGGCAGGCGGCAGCTGCATAACCCGGTCCCCCATCCCTGCAGGACAGCTCACAGACAACGGAGCACCGCACCACCGGGACGATGTCCAAGGAGGGCCCCCCAGACAGCTAGGTGAGCAGAAGGGAACCCCATGGAGGAGAGGGGGAGCAGGCCCCTTGGGGGCACGGTGGGGGCCAGCAGGACCCGGAGTAACCCCTAATGCACTACCCCCAACAGAACACGACCATCACCACAGCTACCACATTCACAGGGCGAGCCCCATGCTGCCAAGCCAGTCGGCCCCCCACACGCGGGTCCCAACAGGGGGAGTCCTGGTTAAAGCAGGAGATCAGGGACTTCATACGCATGTGGGGGTCCAAAAGGGTCCAGCACGATCTGGTGCACAGCTACAAAACTGGACAGGTCTACGAAGCCATCACCCAGGAGATGCAGCGGCAGGGATACAATAGGGATGTCACCCAGTGCATGCAGCAGGCAAAGGACTTGAGGTCCAAATATAAACATATTAAGGACAACTATCTCAAGTCCGGCCAGGCCATGCGCACATCCGAGTTCCAGGAGGAGCTGGACAAGTTCCTCTGCATGGACGGGAACATCGTGGCCTCCTGCACACATGGCAGCGCCTTCACCAGGGGCAGACTCAGGGCGCTAACAACACCCCCCCCACTGCCCCCCCCTGGGGCGGGGTGGGGAGAGGTGCCCCTGGTGAGGCCAGCCAGAAAGCAGGAGGGGACAGCCCCATCCCACAGGGGCAGGAGGCACCCCGGGGATCCGAGCGCCAGACCACCACACTCCGTGCGTGCCCTCAACACCCGCAGGCCTGGCCTACCAGCCACAGGGATGGGGCACGTGCAGAGCAAGCAGAGACCCAGGACAGCTCCCAGGAAGTGGAGGAACAGGATCCAGGTACTGGTGTGCCCACAGCGGCCCCCACAGCACACCTGACTGTCACGGACCCCACCCGTGGCGATCAGCTACTGGGGGCCATCCCACGAGAGGGCAGGGGGACCCCACAGGGGAGGGCTGAGGGGAGCTGACATACTATGGGGGCCGCCCCACCAGGCAC
>QEPC01013103.1:579353-663521 GCA_003113815.1 Sphenodon punctatus | reverse complement strand
GAGGAGATATTGATGATTCAAATGCACGAGGCCAGTATGAATTTTGACCACAAGCAATTAACGTTTAAGCTGCAATAACTTTTTATTTTCCTGATGGATATTTTTCAAACTTTGTGGATATGATGGTCCTCACAATTTACAGCCATGATGAAATTTTCAGAAACGTAGGTCAAGCAATTTTTTGCAAAATTGGGGCTTCAGCAGTCGCCTGTTTATAATGAAGAGTGGCTGTACATTTAAGTATTCAGGCAGCTGCTGCTGCCTGAATATCATTTGTTGCCTGATTCTCAGAGGTGCTTGGCACTGTACTAACTTCAGCTGGAGTCACAGGTACTCAGCACTACTGAAAAATCATTATTATTTTGTTTTTTAATGCCCTATTGGTACAATGAAAATTATTTACCTAAAATGCTCCACAATCCTCAGATGAAAGGACATAATATAAACGTGTGTCATTGCTATCGCCAGAGCTTGAATTGGGGGACCTTAATCAGTGGTACTAAATACTATAGTCTCTCCCAAACTGACATTTTATCTCCAGAATCAAAGCTTGCCTTTTCTTGTAAATAAAAGCCTTGATAACATGAATTTGGGCTGCTTTCCAATGTTACCTGGGAGGGGTGGGAACTTTTGCAGTCTCCACCACGGCTCTCTAATTGCGAGTACTAGCATCTATAAGAGTGGCTCATTTTGGCACCCATGAGTAGATGGCACTTGCAAAATCACATGATTTCCCCCCCCCCTTAAAAAAAATCAATAATAAACCTAGCCCAAGGAACCTAGGACATGCCAGCCGGGCATCTGAACCCGTTACCAAATTAGCAGAAAGGCATCCCCGTAATAGTGGTTAATCTGAACGGCCTAATGGATACTTAATTTAGGGATGTAATTGTGTCAAAAGTAACACTTGCACTTTAATTGGGTGAGAAATTGAAGCAGCTTTGAACACCATGAATAAAATTAGAAGCTGTTACTGGATCAACATTAAGAAGCCAAGGTGATCATATGTAACCTGTAATCCAAGTGTGCATGTGACTCCACATGCAGCAATTTTCATACTTGAAATTGCTGTACACTAATAAGACAGTAACTATGCAACAACTGGATGGAGCCAGTCCATTTTAATACAATAGAAAATAAAACTGGTAGATCCATACTATTGAAATATAATGAATATTGGGGATTTAAATACACAAGTCACTTAACCTAAGTTTGTAGCTAAATCTTGTGAGTAGAATGAGGAGTCGGAAAAACTGGAGTTTTAGTCCCAGCTCTTCTAATGGCACGCTACACGGATTTCAGAAGCTATTTAATTTTACTGCACCTTGAGTACCTCATGTAGATAGTGTTTTAAGACTGGCTTGCTTAAGAGGGTTGTTGTAAGGTTAAATAAATGTTTATCAAAAGCATTTTGATTCAATTTCTAGATGATGGAGAGTGGTATTATATTATTATTGGTGGTTATTATTATTAATAAAGAAAAATAGTATCTTTAACTGTATTCAGAAAATGCAAAATACTATGCTTGCAAAATACTACACCTGCATCTTAACATTGTAACTAATAAACCTCCTAAAAGGTCAACAGTGATGGTTACAAGTAGATGAGCAAAGCAAATCTGCGTGACAAAGTCGGATACATTTTCAAAGATCTTAGAAATGTCACTAATCCCTGGTCTCTTTCTCCAGATTAGGCCAGCATAGCTAGCACAAAGACAATATAGTAACCGAGACACTTTCCAACACATTCTAGCAATGTATTCCCTGGGGAAAGCAATGCACAAAGGAGTCCATTCCCAGAGAGGGACAAAAAGAAGCCATCTATTTTTCATCGCTTTATACTGCGATACTTTCATAGTTTGTTTTATATATTGTTTAAGTAACCCCTTTTTATATTATGGATTGTTTTAATTGTATTTTGTGAGTCACCCCGAGCTGCCATTTGGCTGGAGGGAGCGGGATATACATTATTAAATAATAATAATTAATAATAATAATAATTTTAGATAGCGTTGCAAATCACAAACCACATCTGCTTCAGAATGAGTTGCTTTGGAGTCCTTGCCATTAGTGGTCAGTAGAGTAAATCCCTGGGTACTGAAAGCTGCAGTGGTTTCCAGCAACAAAGGAAGTGTGGAAGAGAATTGAATTTTACGGAAGGGGGGAGGAGCAGGGAATTGAACATGCAGGGCTTTTTCTGCAGAGAATTGAATTCTACAGAGAGAGGCTAAGACTGAATGCACGGGGCTTTTTTGTGTAGTCTGCTTCTCATTTAGTCACCTTCCTTTGTGCTCACCTCGCATATCCGAGTAGCTTGTGCTTCAGTAATGAACCATTTTAAGTAGATTACTGGAGATTGCGATAAATGAAACTGGATGAGCTGTAGAGCTTCTTATGCAACCATCAGTTTAATTACTTTTGAGTAAATGAAATTTGCTAACGCGTCATATTATGAAAAAAAATCTGTGTTATATAGACTTGAGCAGCTATCTGCAGTTTGATCAGGGGACTTTTATTGTGAGTGCAAGACTAGAAGCGCAGAGAAAAATTTCATGAGAGAGACTACTATATTTTCTATATTGACCTAGCTGATTGCGTGTTTTGACATGTTCTTGTATTGCAGATTTCTTTCCATTTTAAACAGCTAGGGCATTTCAGAGGGATTCAGATGACAAAGGCAGCTGTCTGTTTACAGATCCTCTTTGTGTGGTGTACTATTCCAACACTGCAGTTTGTTGCATTGAAAAGTGACAAAAGGAAAGACTTATAGCATATTACACATCATAGTACTGTAGAACTGGATACCATTCCTTGGGGATTCACAATTCCCTTCTGCAGACAGTCATGTTAGGAATAAATGGCCAAAAAAATTGATGGTATTACTTTGCATCCTACGCTAGAGCAAGATACTGGAATTCATTTTGTACTCAAGTGTAACAAAGCCTAGACTAATGTCAAAATTCAATGGGGCAGAGGGTGGAAACAGGTGCACTTGGCCACAAAGACATCAGCCAAGTAATTCTACATGCTTTTTCTCATTCACAGGTAATCCTGATTCACATTAGTGAATTGTCCCAGTATTTGCAGGCTGTTTTTAAAGGTGATTTTCTATACGGTTAGAACGTTACAAATTTTGACACTTCTGGTTTGCTTCTGGGTTTTAGAATATTTTTTTTTATAAAACACCTTTTTTGAGGTTTTATTAAAAATGTTATAAATAAAAAATGTTGTACAGATAGGAAAAATGATTGTTGTATAACTAGAACCTTGTACAGGTTCCGATCACCTTAAACTCAAGTGCAGCTTGACGGAGCTCACTTTAAACTCCAGACTGGCTTGATGGAACCACTTGATGGAGCAGCTTAGACAACCAGGAATGGAATAACCTAATATGACGTACCAGCAGTAGTTGTCCACAGAAACCAGGATTACGATGATGACGTCATTCTGACAAGTAATGGAAGAACGATTTCAGAATAGTATAGTATGGTTGTTTAAAAACAGCCACAGGGTCAGATCCTACCTATATCTGCTTTGTGTAAGTACGACACCCAAGTCTTCAAAAACTTTTTGATACATTTGAATTTATTCCTCATTCAGCTTCTCAAACGGACAAGCCCTTTTTGATATATTTATCTGAAGCCCATTGAAAGGGGGCTTTTGAACATGCTCAATGGACTTTGGATAAGACCTTTATCTTGCTAACAGGATGTTTCAGTTTTCATTACTGTGTCACACTTAGCAAAGACAAACCTAGCAACACTTCATCTCTACAGAAGAGGTAACATCTCTGGTTGATTAAAAGGGGGATAATTTGTTGTCCCACTTATTTCATTTTGTTGATTAGCTGCAGCAGCTGGTGATGCCCAACTCACTCTTTAAATGTGTCTCTTTGGCACATATTTGACTGTTCTTTCTCTGCTTTGTACCGTCATCAACAGACATTAGCTAACTGGCACCCTGCCATAATGGAAAGCATTAGCTGTTTTTTTCATTCGTTGCAGATCTTATGTTAGCCATCTGTATGCCTTTTAAAAATATTTTTCTTGATCAGTCTGATCCTGAAAACCCTTATGTAAGTCTTATTTCCAATGACGTCATTGGGACTACACGTATGAGTAAGTGGTACTCACTTGCATAACAGTTTTTCATAATCACAATCTGTATATTGCAGCATGAATCCTGAGTATTTAGAATCAAATCTGCTTTCAGCCCACTGCTTAGTAATACGTTTCCAGTCCTGTTCATAGTGTGCCATTCCATAATAAGTTTGGGTTTCTTGCAGACATGACAGTGGAAGTGGATGTTCAGGATAAGAGCAATTATGTGACCCTTTTGTGCCATGTTCCATCTTGAGTCTAGACTACTACAACACAACCTACAACAGTGATGCATCCCATTCTCACTGTAGTCAGTCAATGAGCTTCCATTGACCTAAGTGAAGATGGAATCTTAAGTGTGTATTGAAATTTGTACTACCCCAGTTAAGTGCTAACCTGTTTACTAAGTGAATTCTCTCACTGACCGCATATTGCAAGCAATCTCCAATTTGTAACGGTTTACTGTTGGTTTTCCAGGAAAAGTTCTACGGTGGTGCTTTTGGCTTGCCATCAAGCCTTAAGCAGCATGGAACCTGACTATCTGGAAGACTCCATCCTCCCGTGCTGTGCTGGCAGCTGAGATCACCAGAATCACTTAAATTGAAGGCCCCTCTCTTCTCGCCCACCTTCACTTTAGAAGAGAGAAGACTGGCAGGAGAGTACGGACACCCATTGAACGCAACCCTTGACACTGAAGCCGGTGCCCCTTGTGGTCTGATATTTTATTTATTTATTTATTTGCATTTATATGCCGCCCTCTCGTGCCTACAGCATCTCGGGGCGGCTTCCATACAAAAATAAAACAATATTTAAAACACCAATAAAATTCTCAACAATTAAAACCCTTGTTTACCCACCCACCCCTCTCCATCCCCGAAGATATAGCTACTAAATCTTCATTTCTTCACCTGGACTTTTCAGGACAAAGACACTTGGTGGGGGTGAGCAAGGTTTAGCAATAAGGGAGTTGTTTGGAGTTTTGAAAGTCGTTGAAGGCTGTGATGGGCCACAGTTAGGGTTATCACCTTCACTCAAGCATTGACCCAGGGAGGCAGAGCTGCATAGGAAGAGCAGGGGCAAAGGGACTCTACTGCCTCTTTCTGATGTGGTCTTGCCTCCTTCAGAGTGTCATGATGTCATCATGCACCTCTGGTGGATACGGATCCATAAGAAAAGGGGTGGGTGGAATGCCTTTTTGTCCCACCTCTTTCCAATATGATATGACCCCCAGCATCCCCTGAAAGACCAATTTCTCCAGCTTACCCAGGAGTAGATACCTCAAGAAAATGGGGCTTTCCCTGACTTAGCCCATAGCTGACCCAGAGACATAAAGTTCCTACAGTTTTCAGTAAATCTGGTTGTCTTCTATGGAAATCAATGGGTTATTTTTCTTCAGCTTCACATGCTTGCTTTCCTTTTACCCACTCATAATCAGTAGTAATTTATGCATCTCCCATCATATCTATCACCTGAAGTATAGTTAATTTGTATGCATTTGTTGCACACGTATAATAAGACGGTTCTATTTTTATACATTTGAGTTGCACTAAGAATTACTTCAGTATCAAATGCCCCCCCTCCACTCCCCAGTTTCAAAATATTTAGAAATACAAATATCCATGCATTATGCATAAAACCACTTGGCTTGTTGAGACAAAAGCACAAATGGAAACTAGAAATATTTATTAACAGATTGTTTAAAATTTCTTTACTTCTGCCGTTTTTAACAGAATTTAAATAGCAATCTTACTTTCTACTCTGTTTAACTTCCTACTCACAATAAACCATTTTAAATTCATCATTGTTGCAAAGTCACAAATTGACATCTTCAGATTGTCCTGCTAGTCACATGGCTCAATAACCGTGCATGGGATATATACCTCTGTACCTCTATTGGCAAAATAGCCACTCCTGGCAAAGCATTTAAAGCACATGTAAAACTTCTATGAATACTGTCACTGAAATAAATAGGATGACTCATGAGATCACAGTTAACCACTTCAGTGCTTTGCTAGATTAGGACATTTCCTTTACTTTTTTGTGAGGACAGAATTGGGTCTAGGACATTTTATAGGAGTCCTAGTCAGAGCTGGGAGAAATGGTGGCATAGGTTATGTCAGTCAGCTGATACAGATGTAAGTGATGTATATGGTGTAGACAGACATTTCTCCAGGACAGTGGATCCTGCTTAATGACAGGGGGATGGACTAGCTAACTTCTTGGATTCCTTCCATGATTCTAGATCAGCATCACACGTTACACCCTCTACTTGGTTCCTGCTACATTATAGATTCTGTATAATGAATGCCCATCGGATCAGATAATAAATTCATTATATCGGGACGTTCATTATAAGCGGGTTTGACCATACAAAATGCAATTGAGAGAAATAGTTTTTGAAGCTGGGATGGTTATAAACAGAGATTCATTATAAACAGGGTTGTCATCGTGAAGTTTGACTGCATTTCCATATTTCCACATACTTTTGTGTAACTGACGTGATCATTCACTTGCACCGATTGCAATGAGATTTGCAGCTCTTGAGTTCTTTTCTCAGCCATAATGATACATTTGCTGCATTATATTTCCTTAAAGAGAATGGGAGAAATCTAGAATGACTTGCCAAAGAGAATATACCTTATCCACTATACCACACTGAGAGCTAGTGTGGTGTCACAAGGCTGGAAGTAACCTCAAAGGTCATCTAGTCCAGCCCCCTTAACCACTGCAGGACCACTGGTGTAGTGGATAAGGTGCTGGACTTGGACCTGGAAAGCCTGGATTCAAACCCCACCCTAGTCATGAACTCACTGGGTGGCCTTAGGCAAGTCACAGCCTCTTGTTCTCAGTTCCCTGTCTGTAAAGTGGGAGTGTGTGTGTTTTCCATGCATTCCCCTCACCCTTGTCCATCTTAGATTGTAAGCCCACTGGGCAGGGGCCTGTATCTGAAAATCTGTTACTGTAAAGTGCTGTGTACATCTAATAGCACTATAGACAAAATAATTAGTAGTAGTTGTAGTATACTGCTTTTGCTAGCTACATCCTTACAGCCTGAACATTCCTTGAACCGGTTCTGTTTAGTGGTGTTTAAAAGTTGTTGCATAGAAAGGCATTTGCAAAGCTAATAAATCAATCTTTATTTGAAGTGACTGTAACATAAGCTGTTGGTTTAACTGTGACTCTAAGTTAAAACCAATATTTTCCATTAGATCTACTAGAATAGTGTTACAAAATTCCAGATGTTTTCATGCACATGTACTAATTAATGGTGATGTACATATACTATTTAGCCTATTTTGTCCCACCTCTTTCCAACATGATGACACCCAGCATCCCCTGAAAGACCAATTTCTCCAGCTTACCTAGAAGCAGATACCTCAAGAAAACGGGGTCATCTTAACCAGTGTTGAGGGCACAATTTATGATGTGAATGTATACAAAAAGTATACATTTGCATCAAATATATATACTTTTGACAGAGTCCTGAAAATCTTTTTTTTTTTTTTTTTTTTTTTAAATTGTTGGCAAAAAACAAAAGCATTCAAGCAAAGGCCAAGCATGAAAAGCTGTAGCCTAAAGCTTACATGGACAAATAGACATAAAAGGCGTTGATATAATGAAATATGGTGTAATACGAGTCCTCTGTTATATTTATACATTGATTTTTTTGTAGTTCTCTAAGAGCGCGATTCAGATTCCATTGAAGTCAATGGCTAAACTCCTATTGGCTTGTACATTGGTGCTGGAACACACTCTAAATGTATATCATTATTTGTTAGCTGGTTATATAGAACATCAAGCTTCCTCCTTCCCCCAACCTGCCTCTACTAAGTACGTATAGTAATTATCTATTTTTGTAATATTTAAGTTTTTATTAATTTTATTATTTTTCTTTTATTGTTATAAAATAAAAACTAATAAATATTAAAATCTAAAGAAAGAGAAGCTGTAACCTGAAGATGATGATTTTTTGCAATTAACAAAGGGAACAGGGTACTTTCCATACACATCTTGATAAGAGTAGAGCATTTGTTTCATAACATTGGAAGAAAACAAGGTTTACTCAACACGCATCCTTTTTAAACACCTTGGATTTGTGCCTCTTCGGATTTTACTTTATGAAACACTTTATTGCTTAGCCAATCGGCTATTGCAAAATCAATCATCAAAGATTTTACTATGAATACAACATTGCCAGAATAGAAAAAGAAGGGGCCGCTGGAGTTTTGTCTTTCACAAACTGTTCATTTAAAGCTGTGGGTTTTTTTTTTCCTGGTTTCCTTCTTCATGCTGCTTCATCAGAGCTGTAGAGTGATGGATGTTCTTGCCCTTTAACATGCAAAGGCACGTGTTGTCTGTGCCAGATAACCCCATCCAGTAATCTTTCATGGGGCAGTGGTTTGCTGAGGCGTGTAACAAGACTCCATGCAAAAGGTTACCACTGCACTGTGGATGAGGTCAATTGGCAAAGTGTAAAGGGTCAGGGAAACCTTGCTCTTGCTGTTGAGAGAGGGTTAATTAATTCAGATTGGTTTCTCTGTGGTGGCAAAATAGCTGTAGATGGTGAGGCTGATACACGTGCTGCTCATTTAGAGCCCTAGCCAAAACTTGTGGCATTGGTTTACACCCAAGTGCGCTGGTGCTCTGTAGTTAGTGGTTATGACTGGAGCTGTTATTATGAAGGGCTTTGCTGTGTTCGGAAACACAACAAGCCAGAAGCAATTTTGCCTGGAGAGTTTGAATACCTTGTTTTGTTTACTTACATTCCCACTTTCTTTCACTCCCATCCGTGCAAGCTTTACAATTGTGTTTTCTTGTTCCATCTATGTTCAAGGTAGTAACTGGAACTATATTTAAAATATAAATAAAATTCTGTTCTCTCTGTACCTGGAAGTAATTCACTCCATAAGTTCAGAATTATTTGAAATGGTGGAGCAGCAAGGCACGCAGTCATATGCAACAGGGGTGAGGAACCTCCTGCCCATCAACCCAATCGGACTGAGGGCTGTTTTTTCATACTTCATTTTGGTTCTGTCCAATTTCTGGATCTGGCCCATAGATCCAGTCTACTCTCAAGCACTGAAAGAGCAAGCTCAGAAGAAATGGCACAGATCCATGATCTGGATGCTCCCTTCCCCCCCCCATCATGAGCACACCCCTTAAGCACCCCATACCCAACTACTATGTGACCCACTAATCTTTGAAGTGGCCCATGGGAGAGTTCTGCTCTTTCATGTTTTCTCCTGTAAACCACTCTGCGATACAAGGGTGGCCAGACTTCCAGGGAACATGATCCACTTGATCTGGTCATTAACCTCAGGTGATCTACCAGGTCCCCACCTGAGTATTTAATTTGTTGGGGAGGGAGGGATGAATTGCCAGTGCCCAGCAAGCCTGCCCGAGAAGCTGTGCCTCCCAGTCCAGAGCTTGTCACAGCAGTGGAAATGAGCCTCATCTCCAGCTAGCAACCCAACCACGTGACTAATCTGCCTCTCTACAGCTGACTATAAAATAGGCATTCTTTTTTTAATCTACATGACGGCCAGCGCTGGGGCTGGGGCAGGAAAGTAATTAATGAAACTTTCCAGTTTTTCTCTGACTTGTTTCTGTTGGCATGTTCTGACATGCCCAGGCATGTCCAAGGTAGTCTACAGCTCCATACATGGATAAATCAGCAACAGCCTTGTAAGGATATATAGCAGGGGTGGAGAACCTCAGGCCCGGGGGCCAAATGCAGACCTCGGCAAATTTTTATGTGACCCCTTTCCAGTCCCTGGATCTGGCCCCTGAATTCATTGTCTACCCTCAAGTACTGAAAAACTGAGCTCCTGAAATGGAGCAGAGAGAAGGGCAGCACACAAGGGTAGGGGACAGATCCACAGCACAGCTCCATGATTCTTGAATAAACCCATTAAGCACCCCCGCCCCCAACCTCTATGTGGCCCTCTGAGCTCGTACTAATATTCAGTGTGACCCCCCAGGACAGAAAAGGTTCCCTACCCGTGATATATTGGCTGATGTCCTTGCATGAGCCTGAAAGGGCAGCTCCCTAATCAAATCCAGTGGCCATGAGCTCAAATTGAAATGCAGAGCTTATTCACACGGCCCAAGGAGCTAAGATTTAATCAACATTCTTGACTTGCCCTCCTTTGTTCCCCCTTCCCATTGCCTCAGACTCTCCTGTGCTGTTATAAGAGACCCTTAGTTTGTACAGCACCTCCAAACCACCTTGGCTAGCTAGGAAAGTCTGTGTTCCTGGTTCTCCATAAGGGATAGATTTGGTACGCTATCCCTGTTCAGTCCCAAAGCAAAACACCTAGTGACCTGATTCTGAGAGTGCCTACTTTGTTCGTCATGTGTGTCCTACAGAAACCCTTAAACCTCTCTGCACAACAGACTACAGTTTCCAACCCCGAAACAGCCAATATCATCAGCCTTTTCCTGGTCTTGCACATTTCAGGGTGCACACTCCTAGTAGTAAGTTGTAACAAATCCTGGGGCTCAGTCCCCTCCCCCCTTGAATTTAATTGTGAGTGCTGAACCCTGACAAGTCCCTCCACAAGTTAAACCCTACCCCTTCTGCTCACTCTGGCGCTCCAGGTTCTCTCTCCTGCTGGCTTCAGCTCTAAGGCACCTCAGCAACTGGTCTCAGGAATGGAGAGGATCACTTCTCCATTAGAGAATGCCTTTCTCCTCTTCCCCTCCCCTGGAGGAGCCTTCCTAGCTGTCTCTTGCTCTGAGACAGTCCCTGGGGCAGGGCCCAGGGCAAAGACAAAATGCGGGAGGGGGGGGGGGCCTTGGCCCCTCCCACTTTCCCATGGCCCTGCCCACTTGCCCACACATTCACACCCCCTTCCCCGCACAGTCACTCCTCCCTCCCACACACGCTCCCTTCCTCTCCCCCTCGAATCCGTGCCACTGCCAGAATGACTTACGAGCAGTGGCACCAGTCCACTGCCATCCCCATTCCAAGCTTATAGTGATTTTGTACAAATTGAAATTACCCTGAGCACTGAGCAGTGTTCCAAAAGATGTTCTTGGAAGATAAATGAACAAATCTACGTTCTATTTCATTTCATCTGACACACAATTTAAAGATTCATGGTTGAGTTCATTACTTCGACCATGTTTTGTTTTTCTTACTTTCTGCTTGGTACATCTCTTTGTTTGTGTCATGTGCCCTTGTATTTTACAGGATAGCAAACAAGGCAGACTTCAAAGGCATACAAGTCATGCGCTGCATTGCATACTTTGAAAAACCAAATACAGAAGTCTGGATAAAAATAATAAACAATCATTTTTCTGGAAGGACTTTTTAGACTTAAATAGTTATACAAAATATAATCTAGGATTACTGAAAGAATGCTGGATCCAACATTATTGAACATTTTAAGACAGATAATCAAAAATACTATATTTAAATGAATTTCATTGGGAACTGAAGTAGGCAAAATGTAACTGTCTCTGGGTGGAATTTTCCCAGGGCACTGAGGGAAGAGCATATAAGGACTTCTATGTATGTGGAATTAAATATGATATTATCTCCCATGTCATTTTGCAAGTATTTGTGGTAGCCTGATGCTAGCTGGCAATGAACAGCTGATGATGCTATTCTAATTAAACCATAATCAGACAAAACTTCAAAACTCTTAACCTTCAAAGATGAGCAGCAAAGCATATGAGCATGAAACATTTGGAGAATTGAGCATATGCAAAGAAAAAACTTATGGTGTCTAACTACTAAACGCTGGTGTTCTGTGATGGGTGCTTATGATGCTGCTTATAATCCCTCTCATTGGGTGTTTTTCAACTGAGATGCTACCCTGCATGGTCACTCAGAAGCCATGGATCTGACTGCCCAGCTGAAGGTAGAGCAGCCAGGTGCACGCTCCTGGGAGTCACAGAGCACCCACTTGTAGCCACGCACAGACTAATTCTGGGAAATCTGGAGTGTTGCATGAGGGACCAGACAAAGGTATGGTGGTCACTTCTGTGGTTGCAGTAGTCATGCTGGGAGCCGCCCATTTGAGTCGTTCGCCACATACTCCACCTGTGTGGGTGCTCTGTGGCAGAGCAACATGGTGACCACAGACCCCACCACCACCACCGCCATCACCTTGCTCAATTGAAAACACCCATTCTTACCTTGTGTTCCCCTAGTTGTGTGTGGATCTGCCTATTGACTCTGGTCTTAAAGTGTAAGCTCTTGGGGACAGGACTGTCTGTTTATGTGTTTGTACAGTACAGTCTAGCTACTTGGTTAGGGTTCCTAGGAATGGACTATCAATGCAATAAAGTAGCAAGAAACATCTATTACAGTTCGCTAAATCAACAAAATGGTTCATTCAGTCTCCTCCACAGCAAGAACAAAGGGCAAAAGCCCCTATATAATTCTGTGGCACAAAAGGGTGGCTGGATCAAAGGGTTGTGCTGAATGTGTGCGTATGCTTATGTAGTGTGGAATCCTGCTTTAAATATATGAATGGGTGCAGGATCAGGTGGGAGGGTCCACTTGTACAGTCAGTTTAGCTCATCTGAAGTAATGAGGAAGAGAAATAGCCCAGATAATCAAAAATCTCCAAATAATCTACAGTTGATAGTAAAGTGGTAGAACCCAGCGAGTACCAGTAAGGGGCTCTGCACCCAGAGATTGGGGAGCCCAGCCAGTGCTGGGAGATGGGCCCTTTTCAAATGGACTGCGGTGGATGGGGGGATGGGTGTGCAGCCGCAGTGGGTGGAGGTGGATGTGCGTCCATTCCCACAAGTGCACACCCACCTCCACCCATGGAGCAACCAGCATTGGAGCCCATTGCTCCGTGCATGGGTGATGGGTGTAGCGCATGAGTGCACACACCCCCGCACCCAGCTCCACCTAGAAAAACTTCATGGAGATGAGTGGGGGGCGTCTCATGTGAAAAGGGCCATGGCTGTGCACCGCAAGCAATGGGAATCTGCCCAGCAAGAGAGACAGACGATCCACCAAACGGATAAACTGCACCTGGATAACTGGGAGCTATCTGTATGTAGAACTGCCAATCTTGCCTTCGCAAAGCTCTAGGAGCTGCAGAAGCTACTTCATCCATTGGACTACAGTAGTCTCAGTATTACCAGAAAGGAGGAGTGCTTGTCTGGGTTTCTTGTGTCAGGTGATGGTCTCAAAATTTGCCCCTTCATGTGCAGGAGCATTAATATTTAACTTTCCCAGCAACACTGCTTGCTTTTGTTTCTCCCCAAGCATGAGAGCTGCATTCTTAGAAAAGCTTGTCTCTTTAGATTTTTCATTAGGTCAAATAACACCTCTCCAACTGCCTGGAGTAGCTGTTTAATTTTTATCTTCTGACGGCTGGATGCCATCTACAGTTGCTACAGCAGATTTAGGTTACGGCTAGAAAAAAATCCAGATACTTGCAGACTAATTAAAAACGCATGGCAGAGGCTAATAATTTTGATTTGTCATTCTCCAAGAAGTGCAAAAGAGTAAGGAAAGCCTTGGGGGAGAAGCATCACAGCAAGGTTATTCTCATACAGGAGTTGTTGCTTTAATGCATTGGTAGATAGCACAGTGTAGCCATTTAAACCAGAAAAACCTGCGTCCATTGACTTCATTTGCTACCCTGTGCCTCTGCCTACATGGGGAAATCCATGCATAATGCAGCTGCAAAACTGGATTCAGAATGTCCAGTTCTCATGTAAATTAAGGTCCCCAGAGTGGTATCATGGGGACTTAGTGTAAATCAGAATCTGGCCTGTAGTATATTCCAGATAGAATGCTAGATGGCCCTGTTTTAAGCCCATTTTAGCACCTTCCTGATAATGGCTAGCATAATAGATTTGTTCTGAACACTGATTATTCTCCCCCCCCCCCCCATTTGAGAAAGCATGAATTAAATTTGGCAAATTAATTTGAATGATGAGTCAAGAAAACATATATTCTAATGTTTAGAATATTTAGCAGTGGCGTCCGTTGCTCCGTGGGTGGGTGTGGGTGGAGATGGGTGTTGACTGGGAGCAAACACTCACCAACACCCACCGAAAGTGGCGTTTATACAGACACCCCCACCCATCTCCACCCAGGGAAATGTTCCCCACCCACCGGCCAACACCCATCTCCACCCTGAGGAACTGGGTGGAGGCATCATATGTGCACAGGGCCCATGGTGATTGGCTACAGTGGTGCCTGCAACATGTATAATAAAATGTAACATCCATTTTATGAGTGTTAGAGCTGTGTAAAAAGGGTCTATGTCAAATTTGATTATATTATGATCGCTATTGCCTAGTGGCTCAGTCACAGTTACTCCTTGCACTAGTTCCTGTGTGTCACTTAGGACTAGATCTAAAGTAGCTCCTCCCCTCGTTTGGTTCTGGAACCAATTGCTCTAAAAAGCAATCATTTATGGCATCCAGAAATTTTACCTCCACATCCTGCCCCGAGGAGGCATTCACCCAGTCAATATTGGGGTAGTTGAAGTCACCCATTACTATTACGCTCCCAGTTTTAGTAGCCTGTTTAATCTCTGTTAGCATTACATAATAATAATCAGTCTCTCTATTCTAGTCAGGGGGGTGATAGTATAACCCCACTGCTATACTCTTCTGCTTGATACCTGGAATTTCAATCCATAGGGATTCAAGGGAACAGTTTGCATCCTGTAAAAGTTTTATTCTACTTGCCTCAGTGCTGTCCTTAACATATAGAGCTACCCCACCACCAACACACGATCCCCTCTGTCCTTTCGATGTATCTTGTACCGTGGTATTACAGTGTCCCATTGGTTATCCTCATCCCACCAGGTCTCTGATGCCTATAATGTCTAGATCTTCATTTAGCGCTATAAACTCTAATTCTCCCATCTTACTTTTTAGTCTTCTAGCAAAATGTATTCTTTTTGTTCTTCTTCTTAATGGGCACATTATAGGTAATAAAAACAGGCGCTCTGGAATCATTATCTGTCTGTTCTCCCCTGCGTTCCACCTGAAATCCCTTGCCATTTATCTTATCTTCAGACTTAAGATACTCTACTTCCTCTAAAGTAACATTCTTTGGAGATGCCACAGCCCAAACCGTGTACTCCGCAGTGCCTGTCGGCTTTCCCCCAGGTTCTAGTTTAAAGACTGCTCTATCCCATTTTTAATTTTTAGCGCCAGCAGCCGGGTTCCATTCTGGTTAAGATGGAGCCCATCCCATTTGTGTAGGCTCTCCTTTCCTCAGAAGGCTTCCCTAATAACACTAAAGCCTTCCTCCTTGCATCAGTGTCTCATCCATGCATTGAGACTGGAGCTCAGCCTGCCTCTGAGGTCCTGTGTGTGGAACGGGGAGCACTTCCAAGAATGCTATCCTGGAGGTTCTGGACTTCAGTCTACTACCTAGCAGCCTAAATTTGGCCTCCAGAACCTCCCTCTTACATCTACCTATGTCATTGGTGCCCACATGGACAAGTAATTTTTTTAATTTCAGTAAGTCTCAAAGCAGTGAGGCCTTGTATGATTTCTGAGTGGAATATTTATGTGGCTTCTCTTAAGTGCTGATTTCGACATCTTCAGATTACTAGGGTTTGTGGTTGTACCGTATTTAGCCATAATATTTAGCCTTGCATTATATTATGTATATGATGCCTGCCACCAGGCACTCATATCGAGCACTCCAGCACTAAAGATGGAAATCTTTACAGCTCAAGCTAGAAGTGCCTCCACACGAGCTGCAGAGGACTTGATCCCCGTGCAGCCCGGGCCTGGTAATCACTGCTGCCACGCTTTGGGGCCAGCGCTGTGAACAGGACAGATGGCCAGCCCCCCCATGGGGCAGCCGGGCGAGTGGGCCGCTGTCAGCTATCTCACCATGCCTCATGGCAAACCAAGGCGCTGCCCAGACGAGCAGATGTCTGGTCCTGCCCCGGCCATGATATGGCTGTGTGAGACTGGAGCTAGCGTCACTACTCAAAGCCTCACAGCAGACCTCACCATACGGTGGGGCAGACAGAGAGTGGGCATATGCGTGGTGGCACACTGCCACACCTTAGGCAGCCTTGCCCCACTTTGGGTAAGGCTGCTACATGCTGTGTCCTGGGCCTTTTTCCGAATACACAGTGCATAGCAGCCAGCTGCCCGCCCCCATCCTGCAGCAGGGGAAACATCTGGCAGTTACCAGACATGCAATGCACTGCATCGTATGATTAGGCTGCCTGGAGTACGGTAATGCTGCCCAAGGTTCAGTAAGTGCATCATGTGGCTGCACCCCAAGGCTTCAAAAGCAAAACAGGCTTACTTGTATTCTGTTAATTACACTCCGAACAGAACCCACAAACCTCTCCCCTCACTTCCTGCAAATACGTAACTATAAATTAAAGTTATCAAAGATTTTTGTTGATTAATATTTAGAAAATGGGCAATTCAGTGTAATATAAAAGTCCTTTGAGTGTTGCTGTACTGAAACCCAATGATAAATTGAACTCATTAAGATCCCATTCATTTGAGAATTGTCCACCTTTTTTTTAGGAACACAAGAACCAAACTCTGTTCACAGCACATCAATCAATCAATCAAACTTTTTATTGTTTGCCTCCTAGGCTATAACAATCTTATACCAAATGAACACATTCAAATAAATAAATAAATTAAAATACAGCAGATATACAGTTGTGATCATTGTCATTCACAAAATGCAAGTAGCTCCACCGTAGAAATCTAAAATAAAGTGGACAGGAGACCACCGACTATTCCTATTTATCTCCTCACCCCGAAGGGGAAGAAAAAGGGGGACGATTTCAACTACTTGGGGAAAAGCATAGCCCCAGCACCATCCATTAATCCTCTATAAGCGGGCCAACCGCCCCGGGTGTGTGGTCGTCCCAACAGATGCTATAGACGGGTAAAATAGGGGCTACGAATGCCTTGGCTAGCCAGAGCGAACCATGCTACAGTCCTCGCTTGGGCGGTGTCCTCCGGATTAAGGAACCACTGTAAACCTTTAGCAGCGAGGTCTTGAAACGCCCCCAGCCTCCCCAGGTATTTACATCTGGGTCCCACTAAGGCCGGGCAGCGAAATATCATGTGTTCTACGGTGTCTACTTCCCCCAGAGAACATATGGGGCAAATCCGAAGGGCCCAGGGGACCTTCTTATATCGGCCTTCACGTACCGCTGAGGCAAGCGTATTGGTCCTTATTTTAAGGAAAGCACCCCACAACCCGGGGTTGTCCCAAACAAACAAGTAATATGGAACTATAGATTCCACCTTGTAAGGGACGTAAGTTAAGGCGATTTTTTGGGCCACCATCCGCTCCCTCTCGGCTTGTAGGGATTGGTCCAGTATCCGTCTTTTAAGAAGTCGTCTTGCCGCAGTCCCGCCGCACTGGCTTAGGCTCTCTGCCGTAAAGCCCAGCAGGTGCATTTCATACTCAACCCTTCTGAGCCACATACTCCCTAGCCCACACTCCAGGGTTAGCGTCAGCAATGACTCCCCAGACGGAGGAAACAAAACCGTCTTGATCCAAAAATTTGCTATTGCCTGAAGGGCGTGGGTCCTAAGCGGGAGCACACGGGCCTCCGCTCTTAAAATTACCTGCGGGGTTTCTCTGGGCACACCCATAATAGCTCTCAAAAAGCCATTCTGGATTGGTTCCAGGACAGATAGAAACGAAAAGCCCCATACAGGGAATGCATACAGGATTTGGGCCACGACCTTTGCTCTAAACAGACGTAGGGCGGGAAGGACCAGTTTACCACCCTTTCCATAGAAAAATCTTACTATGGCCTTGGAGGTTTTCTTAGCTAAGGCTTGAACAGCCACCCAATGGGCTTTCCAGCTTCCGTTGGAGGCAAAAAGCACCCCCAAATATTTGAAGCATTGTACTTGTTCAATGGGGTTAGAGCCAATTACCCAGCGCTGGATTTTCTGGTCCCCTCTACTTCCAACCACCAGCACCTTGGTCTTAGCATAATTGATGATTAATAATTCTGCCTGGCAATAAGCCCCAAGGGCTTGCATAGCACGTCTCAAACCAATACTGGTTTGGGACATCAAGACCATATCGTCTGCATATAGCAGCACTGGGATACTATGATTACCTATCCTTGGGGGATGCAGATCTGCCCTACAAAGGACCTGCACAACATTGTTAAGATAGATGTTAAAAAGTGCCGGGGCTAAAAGACAGCCCTGGCTCACAGCACATGCTTCTTGACGTAGAATGTCAAGATTAAAACAACAGTGTGACCTTTTTTGAGCTGATAAGGAAGTCTGAGGCCCCTGACAATTTCACTGGGTTTGTTTCTGAACATCCAAAGGGATTTCCTGCATTTTTGTTTGCTTTGCTCTCTAAATTAAAAAGAAAAATCATCTGTTATCTGTGTGTTCTTTGAGAGCTGTCCCTAGCAGCATGTAATAGACTTCATAAATTAAAATATTTCTGCCTCTATGTAACAGAGACTGAATGGAGTTATATAAAAATGAGGAAGCTGGTTCCTCAAATACCAACTATAGGAATTTCTCGAGTCACTTAATCTGTGGTGAAAATTTTGGTGACTTTATAAAGTAATGTAAATATATACTGTACTTAATTTCCAGCAGACTAGTGTTAAAAATCAGTCTTTAATTGCAAATTTGCATTAGCACGGTTAGCAAACTGAATATCTTCATGCAAAATCTTAGGCATACAAGTATTTGTATGAATTATGACCAAAATGTCATGAACAGGTACAGTAAATGTGTAAACATGCAGGTCCAGACATACATAATGTTTGGTGCTAACATTAGCCACCCCACTCGTGTTTGATGAGGTGGTGTAAAATAGCTCTCACACTCTTTTTTCTTTCTTTCTTTCTTTCTTTCTTTCTCTTTCTTAACCTAAGGCAAATGAGTGGAAAGAGCTTCCAAAGGAAAAAGGAGGAGTTGGAGTAAATAGAACTCATTTATGTTCCTACACAGTCCTTCACACACTGTGTGGAAACACATCATGGCCACTCAGTGGTGGCCCAAGCCAGGTCAGGAAGCTGTGGTGGACATGGTCCAAAGCGGGTTAGGCCACACAACAAACGTGCCCACTGTCAGGCCACCGGGAAGATGCACAAATGTGCAGCCAGCCCTGCACTGTACCCAACACCCCGTCCCTCACCATGATGGCCAGCCATTGGGGCCAAGTGGTGGACCTGATACCGGTCATGTCTGCAGGGCCACAGCAGACATGATAGTCCATTGCCACCTGCTTTGGCCCAGTGACATGGACCTTAGCCCGGGCTAGCCGCTGACACAGCCCAGGCCAATCCTGGGACAACATCTGCCATCCCAAAATCAGGCTGCTTTTAAACGAGGAGCGCTGAAGCGCCTCCTCAACGCTGCATTAAAGCAAAGCCGTTGGAAGTGACGTTCTCCCCGTTGGCGGTGGCGGCGGCTGGAGACATGGGGCTTTGGGGTGGCCCGTTCTTAAGCCAGATAATTGAAGTTTTAAGAACGCGCTGCTCCAAAGTCCCGTATCTCCAGCCGCCACTGCTGCCGGCAATGGGGAGAACGTCACTTCCGGCGGCTTTGCTTTAATGCGGCGTTGAGGAGGCGCTTCAGCGCTCCTCATTTAAAAGCAGCCTGAGACATGCCAACAACGGAGTTGTTCACTCAGGCTAAAGGATAGATTATCAGAGCTCTTCCCAAATAGACAAGTGAGCAAGATGCCCTATCTTCAACCCACTCTGCACTGCTTTGATTGTGACTTAGCCAGGGAAAAAGAGCGGGGGCTGCTTGCCACATATTCCACCCATGAGCAAGTGTGTGGAGAAGGGTCTTGGCTCCAGCTCCACTCAGCAGCAGATAGGCTGCTGCATGAAAAAATGCTGAAGTAATTTAGCCCTCCCTTGAAGCAAGGGAAACAGGGCAGGAATAACACCTGTGTGCTGAATCTGAGCAAGGGTGCTTTTTACTTCAAAATCTAAGCTCCCTGCTGTTAACTGTAAGCCGTGTCACCAAGTATGAAGTTTTCCAATTGATTCTGAACAGTTTAGAATGAGTAATCGGAGTGAGCAGGAACCGGACTGTGTGTGTGGATAATCAGTACATGCTGCTGCCCATAGTTCAACAAAAACCAATCACTCATACTTTCCATGCAGTATGTTTTTCCTTACTCTGTGTATCCTTTTTCCTTGAATATACAACCAAGAATAATATTTGTAATGGTCAAATCTTGTCTTCACTACAAATGCAAAGGACTTAGTTACAATAGTTTTCCTCCAAGTTCAATACAGCATTGTCGAACGCTGAACCATAGCAGCAGACGGCGTCCTACGAATGCTTCTCTGCATCTCCTTGCTGTATGGATTTGATACACCAATGGCACATAAAAGAGGGCAAATGGCAATCCCAGCTGCCATCAAGGGCTGTGACAGGACATAGGGGAGGCAGTGGTCTGTGTTATGTCTGAATACGCTGGAGATGCATGCTGCTCAGTTTTAAAGAAACCTTTTAAAGAAAGTTTTAAAGAGGGAGTTGGTGTGAAGCTTTCACATTCCAACCAGTTCTGTGTAAAGCAAACACTCTATCTCACCTCTTGAAAAGGGCTGTCTTTACACAATTGTATCCATTGTTCCACAACAATATCCATCCTTTTGTGGGCTATTCATCTGTGTTTAGTTTCATAACACAATGCTGTATCACTACCTTGGTATATTCATTTTCCAGGTGTGGCAACTACTTCATCTGGCTGTGAGTCCAGTCATATTTACCTGCGGACATTTTAAAAGTGATTACCTCCAAGCAACAGCATGTGTAGATAGACTATTGTATATTGAAAATGAATGCCACAAATTGCCTAGCTCCTCTTCACAGAGGAAAAGCCACCAACATGCTTATGAATTGTGCCAGCTAGGATGTTAGTAAAAACATTCCTGTTTTTACTTGCTGTATCTCACTGTAGTATTTCTAAGTTCATTTGTCCTTTTTCTGTGTGACTTGTTTTGAGATTGTTTCTGCTAAAAGTTCACAAACACTTGCATTTGTAGATTGCTTGTATGACTAAAACCAGCCATCTGTCTGTATTTTTGGAGGCCAGATGGTTGTACTTCTGGTCATGTTTGCTTTATCTTGCTTCAGTTTTTCTTACAGTTTCTCTGTCCTTCAGTAGCTGAGATTTAAACTTGCAGCCAGGATCAGCCATAACGACAGTGATCAGAGCAGCCTACTAGGATGTGACACATGCATGCTGGCCCTTTAAGAGCAGCCTGCAGGTCACTGAAACCCCACCCCTTAGCAGGGATATAAAAGGAAGCCTAGCTTGGCTGGAGTCAGTTGAGTTAGGGCAGGCAGAGACTGAGTACACATAACTGGCTGCCACTCTATGCTGTCCACGGTCCTGAAAGCAAGGTACCTGCAGAAGGGCTCTATCAAGGGAGTGAGAAGGAAGGGAGGCTGCCGCCTGCCTAGCCCAGGTCCAAGGTTGGGGCTTGGGTATAAGCTGGGACCTAGGGGGGTGGGGTCAGAGAATGAGAAGCACCTGATAACCTGCATGTACCCTGTATTTATAATATCTGCACTGGTAGGAGCAATAAAGCGGTGTTATCATGAACTGAACACCTGTTGCCTGTTCTTGGGGGTGAGCTGCAGAGCAAACCAGAGGGGTGACCCTGATCCTGCAAGGTACCAAACCGATTTGAGGGCTGTCGTCACAGGGTGCATATCATATTTCAGCAAATGACACTGAATTTGATGCTCCAAAGAGGGTATGGCCATGTCAGAAAGGGGGCGGCTCCCACGCAGAGGGGTTTGGGATTGTGGCCACTAGCACTAACTGTGGAATAAATCCATGTATAGTTGGTGATTTCACCCACCCACCCACCCTTTGGCACAGATGTTAATAATCAGGGTATATGTGCTTCACCAGCATAAGCTATGACTTTCACCACTGCAACTTATTCTATGAACTTAACTGGTGGAAAATGCCCAGTACAGAGAAAACCTACAATATTACTCATGGTGATAAAGGTTTATACAATCTAGGTTGACCTTTGTGCTCGTTGATGTAGTAGTTGATCCGATTACCTTAATCTAAAAAAATATTGTGTCTCTCTCTGTCTCAACATAGTTTACGTCATGTGATTTGGCAAGAGTATGTGTCAGGGACCACAGACTGGGGCACAGAGTGGAGTAGGTGCAGGATGAGGTCCTGGAAGACATAGCAAGAGAGCTCGTGCAGAATCAGGTCCAGGAGTAAGTGCAGGATTCGGGTACCAAGTCCAAGATGGTGTGGGATTGAAATGTAGGGTCCAAGTGTCATGACAGGGATTAGCACAGAGATCAATGGAGCAGGATGGACTGAACAGACAAGGCAGGATGGACTGAAGGAATGAGACTGGGTGGACCAAGCAGAGCTGGTACGAGGTGCAGTGAGCTCCCTGGGCAGTTGCATAGAGGGCACATCAAATGGATGCTGAGCCCCCATTGTAGCAGATGCCAAACCACAGTATATCCAGGCAGCCAGACTCACCAGCAGGAACCGGAGGACCAGGTTCTAGGAGGAAGGATTAGAAGCCTTCAACTGGCCTAAAACATAGGTAGGGATAGGGAGTGCAGAGCTGGTCCAAGTGTTTGGAGACATGAGGCTGAAACGCAAGACAGGTGAAAACAGGAAGGAGAGTCAGGAACCAGGAAGTGACTGATGATCTACACAGCTTCCTGTGGCTGCTGGCTGGCCTTATATACAGGTCAGCAGCCAACCAGGAAGCTGGGGGCGTGAAGTGAGGCTGAAGAAGGGTGTTATCTGACCAGTACTGTGGAAAACCTTTATTTATTTATTCAAAGTTCTATCCCGACCTTCCCCTAAGGCTCAGGATGGCTTACATAAAACACATGCAATAGAACTACAATAAAACTCCCTTAAAAAACTTATTTAAAAGAAAAAAAAACCTCACCACCCCTGCCAAATGCTTTCCCGAAGAGAAAAGATTTACACCGCCTCCAGAATATGCTCGGTCTTGGGCTGTGACGGACCTCTGGGGGAAGGGAGTTCCATAATACTGGAGCAGAGACCATGAATGCCTCCCTGCAGGCCCTTGTCATACAGACAAGATTGGTTGGTGGTACCTGCAAGAGTGTACTCCTGGCTGACCTCAGGGGGCACAGTGGAGCATGGAAGGAAAGGCAGTCTCTCGAATATGTGCGGCCCAGGCTGTTTAGGGCTTTAAAGGTCCTTGAATTATGCCCAGAAAGCTATAAGGAGCCAGCGCAGATTGTAGAGCACAGGTGTAATGTGCTCATGGTGACCCACCCGAAAAAGGAACCAGGCCGCCATGTTCTGTACTAGCTGCAGCTTCTGAACAATCAGCAAGGGTAGCCCCACATAGAGCACATTGCAGTATTTTAGCCTCAAGGTAATGAAAGCATAAATGATGGTGGCGCGATCTGAGTCAGAAAGAAAGGGTTGCAGCCTCCTCACCAGATGGACTTGGTGAAGAGTGTTCCTGGCCACTGCCGCAACCTGATATTTCAGGTGCAGCAAGGGATCTAGAAGCACTCCAAAGCAGCAAACCCGGGTAACCAAAGAGGGCCAGACCTCCTCAATAATGGGGATCCCAGTCCCCTCCAAGACACAAGATACTGACCAGTATACTGGACCCTAGCCAGTGGGAATGGGTGGCGCTATGGAACCAGCTGCAGTGCTCTGGGCCCCAAGGGTACCAGTTCAAGCCTGGGTCCTTACAGTACACCAATGATACTGTCTTATTAGTCAACAACATGAATGACACAAGTTGATTTGTTCATTTAGCCAACAATTTTGCTGTTTCTTTTCTTCAAGTAAAAGTACTAATTCCCTTTCTGCTCCCTGGCCACCAGCCCCATTATCTGAATCCCTTTATTCAGTGGCTTGCAGAAAGGAAGGTTTGTTGGTAAGACAACAGAACTGTTGCAGTGTTGATCACATTAATACCTGCAGTGGTAATTTTCATAAGTAATTAGTGATTGAGTTCTCAAAAAAAAAAAGACACTTGAAAGAGGACAGATTCTCAGAAGGAAGATGCGTGGCACTGTACAAATAACTGGAAAACAATTTATTTTTTTTCAATTTTCTATGTGGAAAAAATGTTTTATGATTTGGTTTTATTCATTCTGAGAGTTTTTAATATTGGATTTATTTATTTATTTTGTGGAAAACCAAATATTTTTCATACTCCCTCCCCCCCCCCCTCCAATGTTTCATTGAATATGTGTGTTGAAAAACAAAAGACATTTCACAGGAAATTTAAAACTAAAATGTTTTTAAAATTCCAATCAAAATATAACTAGCATCTTTTAAACCCAATGCTCAGCTCTGCCTGGATCTCCAGGTGGAGACTGTGGCGAGGAGTGCCTTCCGCCAGTTACATCTGGTGCGGCGGCTTCGGCCACTGGTTTCGGTTCCGGACCTGACCACGATCATCCATGCTTTTATTACCTCTTGATTAGACTACTGCAACGCGCTGTACGTGGGGCTACCTATGGTGACGGTTCGGAAGCTGCAGCTGGTGCAGAATGCAGCGGCCCGGCTCCTGGTGGGGTTGGGCCGCCACGAGCACATTACACCAGTGCTCCGATCTCTGCACTGGCTGCCAATAGTCTTCCGGGCCTGATTCAAATGTTGGTCTTAACCTATAAAGCCCTACACAGCCTGGGCCCTGCTTATTTGTGAGACCGCCCCACCCCCCGGGTTCTGGATCAGCCCTGCGGTCATCTGGGTGCGCCTTGCTGGAGGTCCCCCGAGTTTCCCAGGGAGCCTTGCAGAATAGGGCATTCTCAGTGGCCACGCCGCACATCTGGAATTCCTTCCCAGTGGGGGCACATCAGGCCCCAGACCTCCCGGCCTTCTGTAGGAAGTAGGAACTGCAAGACCTGGCTGTCCAGTCAGGCATTTGGTGAGGGAGAGGGGTAGGGTTAGGGGGGGGGGGGGGCGGATTGTGTTTTTATGCTTTATGCTGTTTGTAAGTGTTTTTTATATTATGTTCTTAGCTGCTCTGGGCCGCCTGTGGTGGGATAGAGCGGAATATAAATTCCGTAAATAAATAAATAAATTCTGCCAGTCATTGGGTGAAAACAGACATGCCCTTAACTCCACTTTAATACCACTTTAACATTTCTTATGCATGTAGCAGAGCTGCATAGAGCACTAATACAGCCCTGCAATATGCATACAAAATGTTAAAGCGGTGTTAAAGCAGAGTTACGGTGCATGTCTGTTTTCACCCATTACCAAATGCCTTGGTTGATTTGTCACCTAGGTTTTTGTACCATTTTAGAAACTTTGACAGAAGTTTTTTGTCATTTTTACAGAAACAGCAATACAGTATGCTGCCACTTGATATCTGTTCTCAACGAGACTTTGTCAAAACTCCAAGTCTCACGTAGTCAGTGGGAGTCTGATCATTGATTTTAATAGGAGGAGGATTAGATCCCTGGGTTGTAATGATGATGAAATGCCAATTGCTTCTCTGGGCAACTGACCTAGCACTCAGGTGTTGGGTTCATCTGCCATCATTAGCACAACCAGTGACATGAGCACATTCATCTTCCCTTACCCTCCACTCTGCCTTCCCACTGGGTACTAGTAAGTAAGCAGATTTTGTAAGTTCACAAGGATCTCACTTTCCCAGTGCTTTAGAGAACATCCTACTTTCTAACCCTTAAGGGGTATCATGAGCATTGCCAAGCTAAGTCATCACAAAGTGGAATAATCTTCCATAAGAAGTGATTGATACCTCATTGCCGAAGCCATTTTAAACTAATCTGGACAAGACAACAATCTAGAAGATCTTGCCAACCACTAAAATATATGCTTCTGTGATGAAAACTAGTAGGTCTAGTTGTACTCTGTTGTAATTAGTTTTTATAAACCTTGTGCTTTATTATAGGCTATGAATTAATTAGTTCATGGCATTCCCAGGGAATAATAGATTTTATTATTAAAATAATATTAGCAAAATTAGCAACACCTCAGTGATTCCAATTATATAACTGTAACTAAATGCCTTGAACTCTGGAGGCTAAATTTAATAATAAAATGGGAAATATGTGTAAGATCTTGGGTACATGATGCCCATTATCAACATGAATTGATAGATTTCTGACTAATGCATATTTTATTCTGCTAGAGAAGCTTGCACGTATAAAGAAAATAGATTTTTTTAAATACAGGAATCATTGGGAAATAAAAGATAATAGTAGTTATTCTTATATCAGTGCTTTAGGCATAAAACAGGATGGTGTTCGTTTTGCAAAGCTTTGTCCCTTAGAGCCCTGCCTTGTTAAATGTGAACTTAGCCCACGTTATGTCAGCATCCCCAAGGTGAATAAATGGTTTTCATTTTAATTCATTTCTATCTGGAATACAGATTAGCAAAACCAGGGAATGGTTTTGATTTTTAAAAACAAAACTAATTCTGCTTCAGATTTTATTCTTACTTTATCCAGACTTCAAGTAGTTCACAATTGGTTCTTCTTTTTTTTCTCCTTCATCTTGTCTTTAGGAAGTTACAAGTTTTTGCTAAGGCGCATTTGAATTTTATATCTTAAATTTCATTACATGAGAAAATACAAAAAATAGGGAAGGAAAAACTACAGTATAAAAACGAGATAGTTCAGGTTGCCAATATGTAGTAATCATTCCCCTGGGCAAATACTTCAGTGTCTACAAGCAGACGTATACAAGAGCATTAAAACCTAGCTACCATCCTGTTTCACTCCTTCCTTTTGCTTCCAAGCTTCTTGAGTAGACATGTCTACTCCCACTGCCTCAACTTCCTCTCCTCCAACTCCTCCCTTGACCCCCTCCAATCTGGCTTCTGCCCCCTCACTCTACTGAAACTGCTCTCACTAAGATCACCAATGATCCTCTTGTGGCTAAATCTAATCACCTCTCCTCCATTTTTGTCCTCTTTGACCTGTCTTCTCCCTTCAATACTGTTGACCATTTACTCTTGCTGGACTCACTTCACTCCCTTGGCTTCCGTGGCTCCGTCATTGACTGGTTCTCCTCCTACCTCTCTGACCACTCCTCCAAGGTGTCTCTTGCCAACTCCACCGCCTCCTCCTTTCCCCTCTCGGTTGGTGTTCCCCAAGACTCTGTCCTTGACCCTCTCCTCTTCTCTATCTACACCCTGTCCCTAGGCAAACTCATTGCCTCCCATGGCTTCCAATATCACCTCTACACTGATGACACTCAACTATCTCTCTACTCCCTTTCTTTTTCCATCTGTTCAAGCTTGCCTCACCAGCTGGTTCTCTGATATCTCTACCTGGATGTCTCAACGTCAACTCAAACTCAACATGGCTAAAACTGANCCCCCCCCCCCCCCAACTTTCCTCTCTGTCCTCCCTGTCAATCCTTATCGACGGGATCATCATCCTTCCCGTCCCCCAAGCCCATCGCTTAGGCTTCATTTTTGACTCACCCCTTTCTTTTAAACCCTACATCGACTCTGTTGCCAAATCCTGTCGCTTCTCCCTGCATAACATTGCTAAGATTCTCCCTTTTCTCTCTGTCTCCTCTGACAAAACCCTTGTTCATGCTCTGGTCATCTCTCGTCTCGATTACTGTAACCTCCTCACTGGTCTCCCCCGCTCTCACCTTTCTCCCCTTATCTCTGTCCAAAACTCTGCTGCCAGGGTAATCCACCTCGCCCGTCGCTTCGACCACATGCAGCCCCTCCTCTCCTCTCTTCGCTGGCTCTCCCTTTCTGAATGAATCCTGCACAAGCTCCTACTCTTCACCTATAAAGCTCTTCACAATGAACTTTGCTCCCCACTACCTCTCTGCGCTAATTTCCCTCCGTACTCCAGTCCGTGAACTCTGCTCCTCTTTTGTCCCCTCTCTCGCCCTCCCACGCCTCCCCTGCTCCCCATACCACCTTCGTCCCTTCTCCCTAGCTGCCCCCACTCCTGGAACTCCCTCCCTGCCCAAATCCACATCACCCCCCCCTCCTTTTGTTCCTTCAAACTCCTCCTCAAGACCCACCTCTTCCGCTCTGCCCTCCCCAACTCCTCGCTCCCCTCACCTAACTCCTGCTGATACCCCTCCATCCAGTACAATCTGTTACCTGAGGTCTGTGTACTCATATCCTCACCACGTGGACCAGCCAGCCATCATTCTCGATGTAACCAAGCCAAGTGCGTGCACCTGGGATCTCACATCTTTGCGAATGTTACACCCCTTGTCTCTCCCTTTGCCCCTTCCTTCATCCCCCCCATCTCTCAGATTGTAACCCCTAGAGCAGGGACCATGTCTATTCCATTACTTTGTAAAGCGCCAGGTACATTACTTGCGCTATATAAATGTTTGCTAATAATAATAGTTGAAAAGATACCTGTTTTGTATTGCATTCATAAAGTGATAATAAATGATTACGCTAATTTAGATGGCTAGTGGGAAGAGGTTTTATTATGGGGGCTCATACAAGCCAAAATAGAAATGCTGGGTAATGTTGCCTTGAGTTGATACAGTGTCCTACAATACTTGAGTTCACAACAAATGTATTACTCAATCCTGTGATCTCGATCACTTCCTGTGGTATGCCAAGTGCCCTCCACTCCCGTTGGCTTCCATGGGAAGCAGAGTGCTCAGTGCTTTGCCAGGATGGGTGGTTAGTAAGAATGTCCAAAATCCAGCCAAGCAAGCTTTTCCACCAGCTCTGCTAGTTATCTCTTTAGTTCATTCAGAGGGTGTGCACAGGTGATCAGGTGGGTGAATTGCTCAGTGCAGTTGCTCTTACAGCCAGACACTTTACGTGTCTCATATTAAACATAAGACTCCTATAGTCTTATCCATTGTCATTCAGATATATCATTGAGACAAAACTGAGTAACTTAAGGCCCTGGCGGTGAAGTCATTTGGCATTGTCTTTAACTATAAGCACAAAGATTTGCAGTACTGGGGAACAAAGACACAGACAATTCACATATTCAAGGGATGCAGCTTTTTGATGTTAACAGAAAAGGTACCCAGAGAAAGGTAAAAATATCAAAGCTAATTTCAGGGTGGGGGAGGTTAGGGGAATAGCCTGTCCTTTCTATCCCCTAATGGCATGCAAAATTTGCACCTCTTCCCTGCATTTGGAAGATTGCTTGTAGTAACTTTTCACTATTCTATCAAATGAACATACAGAAGCATTATTAGCAAAATTCTCTCTACTGGCCTATTTGTAGTCAGGAATTTTTCCTTCAGGTTTTTTAAAAAGCTGTTGAGATTACTGTAAATGATTCCATTACCACTGGACAAACTGTGAGAGGGGGGCGTTTGAAAGGAGTGCTCTGAAGGTGCTGTAGTACCAACGTGTATATCTCTTTAACACATAATGAGTTCTACGATGAGCTGGTATCTTGATCCCAGCACCTTCAGTGATTGACTCCAATATTTCCATTTACAGGTTCCATTATTATTATTTATTTTATTTATTAAGTACTTATAAGGTGAAAGCAATGTACCTGGTGCTTTACAACTGTTGAAAGTAGACAGGGTCTCTGCCTTGGGGGGCTTACAATCTAAAAAAGATTTTTATTTTGTGATGTATCCTGAAGTTTCATAGAAAGAAGCGGTAGGACCCTAACTTCTTACACTCAGACTTGGTATCAATCACAACCAAAAGAGAATAAAAGAATTCACAGTACATACACACTTCATATTTAAGATACAGTGCAGCACACAAGCTTGGGCAGGCCCGATTCCTTACCCGCCACAAGGAGGGCAAATGCAACCACTACACTTTGGGCCGGCAGGGAGAGCAGGACAGACCATCTGCCCTGCTGCGGGGAACCCCCACCCCCTCTGGCCCACCTGCTATCCTGCCGCCAGCTGTGATGTGGATGCCCAGGAATGGCAAACCACGCTTGCCATTCTGTGATGTTGGTGGGCCCTGCTGTGAGGTGGGGCAGCACAGGCCTGGCCGCTTGGGAGGTGACCTGTTATCCCACTTCGGGCAGCGTTACTATGTGCTGCATCCATGGCCTTTTTTGAGGGACGCACCATGTAGTAGCTGACTGCCCGCTATGCTATGGGGTGAACATCTGGCAGCCACCAGGCATACAAGCCACTGTACTGCCTCTTAACAATGCCCAAAGTGAGATAATGTTGCCCAAAGTGGGATAATGCCTCGTATGGCTGCACCCATAGTTCTGCTTTTGCTACAGTAAAATGGACTTCATTTTAAGGGGGGAAATGTGATGAAAGTCAAGTAAGCAATATGCTTTGTTTCACTTATGTTAAGAGTTGTGTTCTGTTTTGTTTTCTTTCCCCTTCCACAGGAAGAAGGCATAGTGAAGGAAATAGACATCAGTCATCATGTAAAGGAAGGTTTTGAGAAAGCGGATCCATCACAGTTTGAGTTGCTGAAAGTATTAGGACAAGGCTCCTATGGAAAGGTAATTTCCTATAATACATAATAACCAATTTGGACCAGGAAAAATCTCAGACTTGAAGAAGTGGACACATCCTGCATTCCTCAAGACCGAGAGTTCAGGGGTCCATTTTGTGACTCGGGCACTGTGATGAAGACTATAGTACAGTTGGCTAAATATTTCCTATTTACCTATCTGCCTAGATTCTTTTATAGGACATCAATTTACTGATATCTGTTTCTGCACAATATCAATAAAATTTCACAGAAATGAATGGGCACAATTGATGTTGCAAGCATGTACTTTGCACAGGTTGTGCACATGCATAAGCACACATCAATAATAGAATGTGCATACACTGCAGCATGCCGTATGCAGTGCATGTATATAGTGCACTCACTGCACGTATGGCACACATGATGCGGGCTTGCACCTTGGATTGGCCCCAGTGGAAGCTGTAGGTCCTCGGCACTTTTGAAAACAAGGCCACTTTTTTTAGGTGCCTAATCTTAGATGTCCACATCACCCTTGTTTTGGGAATCTTGATTATTCTTTTTCAGTTCACTCTATACCTTTATGAATAATACAGTTTCATTTTACAATACAATGAATTTTCATTCGTTCTATTTCCCTTTTGGTTTGGTAATTGTTTTGCTGTCCTTTGAGACAGCACACAGTGTTCCTGGTTTGAATCATCTGTTTTGAGGGGAATAAAGACTATCTGGAATGTCCCATGCTACATGGAACAGCTGACAAGTGACTAATGGCTTATATTGATCATTTTGCTTATTACCACCATACAAGTATTACAGGCTGTGCAAGATTATATGGCACACGGTAAGATTTTTTTTTCCTCCTCAGCATTTCTACAGTTATAGCATAATATCCACTATGCCTCTTGAAAGCGTAGTCCTTCTTATGAAATATTAAACCACAATAGCATCCACTTTATTGGGTGTTCAAGTTCCTCTGGCAATTTTTAAAGATGAATAATGATACTGAATCAGCTAACTTTGCTTAAAACAATTTTTGCCTCCGTAGCTTCAGAAATGCAGACAATACATCTCAGGATAGCTGGGCAAAGAGCGCAAAAAATTGCTGTGAATATTTTAATTCTTAAATGAATTTACTTTGGGATTTCTGCATTTGCTTTCCATGAACATTAGAGCAATTAATTGTAACAGGCAAGAATGTTAAAGGAAAATTAATTCCAAATTATGTGAGCAGATATAGTAATTAAAGGTTATGTGCCAGATGTTAGCGTGGAACTGCCCCTACTAGCCTGGGCTGTTTCCTTGGAAAATCTCTGAGGTCACAGCCCAGGCTAAAGGCCGCCAATGCAGGCTAGCACATCTATTTGGCCTCACCATACACATCTCAGGGCAGGGGTTGCCATGGCTGTCCTGATCTTCGGTTCTGGCCTTGAGGTGAGGGGTTCGGTTGTAGGGGAGGTTAGGGCAGTGCCCTTGTCATGGACAGACCATAATCTCCTTCAGGCCAGTCTCTCAGCGCACCCCCTCCAGAAGGGGAAGGGACCAGTTAGGATGGTCCGCCCTCAGAGGCTGATGGAACCACAGCAGTTCCAAGAGGTCCTGAGGGAGTTAACCTTGGACCTGGACAGTCACTCTGTCGATGAGCTGGTCCAGCATTGGAACAGCTTGCTGGAGGAGGCCATTGACAGGGTGGCTCCGAGACGCCCTCTGCCTCGGTCTTGTCACCGCAGGGCCCCTTGGTTTACCGAGGGGCTGCGGGGTATGAAACGAGTAGGCAGGAGGCTGGAGTGATGCTGGCGTCGGACTCGATCTTACTCCGACCGACTTCTCCATAGGGCCCATTTGCGGTCCTATGTTGAGGCTGTGAGGACAGCAAGGAAGGAGTTCCTTGCTGTCCTCATAGCATCTGCGAAGTCATGTCCGGCGGAGCTGTTTCGGGTGGTGCGGGGGCTGGTCAGTCCGGCCTCCCTCCGCCTGGACGGGAACTTGTCCTAGGCCCGCTGTGGGGAGTTTGTCACCTACTTCACAGACAAGATCGCTCGGATTCAGAGGGACTTTGACACTGGATTAGGGGCAGTAGGGGGAGAGCGCGAGGTGATGGAGGCCCCGTATGGTCCAGCTTTGTGGGGGGAGTTTCAGGAAGTGATGCCTGCCGATGCAGCAGATATCTTGGGGTCTGTGAGGGCCACCTGTTGCGAACTTGATCCATGCCTGTTCTGGTTGGTGAAAGCCTACAGGAAGATGTTGGGGACAGTGCTGGCAAGGGTGGTGAATGCGTCCTTGCAGCAGGGGAGGTTGTCTCCCAGCCTCAAGGAGGCTGTGGTGCGCCCCCTGCTGAAGAAACCATCCTTGGATGTGGATGCGCTCACCAGTTACCGACCTGTCTATAACCTTTCCTTTTTAGGGAAGGTTATTGAGCGGGCGGTGGCGATCCAGCTCCAGGTGCATCTAGATAGCATCGGTTTCCTGGACCCTTTTCAATCTGGGTTCCGCCCCGGCTATGGCACTGAGACGGCATTGGTGGCCTTGGTCAACGACCTCCGCCGGGAGAAGGATGCAGGCTGTTCAACATTTCTCATCCTGCTAGTTCTCTCGGCCGCTTTTGATACCGTGGACCATGGGCTGCTGCTGAGACGGCTGCATGACCTGGGGGGTCTGGATGGGACTGTTCTTGAATGGTTCCATTCATTCCTCTCAGGGAGAAGCCAGCAGGTGGTGCTGGGGGATGAGACATCTTGCCCCCGCGCTTTATCATGCGACATTCCGCAGGGTTCCATTCTGTCTCCATTATTATTTAATGTATATATGCAGCCCTTGGGGGAGGTCGTGAGAGGGTTCGGGGTGCGATGTCACCAATATGCTGACAATACTCAGCTGTACTTCTCTTTTTCAACTGACCCAGACCCTGCTGTCTTGTTGCTCTCCTAGTGTTTGGAGGCCGTGGCGGAATGGATGTGGCAGAGCAGACTGAAGCTCAACCCCGATAAGACGGAGGTGATGTTGGTGGGGAGAGTGAAGGAGGTAGTGGCCCCCCTGATTGGGGGGGTTTGCCCTCCTATAGCTCAACAGGTCCGGAGTCTGGGGGTGATATTGGACGCGGGCCTCCGCCTGGAGCGGCAGGTGGAGGCAGTTGCGAAGACTGCCTTCCACCAGTTGCACCTGGTGCGGAGGCTGCATTCGTTCGTCTCCAGCCCGGACATGGCCTCCCTCATCCATGCCTTCGTCACCTCGAGGCTAGCCTACTGCAACGCGCTCTGCATGGGGCTTCCCTTGTTCCTGGTTCAGAAGATGCAGCTAGTGCAGAATGCGGCGGCCCGCCTCCTTTCAGGGATGGGTCGTCGGGAGCACATTACACCTGTGCTCCGGACTCTGCACTGGTTGCTAATAGCGCACCGAGCTAGGTTCAAGGTTTTGGTGCTGATCTATAAGGCCCTTCATGGTCTGGGCCCCTCATACCTCAGGGACCGCCTCGCCCTCCACGCCACAGAGCGGCTCCTTCGGTCGGCCAGGGGTGCCTTTTTGGAGGTCCCCCGCTTTAAGCGGGGGGCCACAATGGAGAGGGCATTTTCGGTGGCCGGCCCGCGCCTTTGGAACTCCATTCCGGAGGAAGCTCGCCTGACCCCAAGCCTGTTGACATTCCGGCGAAGTTGTAAAACCTGGCTGTTCGGAGGGTGGGAGGGTGGGTTAGAGGGTTTTATCTCCCCTACCCTATTTATATGTTTTATTGAGTTCCCGGGCCCTGTTTTAATACTTTGAATTGTATTTTGGTATGTTTTAAATTGTTTTTATATATATTTTATATGTACTATTTTATTGTTGTAAGCCGGCCCGAGCTGTTTTTTAGGAGGGCGGGGTAAAAATCTAGTAAATAAATAAATAAAATAAATAAATAAATTGTGGCAGGGAGCAGGCACCACCTGCACATCTGTTTTTACCCAAAGTTATTCATGTTGGAGACGGTTGCATTCTCGTCAAATCAGGAAATAGAAACAATATCAAGTAAAATATCCCAACTATCCAGTACAACCGAACTAGCAAATATTGCATGCTCTCAGTTCCCAAAGACTTGTTTGCCATCAATTTTTAGTTTTAAAAGTTCAACAAAAAATGACAAGTAACTTCAAGAAAACAAGTTCTTTTGAAGAAATGCAGTCTGCTTTCGGTTATTCCACAAACAGTGGAAAAAATAACAGCTGTCACATTATTTGTTACAAGCTATTCCCTCCTATTTTTTTTTTCTTAATGAACAATCAGGAGTTGATCTGGGAAGAGATTAACAGTGGGAGATTGAAGATATTAGGAAAGTAATAGGATGTTTGAATCAGAGTTGGATAAAATAATGATAATGCCCTTTTGTTTAGCATTTTTAATCAATCCAAATACCACTAACTTTGAGGGCATTTGGTTCAAAACTCTTTATTTGACTTTTGTAATTTATCTTTTTTTTTTGCATTCCATTCAACTTCCTATTCCTGTGCAGCAGCAGAAATACAATAGGAGAAACTGTATGCTGCTGGAGTATTTGTGATGCTAGCAGAGCCAGTAGGGACTGGAAGTCTTCTGAAACAGCCTGTTTTTCTGAGTTTCCCAGCCCAATCTTTAGATGAAGGACATATGAATAGTGTGGAAATGAGTCACATTGAACTTTGGAAGATTATAGGAACGGAATTTAAATCACTGATTTATTTTTCCAAACTTTCTTTTTTTGCTGGAAACAAATGAAAGGGAACAAATTGTTGCACACAAACAAAAATCATTTAAAAAAACAAACAAACTATGCACAAAAATATTTAAACTTATTCATAAATGTGCAAAGTCAAGAAGTGTAATAATAGAAACCTCCCTCAGATGTAGAGCTGGAGAAGTTGCTTCTGTTGTGGAAGCAAGTTAGCCTGTTTTTCTCTTCATAAAGTTCATTTCTCTTCATGAATTTTCCAAGTGCAGGCTTTGATTTTTATTGTTTGTATTTGGTGTTAGTAATTTTTGAATGAGCATTTAGCAAATGTATAACATATTACAGGCTATTAATTAACTATACTTCTCAGCTATGCCTTTGGCTACTCATTTATGATGTGTAGGTTATGCCACATGGGCTGCAGTCCTTACTCTACTTGTTCTAGTGCAACCCCATTGAAATGTATGGACCTGCTCTGGAGAGATGGTAACTGAACACGAGAAATGATATTGTTTCTTCTGCCGGATTTGAGTGACTTGAATTTTTGTAAACAGGGCAAACATCTCAACTCAAATACTGAATGTCCTGTGTGAATACAAGTTTTTGCACAAAGTAATTATTCCTCAGGCATTCAGTGAAAAGAGCAACTCAGAATTCAGTAAATATGTAAATATGTTTGTAGTCTTCACTCTGCTTTAAAACTGGATGTGTTGACAAATAATCCTACTAAAGATACCATCTTTATGACTAGGTTTTGTTCTACAAATTAAGCTTTCTTAAAGGCATACGTAGCCAATTAGGGGTGAAACGAAAGCAACAGATTTTCCACTTTTAATTTTTGCTGGAAGTCTTGCAGCATCTGTTACTCTATCAAATGCTGAAAATGCTCTTAACTCAAAGTACAATATTTGATTACCTAAGATGCCTCTCTTCTGTAGGTGTTTCTAGTAAGGAAGATCAAAGGATCTGATGCTGGGCAGCTTTATGCCATGAAGGTACTTAAGAAAGCAACTCTTAAAGGTAAGGCACTCTCTCTTTTATGATAGAGTTTATCATCTTGTGGCTTTAAAGATCATTGCTATAGACTTGAAGGACCTACGGGCACCACAGCATGTCTCTGGAAGCTTCCACTTCTCCTTATGACATGAATACATTAATAGAAGAGACTTCCAGGGAAATCTAGTCCAACATGTTAAAAACTGGTGGTTTAGGTGTATGTATCTCAGTGTCTAGTTCTTTTTTCCAAAGGCATCTTCAGATTTTCAACATAATATTGCTTCTACTAATAACTGCACTTACAGTTTTGCATCTCAAGTTATTTGTAAATGCAGATGTTATCATTTTCTCATGACACCTTGCGCATGCCTGGAAACTGGTGTGAATGTTCTCATTTATTATAATACATTTCAGGTCCAATTTTTTATAGTATACTGAATAAGAGTTCTGAAATAGGACTTTAACAAGAGCGAGAAGGTTTTTTGTGAGCTTGCTTACAAAAACATCTGCATTGTCACTATCACCTGGTGATATGGTTGCATTATGTGCTTATAATAGCTACAGTGCTTAGCTGGGGAAAGCCATGCACTGACTCTGATTGCATAGGAGGAGGGAAATGAGTAGTGAAGAGACTAAAGTGGTGTTCTGCCTGCAGTAACTCAGTACAAGTAGCAGAAATAGATTGGTTGCCTTTATGGAAAACAGAACACTGTTTCTTCAGTTTATTCCAGTTTCTAGCTGTGTTTCAGATAGAGTTCCCTGAGTCAATTCATTTGTTTTATTTTTGCTGGCCATACAGAGTGGGAACTAGCAAACGGGTGTTTTTCAGACATGATGGCTCCCACCCACACCATGGACTTACTTGGGCAGTGGCAGGAGCCAATACTCTGGCAGGGATCCGGCCTGGCTGCCAAACAAGCATGACAGCAGCCGGGCCAGGGACGGGGCAGGGAGACGCATGTATGTGTGTCCACCCGCACCTATGCTGCATGGAGGAGCCTGCCCCTCCGGCTAAGCAGCCATGGCAGGCAATGATAGCTGCCATGGTACCCAGCCCCCACCTCCACTCCAGACGAGAGTAAGTAAAGCGAGCTATCAGACGTGATAGCCCACTTTATTCCAGGTCCAGCGGCCGTTTCCTGGCCGTGTTGGCGCTTAGCCTAGGCTGTGATCAGGGACTTCCCTGAGTCAAAGCCTGAGCTAAGTGCCATGCCAACACCTCCCGGGAAACGACCCAGGCTCACAGTTTCAGAAGTGAAGGTGGCCCGCAATTCCACATGGGTGAAAGCGTGGAATTGCTGGCCAGTGGCTAGCGTCACATCTGAAAAAACCCACTGTTTAAAGATTTGCTATTAGGTAATTCTGCATGATGTGGTGTTTTTTTTCAGTTTTAACAAGGTAGATTCATAGTTCACTGGGATTACTTTTAGCATGCAGTTCATTAGTGGTATCTTTCTGTTTTTTAAATAGATTTATTTCAGCAGCAGAAGATAATTCTACTATCAGGAGACCCACTCCCCACTGAGTGATGCTCATTAGGCATTCAGAAACTCATGGATTTTCTTGGAATGACTAATGATTTTGAGTACCCAAAGTGTCTCGAGTTGGACACCGAAAAAGTCACAGGTTACTTTTAAAATTCATGGCCAAGAACAGAACAGACTTCAGTTTGTTGATGACATGGTACAGCAATCCTCTTGAGCACCAGTCAAAGCAGAAGGGTACAGCACCAAAATACTCCCTCAGTTCTTCCCAGCCTTAAAGTCTTTCACAGACATTAATTTAAAATGTTGAAGAAGCTGCTGATTTTTTTAATACCAAATTTATTTCGAAGAGTTTATTCCAGCACAGCAACATGGTGCAAACATCAAATTAAATATTTCTGATTCTGCTATGTGAATGGAGGGCGGAAGGAAGTATAGCAAATCCTGAACTCCTCCTATCAGTGAGACCAAATTCTACAGTCCCCTAATCTAACAAGACTCGTGTTTCCCACCAGTAAAAGTTGCCTTTTGTTTGAGAGAAATTGGAGGGATGTGCAGAAAACCCTTGCTTCTATTTTTGTGAGCTTGCACCAACACAACTCCTCACCTCTGAGAGGTTTCTTTTCACACAGCTCTGTGTAGAAATATACAGTACAGAAGCAGTATCTCATCACATCTTGTGCAGCACGAAGCATATTGACGACATTGAATTAAAAAGATTAATTAATTAATGTTAGCAAATGATTTTAAAAGATGTATTCATTCAGTTTAGCTAAGGTGAATATCGCAAAGCTTGGATGATTTATTTCACACCATGTCTGGGGCATGATCCTCAAGCAGGCCAGCACATGATCTAAGTGTGAATCTCATTGCAGTGACTAGGACTCATACATGTACTAAATGCAAGCATGTGCTGTTTGTGCACTATCCCACAAGAGGATTGCACTGACGAAGGCTTAACCTGCTCTTCCCCAACATCTCCCTTGGAAGCCTAAGGGCACATTCAGACGTGCGTTTTAATCGCACAGCGGCGGCGGCATCGTGCGATTTAAAGCAACACGCACTTCCGGGTTGGTGCGAATGCACCAATTCAGCGTAACGCGAACTGTTGGAGTGCGGTTTTCAAAGCTGCTTGGAGCAGCTTTTCAAACCGCACTCCAACAGTGCGCGTTACGCTGAAATGTGCGCACTCGGTGCATTCACACCAACCCGGAAGTTCGCGTTCCTTTAAATCGCACGATGCCACCGCCGCCGCTGTGTGATTTAAACGCACGTCTGAATGCAGTCTTAGTTTCTTCCCACACCACAATCTGCTTCCCCAAAGAGCAGCTGGTTCACTTCCCCCATGCTGTTAGGGGTGATGTGATCTGTGCCAGATCTATTCCTGCTCTGTTCAGATTGCTTACACTCTAGAGATTCCCGTCAGATGTATAAGATAGGGAATGGATGGGAAGGCAATTTATGAAAAAGCAGCTCTCGTTGCTGTCACTAAGGTGCCACGTCACTTTTGGCACAAAGGGTAACAATTTTGACAGCTAAATTTATCTTTTAAGTGAGAGCTGGGAATTATCCCCACCCACCTACACTAAGTAGAGCTGGAAATCACTCCAATTTGAAGTATTTATTACTATGGCAAATGCTGGGAACAAATGCATATGTGCTTGCTAGCAAAACCATTCAGTAGTTACTGGCAAAAGCATTGCTGCCCAGATTAATTGGAGTGCTTTTTGCTTCTCAGCCTCCATTGCTCTGTAAAACGTAGCATAAAGCAGAGATTCTCAGTCCCTAGGAGTCAGAATGACATTGGCACCCTTTGGAGTATCCCCTTGCAGACTCGGGTATCTCATTGGGTCGTGACGGTGGTATGGTTCAGTCACTTTAGTGCAGATTCACTGGGTGCCACCATCACACCTAAATGCGCCTGCCAGATGTTAGCATGGTCTGGCTAC
Source organism: Sphenodon punctatus (assembly GCA_003113815.1). Taxonomy (NCBI): domain Eukaryota; kingdom Metazoa; phylum Chordata; class Lepidosauria; order Sphenodontia; family Sphenodontidae; genus Sphenodon; species Sphenodon punctatus. The sequence goes on along the minus strand of QEPC01013103.1, from coordinate 623,991 downwards.
CGACCATGATGGGGGTAGCCTGGGCTGTGACTCAGGGAAATCCCCAAGTCACAGCCTGGGCTAAGCCTCACTACAGTCAGGAGCCAGCCACTGGACCTGAAGTAAAGCGGGCTATCATGTCTGGTAGCCCATTGTACTTAGCACGTTCCAGAATGGTGGGTGGGAGCCAAGCACCATGGCAACCATCATTGGTTGCCATGGCTGCCCATCAGCCAGGAGGCAGGGCTGCTCCAAGTAGTGCGGGGTGGGGCCAGGCAGACACACATCCGTGTGTCTCCCCGCCCCTGGCCTGGCCAGCAACCATATTGTTTGATTGGCGGCCAAACCAAGTCCCGGCCAGAGTGATGACCCCTGCCACTGCCAGGAGCCATCACATCAGAAAGCACCCACTGTGGGAAAGGAGAGCAGAGGAAATAGGTCAGCTTAGGAAAATGGGGGCTTCAGAGAGCTCTACCCATTTGGCTTTTATTATTATTAACGAACATTTATATAGCACCAGCAGTGTACCTGGCACTTTACAAAGTAATAAAATAGACACGGTCCCTGCCCCTAGGGCTTACAATCTGAGAGACAGGAGCTGGGGGAGAGACTTAGGAAGGGGAACAGAGGGAGAGACAAGGGGTCTAACATTCATGAAGATGCGAGGTCTCAAGTGCACGTACTTGGCTTGGTTACGATGAGAATGACAGCAGGCAGGTCCATGTTGCAAGGATAAGGGTAAACCGATCGTAGGTATAGGAATAGTGGCTCAGCAGGATAAAGAGTCAGACAGAGCAGAGCGAAAGAGGTGAGTTTTAAGGAGAGATTTGAAGGTATGAAGGGAGGGGGCAAGGCGGATGTGGACAGGGAGGGAGTTCCAGGCATGGGGGGCAGCAAGTGAGAAGGGACGAAGGCGCTTAGGGGAGCAGGGAAGGCGTGGAAGGGTGAGAGAAGGGACAGAGGAGGAGCGAAGTGCACGGGCTGGAGTATGGAGGGCGATAAGTGCAGAGAGGTAGGGGGGAGCAAGGTTGTGAAGAGCTTTATAGGTGAAGACTAGGAGCTTGTGCAGGATTCGTTCAGGAAGGGGAAGCCAGTGAAGCGAAGAGAGGAGGGGCTGCACATGGTCGAAGCGACTGGCGAGGTAGATGACCCTGGCAGCAGAGTTTTGGACAGAGATGAGGGGAGAAAGGTGAGACCGGGGAAGGCCAGTGAGAAGGAGGTTACAGTAATCGAGGCGAGAGATGACCAGAGCATGAACAAGAGTTTTGGCAGACGAGACAGAGAGAAAAGGGCGAATCTTAGCAATGTTATGGAGGGAGAAGCGACAGGATTTAGCAACAGAGTCAATGTAGGGTTTAAAAGAAAGGGGTGAGTCAAAGATGAAGCCTAGGCTACGGGCTTGGGGGACAGGCAGGATGGTGACTCCATCAATAGTTATTGACAGTGAGGAAGGAGAGGAAGGATGAGGGGGGAAGATAAGGAGTTCAGTTTTAGCCATGTTGAGTTTGAGTTGACGTTGAGACATCCAGGTAGAGATGTCAGAGAGACAGTTGATGAGACGAGCTTGAACAGAGGGAGAGAGAGAAGGAGTAGAGAGATAGAGTTGAGTGTCATCAGCATAGAGGTGGTATTGGAAGCCATGGGAGGCAATGAGTTTGCCTAAGGATGAGGTATAGATCGAGAAGAGGAGAGGGCCAAGAACAGAGCCTTGAGGAACACCAACTGAGAGGGGGAAGGAGGAGGAGGCGGAGTTGGAGAGAGACACATTAAAGGAGCGGTCAGAGAGGTAGAATATGAGGCGATTGTATTTAGATTTAACCCTCCCACCCAAAAAAAAAAAACCACGTGAGATTGATTTTAATGCTTTTTTAAAGGTGATCCGCTTGCATTGAGTGTGACTAGACACAAGTCTAAATCCATATAAATGCATCATGCTTTGAAATAGCTGATGTCATCTGTGAGTGTGGCTAGTTTTATAGACGTTTATGTAACTGCATGTGTACTCTTTATTCCCCTTGTTTCCTTCCCATCAGTTGTTGGCCAGAAGCTATACCTTGCAAGGGTTTCCAAACTGGAAGTGGGCAGCAGGATTATTTGCGCATAACAGTATTTATGTGCAAGCAGCAGTAGCTACGGGATATCCTTGATCATGCTTCCTGAGATCACAACCCATGTTAAGCAACTGGCACAAAGGGTGTTTTTAGACAGACAGGCTGCCCCAGTGCTGGCCATGTCAGCATGCTTTACCCCCAGATGGCCTGTCCATTGAAAAGCACCCTGCCAGATAACAAACCCAGGGATGTATTTATTGTGCTGTGAGCCGCCTCGAGTCTTTTCTGAGAGAGTGTGGGATATAAATTAAAATGCTATGATATGCTATCTGCAGGCAGAGCAGGCTGTGCCTACTCCAGGGAAGCCCTGCCAATAGCGCTCTGGAACATCCCAGAGCTCTGCTGGTGGAGCAAGCCAGCCAAACTGGGGTACCAGCCCGAAGCAGAGCAGCTGTCCGTTTGATGCATGAACCCATGCTGCTGCTCTGCTTCCAGTCAACTGTTGCCCCCAGCAATATCTCAGAGTTGCGGGCAGTTGTCCGCAACTCTATGATGTGGTGCTGCACAGGCGGACCACAGATCAGGCAACCCACTGGATCCATCTGATCCTGACCCAGGTGTGGCTGGGAGTGGGCAGATGTGAGGGTGCACCCTGGAGTAGCTCTGGGTGTGGGCAGCTCTGCGTCCATCTGAAATCTCCCAAAGTGTGTTTGCACAAACAGAAGTAATGGCCAACTGTGTGTTTAGCACCCAGATGAGTGGCTAGTGTTACACCTGGCAACACCTATTGACACTCTCAGTTTTAATCAGCACATCTTTCTAGGGTAGACTAGTGACCCCCGAAATCAGCATAACAGCCTTCACGCCCAGTAATCAATAGTCTCTTGGATTTGCAGCTCACGTAGAATCAGTTTTGTGTGTCAGCCATATTTTTAGATATAGGGTTGTAGTATTTTGCAGTAGCCATTCCTAATAGTTCTTTTCTTTCCAGGAACCCACAGTGAAATTCTCTGGCAGGGACTTTGTAAAGCAATGTAATGAACTGTAGATAGTATAAATGAGTCAGAAGAATCCTGTTTCACAACCTCCTTTTGTTTCCTCTTTGCAACCAACGGGTGGTTTTGAAAGGTAAAAAAACATTGTGATCCCCATAGTCAGATGCTTGCCTAGAAATGATCCGTGTCACTGTCCTGATCCAAATTCTTACCAATAGCATGCAGGCTGTATTTATTTTAACAATTTATACCCTGCCCCCTCCTGCAAAAGCAGCTTGGGGTATCTAACAAACATCTAAAAATTGGATAACATACAAAAAATATAATATCATATAAACCATAAAACACTCCTAAAATATACAAATACAGCATAAATATACAACACAAATAGCGGGGCAACAAAAACAACCAAAATAACAACAAAAACCCTCCCTACTCCACCAAAACCTCCCACCCTCACGCATCTCCCTTGCCGAACAGCCAGATCTTGCACATCCATCGAAAAGAGAGGTCCCAAAGGAAAATGAGCCAGAAATCAATGAGGCAACTGCAACATTGAACTGCAAGCTTTCCCAACCATCTCCTTGTGCTGGCTGCATTCAGTAGGTGCTTTTTGTATAAACAGAACCTTCATTCTTACAGCTGTGGCCATGAATGTTGACAGATGTACCTTGTGACAGGGTCGCAGACAGAAACCCCTGGAAAATGGCCTCTAAACAGACTGGACTGCAGCTTATGTGAAGAGAACAGGCTCTTGGGGCTGAGAGTCGTTTAAGAGCCCTGTCTGGGTGCTTGGAGCAGCTGCAGCTGATTGGCAGCACCTGCATATAAGCCTGAGCTCAGTAGGGGAGGGGCTGTTGTTTGGAGAGTGAGGATCCAGAGAAAAGGGCAGTGTGTTGCAGGCTGCAATCTCCTGGTGCTGCACTGCACTGTGCTAAAGCTGAGTGAAGCCTTAAATACACCAGAGGGTGAAACCAAAGAAGGAGCCAGGGCCAGAGTTTCAAGAGAGAGGCAGGGCTGCTGAGGAAACCTGCCCACATTCACAGGAGCCTGGGACTGCATTTAACATAAGTAATCTTCACTTCTCAGGTCGGATCTAATCTTTACACCCAGAGGGGATTTGTTTTATATTGAACTTTGTGACTGTTTGGGGGACCCACTAAAGCTGATGAGGATTTGGCTGGCTGTATGGGTGATGGAGGCCAGATTTTTTTAAAAAACCTCAGAGCTGCCATGCCCTGGAAGCACTGGAACCGAGAGACTGTGGCCACTGCAACTTTATATGGTAACCCCAAAAAGAGCTATTCACCAAAAGACTGTTCTATCACCCCCTCCTGAATGGAGGAGGAACCCCTGTGCTGTCACATACATCCAAGGATGAAGCTGGAGTGCTGTATTGGGTGTCTTTAGACATAATGCTGTTCAGTGTTCTGTAACACAGTGTCCTACCATTACAGTGTTTAGACACACCGTCAACGCAGTGTTCATCCCAAACACTGATTAAACTGTCAAGACCTGGCAGCGTTCACTTCCAGTGTTTGGGGTGAACACTGTGTTGACGGTATGTCTAAACACTGTAACGGTAGGACACTGTGGGTAATTTCAGACGTTACGAGACTACGGTCAACCACAGTGAATCCCCTGTGGTGGCCGTTTGTCCCGTAACGTCTGTTGTGAGTTCCGCCAGATGTTCACCACAAGTGAACCTTCAGTAGGAATCACAATGACCACGATTCTGGACCTCCGGCCGCCCAGAGGTCCAGAATCATGGTTAACTGGACCACGATCCAGGATCGGCCAAAAATAACATCTGTTACGTTGGCCCATCCCGGATCGTGGCCCAGACCACAATGTGGGATCGGGCACAGCAGCCAGATTGGCCACTGCACCAGCCCGTCTCCCAGAGGGAAGGCAGCCGGGGGAGCGCGGGGGTGTGGGGCGGGGCTGTGTAGCCACACACGCTGCGCCACACAGCCCCACCCCTGCCCCGATCCCCCTCCAGAATCAGGCCGGCACGTCTAAAGGACAGCCGGCCTGATTCCTGACTGGAATCCGAAACTGATCCTAGTCCGTGATTAAGCGTGGCGGGCCTCCAGGCCCATCACATCTAAAATTACCCTGTGTTACAGAACACTGGACAGCGTTATGTCTAAAGACACCCATTGACTGAGTGACAATAAGGTGTCACAAGGAATTGTGTCCAATCCCTAGGAGAAGTAACTGTCTTGGAAGGCTTTGTGAAGACATATGTTCAGAAAAGTGCGAATGGAGCTAATTTGAAAAAAAAGATGTAATTTCTTTTAATGGGCAACCTGACTTTTTTTCCAATAAACATAGACAAATGTTATAAAGAAAAGTAGCCATGGTTACACACCGATTCTCTGTTTCTGCCAGGAAGCATTTTAGAATTCTAACCTGCCTAGCAATCAATATGGAAATTTTAAGTAGCATTGTTAGTATTGATTGCAAAACCACTCTGAAAAAAGGCAAGCACAAAAGGCTGCACAAGTCAAAATGGTTACAGAATATCAGATGACATTTTTATCACAAGGATTCTCTTATTGGCTCCTGCACAGCCAAAGTGATTTCTGTAAAAAGGGACTCACCTGCCCCAGATGTTAATTTTGGGACAGATTTATTCATACCTCTTGCTGGTATTTTAGTAATTCAAAGTTTGGCATAAAGCCAAAACTGTTGGTTGCAATAACAAATTCTGAGTACACACAGAAATTGTGGGTGCTGTTATTTTATTTCTGATCAAGCCAGCTGGGAATTTTCATTCTTTAAGGTGTCATGATGAAGATTTAGCCTCATTCACAGAATTAGTGTTGTTATCCTGCTTGTAAAGAGGAAAATATTCTACTGCTATGGAATTTAGGAACGGACTTAACTCTAGACATTTAAAATGACACCTGTCCTGAAGCAAGATGTTTGCAAACCCATGTTGAGATTTTTACAAGTCGACATCTCCAAACATGTGCTAGTTCGCCGGTGCCTGCTGTTTCCAATGGCACCTGGCCGAATGATGCAGGTGAACATCTATCCCTCCCCCACTCCCTCTGTATGAGTTTGTTTCTCCCAGACTTTAGAAGCTGCAAGAAATGAGCCTTGTGTAAAAATGCCCTCAGTGTAATTCAGTGGAAATAGCCTACAGGGCAGAATTTTTTTTTACTGTGTAGCTGTACTTCTTTAAATATTTTTACTGATAGGAATGTTCCTTAAATAATCAGTGGAGCCTGTCTAGAGACCCATTTCCACAGAGCAGATTTAATCAGGTTGATTGTTCCTTCCCACTGGCATAGTTGAAAGTGGTGCTCACCCCACCATATGCCTGTTCTAAATAAAAGAGGGTGATGCCTGCCGAAAGCGATTCATAACCATCTTCTACATTTTTTAAAAAAACTTTATTTTTAGAATGCAGATAAGGACAATATGCTGCATCTTGCTAAATAATATTTATGCACAAGGAATAGAGTTGGCTTAATAGTGAAAATGTTTAAATATATGTATATATATTCATGACTTATCCTCCAGCCTGTCTAAATGAGGAGAGGATGCACCTTGGCAGCAATGGGGAAAACGTAGTAAATATGGGTCCCTGCTAATAATGAGACTTTCTGTCTTGGAGGCACCGTTGCCTTGGAAAGTTTGTAGGCTTGGTGACATCTCTGGCAACTGACAGGGCAATTCTCCACCATGAAAGCCAATGGGAATTTTGTTATTTATTTCAGTGGATGGAGGGATGCACCCTCAGTGACTATCAAAAGACTCATGTGTGCCTGGAAAGAAAAATCTATTTATTATAAACACTATTATTTTTCAACAGTGATTTTTCCACTGTGGCTGCATACTTTTAGCTTTCCATTTTTCTTACAGAACTTTATAGAATGAACTTGCTTGGTTTTCATGTGTTGAATTATTAAAGAAAATTCAAAGCAATTTTAGAATGTAGTCATACTGTTCATATTAGTGAATTTTCAACATTATTTGATGGAATAATAGACAATTGCAAACTCTCTGAGCCATGTCATTTTCATCTGGCTTCCTTTGTGCCTGTTGAACCTGTACTGCAAAATAATTTGCAAGGGATTAAGCATTACGTTTCCCTTTTTATCAGGGCAAACACAAAACTAGAATGAAGTTAAACAGAACTTTCATGTACGTAGGACAAAAATTTCTGGAAAACCTACACCTTACTCTAAGGATGCAATCTATTTATTTATTTATTTATTTAAAAAACTTGTTACCCTGCCCCTTCTGCCACAGGCAGTTCGGGGTGGCTTACAATTATAAATCATAAAAGGGAGGAAACAGAGAAACCCATCCAACCCCCCAATACTCCCCCCAACCCACTTAGCTTCCATTTACTTTAAAGGTGTAGGATTGTATCCTTGCTGTGTGTTTGCACCGATGCAAGGACCAGTTTTCACTTTTGTTAGCACTTAACTGATGGAACAACCTTTCCCTACTATCTCACACTAAACCACTTGCAGATTGAAGTGAAGACTTGTTTGTTAATTTGGCATTCCTTATTACCTCTGAGTGGTAGCAGAAGCTAGTTCAGATTGTGTCAAAATGTACTGTTAACGAAAGGAAAGAGTGTTTATCCCTTAGGAATCAGACTAACCCCCCCCCCCCCCATCCCTGACTGCTCCTAAGGCTTGTCCCTGAATACACATCACCCATCTCTCAGCCTTATACCCCCAGCACCTGGGTATCCCCTCCCCATACAAACTCTGCTCCCTGGCTGGCCCCCAGCCTTGTCCATGGATACACATCAGCCATCTCTCAGGCTTGTTCCCATATACACTCCTCCCAGCACTCATCTGTCCATTACTGATGCATACACTTCCCCGCCGCCCCCCCCCCCCCCCCCCCCCCGCCGCCCCCCCCCGCAACCCTGCCTACCCCCCGTCTGCTCATACACATCACCCGTTTCTCAGCCTTGTCCTCCATAAACACTCCCCCGGCACCTGGATGACCCCTCCCAATACAGACACTCCCCCCACTGCCTGGCTGCCCCTAGTCTTGTCTCCTGGACTGTACACATCTCGCATCCATCAACCTTGTTCCCCCATATACAGCCTGCCAGTATTCAGCTGTCCTATTCTTCCGAACCCAAATGAATAGAAAAGGATATAGAAATGAAAAGATATAGAGCAACTCTTGTGGCTCTATGATATAACATGCATACAAACCATGTGCAACTTGCACATGCATATGTGCACATGTGTGCTCATGCATGTAGGGGTTTAGGATTGGTTCCTATATTGTTAGTAGATACTACTACAAGACTTCAAAGCTTTTCATTTCGGAGGGTCTGCCCATTCTTTGACTCCTGCTCACATATGCAGCATTAAGTACATTCCTTTCAGATTTGCTCTGTTGATACATGCACCCATTTTTCAGTAACATCTGGTGGGTTTTCTGTAGTTTAATTTCACCCCCAGAAAATCCAGTTTTTGCGACTGTACACTGAAATTGACAGCCTTGTCAGTTTTATTCCCTGACAAGGCCACTGCTAGTAATACCACTGACAAAGCATACTCTGTGTTCTTGTAGTGTGAAATTGGCAGCCTTGTCAGTTCCATCCATCTAGAAGGGACCATTCATTGCAAAAGTGCTGCTTGCTTTCCCTTTTCCCATGATAACTGAAACAACATCATCAATAAGGAGGATTAGAGGCTTAACAGAAAAATAGCAGTACCAGAGCAATGTGATGGGGAATTTTATGCCCTCAACTGTTTTGGGGTGAGATTTAGACTAAGGGTAATTTCAGAAGTTACGCGCTCCCAGGTCACCACAGTGGATCCCCAACCATGGAAAGCCACCTAACCCCCACCTGTGGTTCTGACAAGCCCCAAACAGACATGACGGGAGCAGTACCACGGCAAGGAAACAGACTGCCAGGCCACAAACCAGGGCAGCGCAACAGACGTTACACTGATCCTGGACCATGGCAAGAACCCCCAGAAGCCACCGGGGTGGGGCGGGACACAGACATGACCGAATGAGGGCAAAGGAAGCCAAATGTGCCACAAGGCACCACCCATGCTAGGGAAACGGGAAGGGAGGAGGGAGGAGAACAGCGGAGCTGCACACACACAACAGAGAGAAGGAAGCCACGGACAGAGCAGAACACAAACCACGCACACTCTAGCGAGCACACACACAGCCGAAAGGGAAAGGAATGAAGGGGGAGACACACGGGGCACACAAGGGAACAAACAATGGAACAGGAACGGACAGACACCCAGGAAGAGACACGCAGCCAGGGCACTCCACACAGCTAGGAGCAGCCGCACACAGGGGGGAATGGAGAACACCACACTGGACAGGCCCAAAGCCCAATAGACAGCGCCAAAGACATGGGGGTGGGGGAGGAGGGGAGGTCAACAACGGACAAAGAAACAAGAGGGAGGGGGAAGGGGCCAGAACAGAGCGGGACACAGGGGTAGGCACCCAAAACCCCAGGGACAGCACAGACACCCAACAGCAACCTTTCCTGAATGAAAATGCATGGACAGCGAGGGAATCGAGCCCCAAGCCGCATACAGCTGATGTAGCCCCCCCCCCCCACACACACAAACAAGGGGAAGTCGGGTGTCGCATGTGCAAGAACCCCAGACACAAACAGTCATGGAGGCATGGTGAGGGTGGGGGAAGGTCACGGACACAGGCGGGGAGCCACCTGAGCAAGAGATGCAAAGGTCCATGGGGAACCCCAGTACAGCTGTCGGATAGCACCAAAAAGCAAAACGGGGAGCGGGTCATGGAAACGAACCCCATGGTTACAGATGTTCACAGGGTGCCACACAGAAGGCCCTGGGGTGCAGGCAAACTGACACAGCTGAGTGGAAGGGTGTCAACAGATGGAGCCAGGACAGCAGCAGGTCCAGAATGGGAACGATGGAGTGAGTCAAAAAACAGAATGGCCATGGAGGTGCAGGGAGCACATGGTGGAGATGACATCTGAGACACAGATGACCCTGGGGGACCTACATCCAGCTGCACGGGGTCACAAAGAGGGGTGGGACGGGGTGGCCCAACAGATGAACGTAGTGCGGCCATTGCAACATGCCCCGGTGCTAACCCATCCATGCCATGTGGTGGGCAACAAGATAGTAGGCTTCAAAAGGATCAGGACCTGTGAGCCCAACCTGAACATCAGCATGGGACCACACATCAGACAGCACCAGCAGCTCAGGTCCTATGGGATCAGGCAAGGCATAGTCAGCCGCAGGGGGCCACACCAGCTGTCCGAGCTCCAACAAGCGGTAATAAGAAACCCCACATGAACGCTGGTAGCCACGGACCCCAAGGATGCAGCAGAAGGAAATAGCCAGGGCAGGGCCTTCCTCCGCCAGACAGGTCTGGAAGCTGGACAAGGCACTTACAGATAGAACTGACACCGCCTCTGCCGCAGACCATGACACATGCGAACCCCTCAACTCCGGAATGCGCCCATCCAGAAAGGGACAGAGGCCCAGCTCCTCTGCATGGAGCCTGCACTCACAAGTGCTAGCCACATATCCAAAGCGGTGAAGGCCCGAGCTCAGACACAAATAGGCATCAGGGAGGGTAGCTAGGAGGCACAGGAGCAGTTGAACAGGCTGGGAATGCCACAGGTCAGCTAGAGCCAGGGTTTCCCTGTAGGTCCAGCAATGCGGACTGGCTGCGGAACTGCAGAGTGGGAGCTCCGAGGCAGCAGTACCGGCCATGGTGCAGCTGGCAGAGGGTCAGAATAGCAAGGAAAGAGGGGCCCCACAAACCAAAGTAGGCAGAGGAGGCAACCAGAGGAGCTCCAAGGACACACGATAAGGGTACAGGCAGCACTATGGGATGGCTAGGAAGCGATGTGTGGGGAGCAGACACAGCACAGCTGCAGGAACCGAAACCCAGGGATGGCCAACACACAAACAACAGTGTTATGCAGACAATGTACAACTAACCACACACCACCGTCACATAGTCACCTACATGCCTGAGGCAAAGCCCCCCCCCTCCCGCTATGCACCAGAACACTGTAGCGCCCATATACGGAGAGCACCCAACACCACAATACCTGCCTGCCAGTGGTAACCGGGAGCCCAAGACATACAGGAAGAGTCCTCCCAGTACAGGTGAGTGGCCCCGTGCCACCCAGACTACCCGTTAACTCCTAGCCCACCACCAGTAGGCAAAGCACCACAGTATATGGCCCAACGGACGGCCGCTGGCGGATGGGAGTGTGCCAGCTACAGGCCCATTATAGCGAGCTACAACCTGCTGCACATCGGCACTAGCATGCCCCTGAGCAGTGTGCATGACAACGCACGGTGCTCTTGAGGTGTTTACCTGCTCAATCCCTTGCTGTTACCCGCCATGGATGCCAACCAGTGGGGTGCCCGTTGACTCTTACTGGAGATCATCGCTGAGTAGTACTGTCGGCACACCAAGCTCCAGCGGGTCACCACGGAGCTGCTCGAATTGTACGCCGAGGTCTGGGAATGCCTGACCCATTTCACTGCAACTAACCTGCTCACCCACAACAGGCACCGCTGCATCCAGGCCATGCACACGGCGTTTAGGCTGTCTGGGATTTACTGCAGGGCCGTGCTGATTGCACGCACCCATCCAGCAGCCCTCAGGGAAGCAGCTGCTCACCACTACTGGAGGAGGGCGGTCCTCCTCAGCACTGTCATGCTCACCATGCCCACTTAAAGGCACCTCTGGGCCATGCACAGGGTCCAGCAATGGTGGGCGGGGGCCCTGACATGGTGCAATGATGCTGCTTGGAGGGTCCACTTCAGGATGGACTGGCGTACCCTCCTGCGACTAGCAGAGCTCTTGCTGCCCTGGCTGGAGTGTCAGCACATCCCCATGTGCTCCCCTATACCCATCGTGCATCGGGTGGGCATAGCAGTCTGGGCCCTGGCCACCCTGGATTCCTGCCGTTCTGTGGCACAATACTTTGGTGTGGACCTAACTACCATCACCTGCATTATCCGCGAGTTCTATGAGGCTGTGGAGGTGATTCTTCTTGACCACGTGATCCAGCTCATGGATCAGGAGGCTGCGATGGCTTCCAGGTTCCCTAACTGTCTGGGTGCTATCGATGGCACCCATGTTAGGATCCTCCATCCCCCCACCACCCCTGATGATGCAGAGAACTACATAAACAGGCACGGCTACCATTCATTGCAGCTCCAGGCTGTTGCCGACCACCGGGGCCGGTTCACAGATATCAGCCGGTTCACTCCGGCTGCAGCCATAATGCCTGGATCCTCACCATCTTCCCCCTCTTCGCATGAATATACAGGGGAGACTATGCCAACATGCGGATGTCCCGGTTCGAGGGGGTGTTGATGCCCCCCTGCATAATTGGGCACCCAGCCTATCCACTCCTCAGATGGCTCATGAAGGCCTATCCAGTGTTACCTTCAGTTTTGACCTATGTGAGATACGTTTAACAGATTGGCTATAGTCTGAACATATTGGATTTAGTTTGGACATAAAGGCCTGAACATATTTGGTCTTCCGATAACTTTTCCCCTGCTTAACTTTTAACCTTGTTAGTTAATGTTTAGGAAAATATGAGTAAGTTCACATTTAGGGAAGTAGAGGCATACACTCGATGGAACATCTTTGTTGCACAAATGGGTTGCAAGATTGAGGTTTAAAACCATTTATAAAAACAGGATGTTTCATGGGCGGAGGTAGCAAACTTTAGTTCCCCAATATCTTAACCACAAACGTTGTCATACATTTATTTATGCATGCATCAACCCTTTTCAATCATGTTAGTGGCAGTTAATAATATATGAATTACTTAGCCTGAGTGTGACATCAGTTTTCTTATAAAAGAGTAAGTCACCAAGGAAATGTTGCCATGAACACTCTCGTGGTGCTCTTTGGTCACCATGGTGATCCTCTGGTCACATGATCTTCCTTCATCTTTCTTAAGCCTGTATGCCTGGGTAACTATGCTAGTTTTAAGTTTATTACTTTAACCTTTGTACTTTTAATACTTAAAACAATCTTAAGTTTAACTTTAATTCTATCTATGTAACATGTACCTTGAAATACTTTTATATAAACCACTTATTAAGGGTTTATTCTGTTTTGGGGTCTTGTCCCATAGAAAACATTTTTCTATGTTTTTATGAATATTTTCAATTATATTCTTATTACTAATTATGTGTTTCTCTTTATTTATGTAGTCATTTCAGTCTCTCTGGGTATTAGCATAATTTAGCTGTTTGTCCAGGTTTTGAACCTGCATAATTATTAATTAATTATTAATTAGGAAATGGATCCAATAAATCATTATTACCTTAAAACCTGGCAACACCAGTGGCCAGGAATCCAGTGGAGTCCCTGTACAACCCCTGGCTGTGCACCTCGAGGACCGTTGTCGAGAGGGCCTTCAGTGCCCTCAAGCAGAGGTGGAGGTGCCTTGCAGGGAGTCTGGACTTTGCTGTGGTGACCTCCGCCCTCGTCATCGGTGCCTGCTGCAAGTTGCACAACTTCTGCGAGACCGATGGAGCCGCCCTGGCATATCCCCTGCCACATCGGCCAGCTGGCCCTGTTCCACTATATGTGAACACGGCAAACCCCAGGGAGTACCGTTATGCCAAGCAGATATGAGAGCATCTGTGACAAGGCACATATCCAGGGTGCCCCTGCCCTGAGTCTGCTGGGATGCCACCAGGGATAGTAGGCTGTGGATCCCCAATAGTCCCCAGTGGCTGTTAGCTGAATTCCCCATTCCATTTCCCGTGGCTGCTCCCTCCCCTCCGGGTCCCACTAGACACGTGACCCCTGAGGCCGCGGTGTGGAACCTGTGGCATAGCCATGACCAATAGGGCCATATCCTGACCCGCTTCAGCAGCTTCCCCGACTTGAATAGCTAAGAACGACAGACATGATGGTTACAATGTATAATGGTGCTTTTATTTTATTTACAGTGCTCTCAGTGCCCTACTTCCCCCTCCCCTCCCCCCCCGACCCATATTGCTTTCTGGGCTGACCTCTCCCTTGCCTGACAGGTGGCTCGGCGGTCTGTGAGCCGCCCTTAGCCGCACTGTCATTCCCCTCAGGCGTTTCTTGGCTCTGGCACGGCTGCTGGCTCTCTTGTGTGGCAGGGGTTGGGGGCTGGACCAGGCTCAGAGCTGGCTGGTGCTGATGCACCTGCCTGGCCGGCTGCTGCCTTCTCAGTCCCTGTGGGACAGGTAAGTGAATGCACAGCCCTGTGGTCTTGGCTGCTGCAGCTGCTGTGGGATGGGCAATGGAGGTGGGATGGGTGGTGGGTGTGGAGCTGCAGCCGGTATGGTGCCCGGTGGTGCAGCTGCCATGATGTATGTGCTCATGGTGCCCGCATGTAGCAGCAGCGAGGTGCCAATTTCGAGCGACCTGTCCAATTTTGTGGAGTGGTCCGCTCCCAGACAGTCTATTGTTTGGGTCATTCTCTCAAATGCCTCCGTTTGCCTGGTGTAGTCCCTTCGCTCCTGTTTCCTCTCCTTCCGCATCTCTGCTAAAAGGTGCCTGTCCTTTCCCTCCACCTGCTGTACGGCTCTGTCAGTGGCAGCCTCCATCCTGTCAATGGATGCTATCATGGCCTCCCCCTGCTGTGTGCTCGTTCACAGGATCTCCTCAGCAAGGTCCTCCCGGCGGCAGCGTACATGTGCCCTGTGCCTGTGCATCCTCTGGGTCAGTGGAACAGGTTCTGGTCATGGCTGGGCTGCCTGCACGGGCTGTGGCTCTGTGGGATATAGGTTGGATATGTTAGGTGGGACTCCTGTTAGCTGCACCTATACCTCCCCGGAGCGGTGCTGGGGGGGCTGGGATCCTATCCCTACTATCCCCCATTCTCTTGGGTGGTCCGGTGCCCTCCCTACATGTAGCTGTGTCCTGTGATCCCCTCCCTTGTTTCCTCATGTTTATCCTCTGCTTCTCTTCCTGCAGCTGTGATTCCCATTCCCCTGTGGGCTCTGGGATCCATGTGTGCATTCTTATCCACTCCCTCTTGGACCAGACCCCTTTGTTCACCTGTGGGGCTGGCCTCCCCCCTGTTTGCTCACCTCCGTCTCGCCTGTGGTAATGGGGGGGGGGTTGGTTAGTTCCGTTCCCTGCCTGTTTGTCCCCCCCTTCTCCCATTGCTGTGTCCGTGCTGGCCCCTGTGTTTTCCACTCCCTGTGCCTACCTTCTATGTCTGTCTCAGAGTCCACTGTGCCCAGCTGCTCCATGGTGCTCAGCTGAGAGTGATCCCTTCATGTCCATGGACTTAGGGTGACCAGGGTGTCATCGTTAGATGTCCCTGACTCTGACAACTGCCTTGGGCTCCCCATGCCTGTTCATGACGGAGGCCTGCTGTTCCCTGAGGTCCCGGGCTGTTCTTCTTGGGGTGGGGGGTCACCGGTGTCTGTGGCTGACCTTGGTGCTGCCATGGGTGGTGGTACATCCTCCCTTGTCCAGCCCTGTGCCACGGTGCTCCCTACCAGCCTGGGGGCCAGAATGGAGCCCTTCATGTGCAGGATGCAGTCCAAGACATCATAATAGGGCACTGTCATTGCAGCATGACTGGACTTCTCGTTGTTGTACTTTATGTTCTTGTACCCCCTCTTTAATTCCTTCACCTTGGACCTGCATTGTGTTACCGATCTTTGGTATCCTCTCCTGCCTGTTCTATTTCCCTGACAATCTGATTGAAGCTCGTTCCTCTTGTTGACTGCCAGCTCTATCTGGTTTCCTAGGGACCCCCAGAACGTTATGAAGTCCTCTGTCTCCTTGTATCCTCCCACTGTCACCTTCTCTTATACCTCCATTACCCTGGTGCCCCCTCCAGCCCTGGTGCCATCTCCTCCTCCTCTGCCTCCTCCCTGTTGATGTCCTGTGGGGGTTCTGGGGCTNCTGTGTGGAAACGGACGTGGTGGTGTGTCTTTGGGGTTTTTGTGTCCCTCCCCCCTTGTTCCTCCCACCCACCCTCCCTCTTCCGGCCTCCTGTGTGCCCTGTTTCTTCCGCTTACCTTCTTGTATGTGTTCCACTGCTCCCAGTGCTCCCTTTTGTTACCATCTCTTCAACCTCCATCTTGCCTGCGGTAATGGGGGGTGGGGGGTGGTTAGTTCCGTTCCCTGCCCTGCCTGTTTGTCCCCCCCTTCTCCCATTGCTGTGTCCGTGCTGGCCCCTGTCTTTTCTACTCCCTGTGACTACCTTCTATGTCTGTCTCAGAGTCCTCCATGCCCAGCACCTCCATGGTGCTCTGCTGAGAATGCTCCCCTCGTGTCCACTGGCTTAGGGTGACCTCGTCGTCAGATGCCCCCGACTCTGACATCAGTCTTGGTATCCCCGTACCTGTCCGTGATGGAGGCCTGCTGCTCCACAAGGTTCCGAGCTGTTCTTCTTGGGGTGGGGGGTCACCGGTGTCTGTGGGTGCACTTGATGCTGCCATGGGTGGTGGTATGTCCTCCCTTGTCCAGCCCTGTGCCACGGCACTCCCTACCAGCCTGGGGGCTATGATGGAGCCCTTCATGTGCAGGATGTGGTTCAAGGCATCGTAATAGGCCGCTGTCCTTACTGCATGACCGGACTTCTCATTATTTTCCTTTATGTTCTTGTACCCCCTCTTTAATTCCTTCGCCTTGGACCTGCATTGTGTTGCCGATCTTTGGTATCCTGCCTATTCCATTTCCCTGACAATCTGATCGAAGACATGCTCGTTCCTCTTGTTGACTGCCAGCTTTATCTGGTTTTCTAGGGACCCCCAGATCTTTATGAAGTCCTCTGTCTCCTTGTATCCCCACTGTCCCCCTCTCTTGTACCTCCGTTTCCCTGGTGCCCCCTCCGGCTCTGGTGCTGCTTCCTCCTCCTCTGCCTCCTCCCAGCTGGTCCTGTGGGGGTTCCGGGGCTTGGGCTCTTTTTCTGGTCTGTTGGCTGGACGTGGGGGGTTAAGTGCTGTGCTCTTTCTGTTCCAGCCCCCACCTCCCACCCTCCCTCCATGCCTGTCTGCATCCCTTCCATCCCCCGTCCGTCCCCCCACCCATTGTGGTCTCCTTACCCATTTGCGGGAGGCCTCTGTCCCCTGTTCGGTGTTCCCCTGTGGGGCGGCTTGCTGTGGATCCTGCAGGTGCTGTGGCTGCTGCTGCTGCTGCTGTTGCTCCGTTGCAGTGTCTCTCCTCTCCCTTCCTGTTTGTTGTTTGGCATCTGCATTCCCCTGGTGCTGTGTGCCCTTTAAATATCTCTCCTTGTTCTGTTTGTTGGTCATTGCCTGGCAGCGACGCTGCGTGCATTTGCCACAGCTGGGGATCATTGCGTATGAACACACCTGGTGGTTGCCATTCTAACATTACTTTTGGCCGATTCCTGGTGGGAATTGCATTGACCACAGTTCTGGAGGTGATCCCGTCCCAAGCTCCAGAACTGTGGTTGGCTTTGGCCCCTACCAGTGATTGACTGGGGTGGACATCTGGATGCTGCTGAACAGACATTCAGGGCTCATTAGCCATGCTGGGGGTTTGTGTGTGATTTGGTGTGGTTGACTGTGATCTCGTAACGTCTGAAATTACCCTAAGGGTGTTTTTAGACAAGCGCTTCCCTACCCATCATCCACCCATCATGCATGTTGCAAGGCCACATTGGCACCACATGCAGCCCTGCAACATGTCTGATGGGCGGGTAATGGATGGGGAGGCGCTTGTCTAAAACTACCCTAAGTAACCCAATAGATCCACATCTTTTCCATCTCAATATGAGTTGGAAATATTGAGATTTCCAATCCCAATATCTGTGTGTTGGTTCTAAATATAGGAAAAGTTAGAACGGTCTTTGTAAAAGGAAAAGAGGCAACCCTAGTATATAATTATTTCGAATTATTTTTTTCTTTCAGTAATTTCTAAAATATTAACTCCTTATCCCTTCAAGTACACAACTAAAATGTATTATTAAATCAAGAAGGTTACAATAAAATTCAAGAGACAAAACTCCAATGTTGCATGCATCCTCTGATAATGAGTGCAGCACATATTTCTAAATTAAAAAAATTACTTTAACAAAAGAAGTGTGGATCTTGTGTTCCTGTGATAGATGGTAGAGTTGTCATTAATGCAGGAAATAGACTGGATAAAAAAGAGATCATATATGCCCAAATGTATAATGTTCTTGTACAATATTTCTTACAGTGATTTTTCTTATATTGACTGCCAATCTTCTCTGTTTTCCTCAGGTTTCTAATTAGCATGCTCCAAGAAACAGTTACCTGTGATCTGTGTGATCTTAAAGGGCTATGTTATTGCCTTCTATTGCCTGAGGAATATTTATTTATTTATAAGTATTTTTTAGGGGGCCCCCCCATGCCTATGGCATCTCGGGGCAGCTTACAACAATACAATAAAATTCCATAAAACCAATATTTAAAAACAACTTCATCCATAAATTTAAAAAGACAATCTCATATCCACCCACCCCCACAGCTACCCAACCCTCCCCTCCTCCCCTCCGAAGGCCTGGGTGAACAGCCAAGTCTTGCAGGCGCGACGAAATGCCAGCAGACCTGGGGCCAGGTGAGCTTCCTCTGGGAGGGAGTTCCAGAGTCGCGGCCCAACCACCGAGAATGCCCTCTCCATTGCAGCCCCCTGTCTCACCCGGGGGACCTCCAAGAAGGCGCCCCCAGTGGACCGAAGGGATCACTCTGAGGCACGGAGGGCAAGGCGGTCCCTGAGGTATGAGGGGCCCAGACCATGCAGGGCTTTATAGATCAATACCAACACCTTGAATCTAGCATATTGCTTATGCCCTGTGGCAGGGGTGGATAAGGTTCCCCAATACTAACATTTTTATATTGCTGAGAGCCACAAAACACTTTACATTAATCACTGGCTTCCCCCAATCCCAAGAACAGGACAGAGGGTGTTCACACACGTGATGGCACTGCTGTCATCCCGCCTGAAGATGGGGAGGGCTACCCCTGGCCTCGGCAGCTCCAGTGGTGGGAACACACATCCCCATGGCCAGCCCCAGCTAGGGAAGAGAGGGTGGGGAGTGAGGTGTGGCCGCTTAGCCACACACCCCACGCTGCGTCTGGCACCCTGCCCCCCACCATACCAGGCTGGACAAGCATGCAAACAGATGCGCCCGCCCAGTTTGCCCAGCTCTGGACCACCTGGGCAGCTTGTGGGGCTGGACCGTGGGCCTGGTTCATTCTGGGCCCACACTTCTGGCCCAGCCACTAACCTCACCAGGGTTTGAATCAGGCCCACATCTGGTGGGCTGGGAAATATGTGGGGTCAGCACTGGCCCAGGAGGGCCAAAGCTGGATGAACCAGACCCGCGCCAGATTTGTGAACAGCCAGTGTGGCTTCCCTTGATCCCACATCACCTCATGTCACAGCTCTAGCTCCCAGGGGGTCTGGCAGGTTTGGGCAGCAGCAGTAGTAGCTTAGGGCATCATCCCATCCCCAGGATATTCTGGCTACATGATTGAGTAATTTCAGTATACTTTGTGATTACATTACATAACAAAGAAACAATTTCAAAATAAACATTGAATAGATGTACTGAGAATCAGTCATTTTCCATGAGTTAATCTACTCCTTCGATGTTTTTGCCTATATATGTTAATTGATTATTGTTTCATATGTCTTATCTGGTTTTTGTTTGTTTGTTATTGATTTTTTTGGGGGGTGGGGGAAGGTATGTATGGGGTTGATTAGAAGTTTCCTTGGCAATTTTCTGGTGATTGTTTGGATATTGTGTTCCCATTTGGGAAATAGGTGGTATATGATGTTTTTGAATTGTGCAGATTTTTTGTGTAGTGGGTAGAACTGGAGCTTAGGTCACTGGGGTGCTTTTGATGATTTTTAATTGCTGTTGAATATAGTTAATGTTGAATATATTTTTCATGTTATGATGGAGGAACAAGCACATTCTATTTTTTTTTCCTGGATTGACAATATGTTTTTCCCCCCTCTCTTTTGTTGTTAGGGTTATGCTAGAAGTTGATAATCAGTCTGAGAGTGAAATTGTATTGGTTGTAGTAGTACATGTTAGTATTAGGAGGTGATTTTAAAGGTGGTCATTTCCATGGTTTGTGGCATTCATTTTTTGTTTGTTGTAAGCATACATTGATAGATGTTGCAGGTAAATGTTGTAGCTTAACAGCTTTTGAAACCAACAGGTTTTTCTAAGTTAATTTCCTGGTTTTGTTTTATTAATGTGTGTGATAATCTTTTTTGTTGTTGTTGAAGTTAAGTTCAGCTCACCACAAAGCTAAACCTCTCAAATTGCGGGACTTGCAATTAGCAGTGTCCTACAAGTTCCTGCACCTCAGACTTGAGTTCAGTGGAACTTTCTGCCTTGGTAGAAGTTTCAGCCAGCTTGTTTGAAGTTGGGGGACATTTGGGACAGTGACTGTATGCACTGAGGCAAGGAACCGCATACAGTGTGAGATACGTCTCAAATTGTGGGACTTTTAGAGAATAGTGGCTGCCTGCAATTAACAGTGTCCCGCAACTTTAGGCACCTTAGAGCTCCCCTGCAGCACCCGGATGCACTGGAACTTTCTGCCTTGGTCAAACTTTCAAGCAGCTTCTCTGCAGCTGGGATACTGTAACAGGATGACTGGCCATGCCCCACCCCTCCCAGTTCTAGACAATTGCTCCTTCTTCTGCAAGAGGCTAACACCACTGTTGTATTTTAACACAAACTGGAATCTTTAATTCAGAACCTCAACAAAAATATAATGCATTCTTCAGGAGGTTAGATTCTAGCAGTTTCTACTTAATTGGTGTTGGAGGTGGTCTTGCGGTCCCCAAGGACTTTGGGGAGCAGAGCATGAATTCGTGGACACAATGACAACCATGGGACTGACTCAGATGGTTAGGAGCCCGACACATGAGGGAGGCCATACCCTTGACCTATATTCTGCACAGGCCTTAAGGTGGGGGATCCAGTGGTGGGGGATGTGACAACTTTACCCCTGTCATGGATGGATCATTACCTCCTCCAGACTAGGCTCCTGGCACATGTCAGGCCCCGGAAAGGTGTAGGACCAGTTCGTTGGGTCCACCTCCGGAGACTTATGGAACCAGAAAGGTTCCAGAATGCTCTAGGGGAATTACCTCCTGATCTCAATGACCATTCACTCGATGGCCTCATTGCTTTTTGGAGCAGCTATTTGACTGAGGCCATTGACTGAACAGCCCCATGGCGTCCGCTTCTGTAATGCCGATAGTGGGGGTCACCGTGGTTCATGGAGGACCTGCACCAGATGAAGCAAGATGGATGGCAGTTGGAGCGATGGTGGCATCGGACTTGCACTGAAGCTGACCGATTGCGGCATAAAGCTAGCTTAAGAGTGTATGCTGTGGTGGTGTGGGCAGCAAAGAAAGAATTCTTTGCTGCCCTCATTGCATCTGCAGAGTCACGTCCAGCAGAGCTTTTCTGGGTGGTGCAGCGACTGGTCAGTCCGGCTTCCCTCTGTCTGGAACTGGAATCTTCCAGTGCCCAATGTGACATGTTTGCTGACTTTTTTGCAGATAAAATTGCTCAGATTCATCATGACCTCGATGCTGCAGTTGTGACAGGTAGTAAACTAGAGGTAGAGGAAGCCCTGTCATGTCAGTATTTGTGGGATCAGTTTCAGTGGGTGTCACCTGCTGACACGGCGGAGATCCTTGGGACAGTGCAGGCCACCTGTTGTGAATTAGATCCATGCCCATCCTGGGTGGTGAAGGCCAGCCAGGAGACATTAGGGCTGTTGCTGGCAGGCATGGTCAGTGCCCCCCTTAGGGAGGGCAGAGTTCCAAGCCACCTCAAGGAGGTGGTGGTGCAGCCTCTGCTCAAGAAACCATCCTTGAGTGTTGACTCGCCAGCCAGCTATCAACCAGTCTCTAACCTTCCCTTTTTAGGGAAGGTTATTGAATGGGTGATGGCCCGGCAGTTCCAGGGGCATCTAGACTGGGTTGGTTTTCTTGATCTGTTGTAGTCCAGCTTTCATCCAAGGTTTGGCATGGAGACTGCACTTGTGGCCTTGATCGATGACCTACACCATGAATTCGATCGGGGCAGATCATCTATTTTGATCTTGTTGGATCTGTCGGCGGCTTTGATAACGTTGATCATGAGATGTTGGTGACAAGGCTGCGGGACTGGACCAGGGTGAGTGGAATTGTTCTTGAATGGTTCCACTCATTCCTGGCAGGAACCATTCAGCAGGTGATCCTCGAGGAATATATGTCTTCTCCCCGGGACCTCACGTGTGGAGTTCCACAGGGTTCTATTCTGTCCCCTCTCCTGTTCAATGTGTATATGCAACCCTTGGGGAGGTCATGAGACGGTTCGGCATACGATGTCATCAGTACGCCGATAATACACAACTCTACCTCTAGTTTTCTGAAGATCCAGGCCCAGGAGTGTCGGTGCTTACCCAGTGTTTGGTGGCTGTGGGGGACTGGATGAGGGTGAATCGACTCAGGCTGAATCCTGATAAGACAGAGGTGATGCTGGTTGGTAGGGCCGTGGTGGTGGTGGCTCCCGTTATTGGTGGGATCTGCCCCCCTCTGGCCACCCAGTTCCGTAGTTTGGGGGTGCTCCTTGACCCACAGCTCCACCTGGATTGTCAGGTGGAGGCTGTGGCGAGGGGAGCATTTTGCCAATTACATATGGTGCAACAGCTTCGGGCGTATGTCTCCAACTCGGACCTGGCAACCATCATCCATGCTTTCATTACCTCTTGACTGGACTACTGTAACGCACTCTACGTGGGGCTACCTTTGAAGATGGTTTGGAGGCTGCACCTGGTGCAGAATGCGGCGGCTCGTCTCCTAATGGGGACGGGTCGCCCGGAGCACATTACACCTGTGCTCTGTTCTCTGCACTGGCAGCCTATAGTCTTCCGGGTCCAATTCAAAGTGTTGGTAATGACCTTTAAAGCCCTAAACAGCTTGGGACCTGCCCCGGGTCATATTGCGGCCCCTGTGGTCAGCCAGGGGCGTCCAACTCGAGGTCCCCCGGGTATTCCAGGTGGCAATGGCGGAGAGGGCATTCTCGGTGGCCACACCTAGACTGTGGAACTGCCTCCAGATGGAGGCCCATTTATCCTCGGACCTCCCCTCTTTCCAAAAATAATATAAGACCTGGTTGTTCCGCCGGGCCTTCGGGGACAGGGGGGCGTAGGGGGGCTTGGAAGGGTATATTTATTTATAGCATTTAGCCTTTTTAGCAATTTTAATATTATAATACTTGTTTTATGTATTTTATTGTATTTTTAATATGTTGTTGCTGCTCCAAGCTGCCATTGTGCAGGGAGCATGAATGAATAAATAATGAAAGTATCTCTCATTTGAAGTCACAAAGTCTCTTTACCACTTTCAGCCAATCTCCCTGTTCTTCAGTCACTGGCTTTACTCCTCACCAGTCTAAGGCTCTTTCCTTTTAAGCAGTCCTTTCCAGCCTTTTGGACCTCTCCCTGGTTATTTCTATTCCCACTTGCAACCATGTCTCACCGGTTGAGTGTTACAGCTTCCCATGGTCCCTTTTAGCCACCAGCTGTCTTGAGGCAAGCTAGAAGGTGTCCAGCACACTTCCCAAAGTGTCTGCTGTTTCCACACACTGTCCTCCACTTCCTCCTCCCTGTGTGGCTTACTTCTCCCCTCTCCAATGGACAGCCCCCAGAATTCTAACCCTTCTCTTGCCTCTGATTGACTGATCACATCCTTCAAACTCTCTTATACGACTTCTGTCTCCAACAGTTTCAAGTACCAACTATATAAATAAATAAATAAATAAATAAAACATCACAGGTACATACAGGCAAGTGACAGTTTCTTGCCTGGGTACATACAGCCACTGTCCATACCCCGCACCTCCCCACCTACTGGCCCCCAACATCGAAGAGCAAGTCCAGTTCAGCCTGGACAGTCTAGCCTGTTTTCTCAGGAGAGTGAGAGATTTAGTTTATTTATTTATTTATTTATTTAATTTATACCCCGCCCCTCCTGAATACAGCTCGGGGCGGCTTCCAACAGTAAAATACAATTTAAAACAATCCAAAAAACCCACTTAAAAATACTTCATATAAATATTTAAAATAACATATAAGACAGGGCCAGGGATATAGATTACTTGGAATAGGGGAATAAAAATCACTACCCACCCCCCTCCCCAAAGGCCTGGGTGAACAACCAGGTCTTGCATTTCCACCGAAATACTAATAGGCTTGGGGCCAGGNCATCCCGTGGTAAGCCCTGCCACGGTCTGGGGTAGGTGCCCCAGACCGTGGTAGAGTGGGCCATCACGTCTGACCCTGGCCTGTGGCTGGAGCAGTTCCAGGTGGGCGTGGCGGTCTCATGGGTCGCTGTACCTGCTGGTCGGGGAGGAGGCAGGGCCGTGCTGAGGAGCACAGGGGGCAGGGCTATGTGGGCCTACGTCCGCACGTCTCCCACTCTCAGCCCTCACCCTGGGGTGGGTTTAGGCGTGGCGGATGAGAAGCCCATCACGTCTGAAAATACCCTATATCTTCTCATCTTGCAAGGAGCAGTATCTCATTTGAGGTGAAGGGCTCTTTAGTGGGGCACATAGTCCTATGTCCCCTACTTAAGATGGTATTTCCCAGCTATCCCAGATAGGCCTTTGAGCAAATCCATTGGTGAGGATCCTACAATTGACCATGGCAATTTGTTCCATCAGCCAAAGTATTCCCAGTTATAAAGCTTTCCTAATATATTAGATAAACTTTCAGCCGCTGTTTTTACACCAGTCTCTATTTATTCTGTTGTACGGAGGATTGAGGGAGAGGGTGGATGGGCCCAGGTCAAATGCTGGACCAGGCCCCAGCTCCAAATGTAGGGATCCAGACTTGAATCTTTCTAGCTATAATGAAGACAGAGAGAAGGGCATTTTAGGATGGTTGTGAGAGCCAAAGCTGTATCCATAAAGGGTATATGTGTTGGGGGAATTGCTAATGTAATTCTGTCTCTTTTACAGAATTTCCCTTTCTGTGTGATGTCTGTGAATATCACTCGCATTGTGATCCAGGTCCTGAGGGAAGAACGTCTTTCAAGGTGAGTTTGCATGTTTTTTATATGTGCCCTGAAAACATGGACTTAGTTTGGATTTTACATTTTGTTTGGTGAGATCTTATGTGAGGGTATTGTGGGAGAATGAATGCGCACACACATGATTATGTGTTAGCCAGTGCCGAATTTTAGCACCTAGAATGTAAAGTGCAACTGCTTTATCCTGTATCTGAAATGCTGCAGCTCCTGCACTACTGAAAGTTAAGCTTTTCTGATGGACAGGGTGAGGTTGGGTGGGGGCAGGGGTGGGTGGGTAAGTCCCTCCAAACCATAGTGAAACTCTGCCTATGTAAAAAAGCTGTAAGTAGAGACACCATACTACAAGTGGGAAACCTTTTCCCTCCCAGGGGCCATTTTGAAAATTTAGGCAAGCTCTGAGGGCTGCATAGAATTTGGGGGCAGGAGTCCTTAAGGGTTATGCTTAGGTGGGTCCAGCTCATGGATGTGTGCCATGGAACCGTCCCCTATTTTTATGTGCATGCCCTTGTCTCTGTTCTGTTGCCCTGAACTCAGTCTTTCAGCACTTGGGGGAAGGAACTGGATCCTGGAACTATATCTAGGAACTAGAAAGGGGTCAAATAAAAATTATCCATGGGCTGCATTTGGCCCCCAGGTTTGAAGGGTCCCCACCCCTACCATACGGTCCCATTATACTACTCGATATAACTGGAGTTGTATTATATAGACATGTGCTATAGGATTGGAGGCATGTTTGAAACTTGGGTATGGGTGGTTGCTTTGAGATTTGTTGTCCAGCCTGGACTTGGGCAGGAGTAGACCCTGGGTGCATGGTCCAGGTTATGAACATGGGTAAGCCTGTTTGTACTGGATGTGAGTCCCAGAGTCTGGCATGAGTACAGAGTATGGGTCTGGATGTGTGTCCTAGTCTGAAGTTTAAATATTTTGCTACAACGAATGAAAGTTTCCTACCTGAGTCATCAGATTCAGTATTATTATTATTATTATTATTATTAACAAACATTTATATAGCGCCAGCAGTGTACCTGGCACTTTACAAAGTAATAAAACAGACACGGTCCCTGCCCCTAGGGCTTACAATCTGAGAGACAGGACCTGGGGGAGAGACTTAGGAAGGGGAACAGAGGGAGAGACAAGGGGTCTAACATTCATAAAAGTATTAACCTCAAGATTTTTTAAAGCCTCAGTAAAACCTCTCCAAACTGCCTCCCTCCCCTACAAACCTACCCCCAAAAACCCACACACAAGCCCTGTTTATCCCTGCCAAATGCTCTTTCAAACAATGTCTCTAAACCACTGTTGGAAGCTGGGTGTGAACGACGGGGGATGGATGACTGTATACTTGCCCTCTTCCCCTGAAACATCAGGTTACTGGTCCCTGTGGGAGACAGGATACCAGGCTCCATGGACCACTTGTCTAACCCAGTCTCGCAGATCTTGTGGTGTTCCCATTTGTTTCAACTGGCAAGAATAATCGAAGCACTCAGTATATCACCTAAGTGCTGTTTTTAAAAAACAAGACATTGATTTCTTAAGTGCTTGATGTGATGGTTTATGTAATAATGCTGTTGAGAATATTAAGAGAAGAAAAACTGACCTTCATCTGAACTTGAACTCATATCTTGCTGTGCCGGACCCATTAATGATTTCTGGAGTGCCCTTTTAAGAAGGTGTCCCATGACTGTAGTACTTGGTTCCTTTGTAACACAGCCCTGAACCTTCGTAACTAATATCCCAGTTTCATTTTTAACTGTATTTTCTAATACCTGAAGGTTCAGTATTGGGCAAGCACAGAAGGATGAAAATCTTTTTACCATGAAAGCAGGTGGTCCTCTGTGAAAAGGAAAATCATATAGACATGTGCTTCATATACTGCATAAGCCTTCATTGCCCAATGCCCTTATGCACTACTTCATTATTCAGATAACAGCCGTGTAGCTTTGTTGTTTTTTCATCAAATCATAAGAGGTCCCTATGATACGGCTCAGGTATAACGTGAAGGACCCTCATTTAGAAGTTTTAGGGTGATAGTGTAGATTTAGTGTCTTCGGTAGTGGTGCTAGAGTAACATTATGGACCTTTTCTAATAGGCACAGGTGTGTGGAGTGATGGGTGGGTGGGGTGTTTCCACGGACATTCACCCACCTCCACCCATCTCCACGCATGGAGCATCGGGCATTAGCGCCCATTGCTCCATGTGTGGGTAATGGGTGGAGGTGGGTGGAGCATGGGAGCATGCACGCATCCACTGCCCATGGCATTCCCACAGGCACCCACCAATTCCCCCCGCACATCCATGTGAAAACGTCCAAACGTTCTTGGAGAGCACAGCCTTTCAAGCAAGATTGAGATCTCTGGGAGGAAGCCCATATTGTTGTGTATCTTTTAGAATCAGCTGCTGGGCGTGTAAATCATCTATAACTTGTATTTGTATACAACGTATATTTGAGATTACCATCAAGATCTTTAAGTGGTTTTCTCAGGGGTGGCTGGTGGGTTTTGATGTGGGAGGGGCATTGGGGCAGTAAGGCCGGAGCCAGGAGGATGGTAGGCAGAGCCAGGGGGATGGTAGGTGGAGCCAGGGGGACAGAAGGCCAGTGTCATTGCATAACCCAGCAGCAAGGAGTTCCCAGGGTTAACACTGGATGGAAGAAAACACAGTCTACATGCACATCAAGCTTAAAATAAATAATTTATAAACCCAAAACACAGGGACCCATCCTTGTAAAGCACCCCAGTCACAGCCTGAGTTCGATTTTACCACGCACATCCCATTTCCAGCATTTTGAACACAACTGAAATCGCATGACTTGCAGTGACATCTCAGGATTTCCAAACATCAATTTTACCACACACATCCCATTTCCAGCATTTCGAACCCAACTGAAATCGCGTGACTTGCAGTGACATCTCAGGATTTCCAAATCTCAATTTTACCACACACAGTCCCCCCTACACTAGAGTGAGAATGTTTGGAGCCATCTCAAAGAACCTGGTTAGAGCAGCAACCTTCTAGGTTGAAGGTTGCTGCTCTAAACCAGGTTCTTCGAGATGGCTCCAAACATTAACCGTGGCGCGTGGTTGCTTTTTTTTTTTTTTTTTAAAAGCACTTTGCTGTCGGGGCCAACCGGCTGGAGGAGTCCTGGGGCCAGGAGGGACATTGCCCCTCCCGCCCTAGGTGGCCCACCACCACTGGGTTTTCTTTATCTACAGTAGACAGCATTAAAACACTGCTGAAGGGAAACATTTTCTGTAGTTTTATTTCTGAGTTTTCCTATTTAGTATTGTCTGCAACACTGTTCTAGAAACTTGAAAATCTAGAAACTTGAAAATATAAATACTACTAAATCTAGAAAATCTAGAAACGATCTCCCAACTTTCAGTCAATTTTCAGCCTTTCTTAAACTTGGGCATTTCTCTTGATTTCAGAGAGGCTACAGGAGAGTGACATGACAAAATTTATCCTTTATATGTTTTTCATTTAAAAAGGTTTCATTTTCTCCTGTTGCATATGTGTTTTAGTAGTAATAATTAACATGCTTTGTACTCCTATAATTGCTTGGGTCACTTTCTTGTTTAAATTATTCATTTCTCAGTGAGGTCAATACTGTGATATAACAAAAATTGAGTTTGTTGGTACTTCTTTAATGCCTGGTTGGAGACATTTTTTATTAGATTACAATTAATTGTGAGGGTGGAATTGAGCAAATAGTTTACCTATTGAATTTTTCTTTCTACTTACAAAATGCAGAATACCCTCATACTTGTACCTGTCCCAGTGGCTTGAAGGAACTGACTATGCCTTGGAACCCTGGAGATGTAGTTCTATTATTTTGAAAAAGGATAAATAACAGCTACTTATTTTCTTGCACCGCAGTACACAGGATTTTGTAAACTTCTATCATATCCCCTTTCTCTTCTGTAAGCTGAAGAGCCCTAACTTATTGAACCTCTTCTTGAATGGAAGCCATTGCATGCCTTTGATCATCCTTGTGGCCCTTCAATACCTATTCCTGTTCTACTAGGTGCTTTCTGAGTTTTACAAGTTAATACACACTCCAAACTTTGTTTAGATTGGATACTCAACAATTCAAGCTCAATGTTTGCTTTCACAAATAAGGACAACCTTTAAATGTGCATGAAAAATTTATACACAGAATTCCAAACATGGCCTGATTGAAATTAATTTTTGAATTGGAACAAATTTCCACTGCACTTGTCTCTGTGCACAGTTAGGCTCCATAGATTCCAACATTTTTCGATTAACTTTTGCTTTTCTGCAGTTCAGTTATTTTTATCATGCACTTAGGCATCCAACTATTGCACAAAGATCTCATCATTATAAGTGACTAGAATTGAACGCCATGTTTATAAGCTCCTGCTACATAACACAACCAGAGCAGCCCTCAAGCTGTTTATTATCAGTGCTAGCCCTTAGCACCAACATGACTCGCATTAACGTGAATGGGGCACTAAGGACTAGAACCAGGTGAAGCTGCTTAAGGAGCATGCTGCCCATGTATCACACTTTACAATAAGGTTAAATTTCTACATGATATATAAAAGGTTAACAAATGATTTACATTTAGTAAAGACAAAAAAGGTATGAGTACTTGTGTTACAGATGAGTATAAACGACGTATTGTTACAAGATGTTGTAAGTGGTTTAAGCAATCTGATGAATGATGATTGGAGTTTATAACCACCTATAACAATTGATTATCATTTACTGACCCCTTATAAATCCATTTGTGAATGGAACATTTTAATATTAAGCATGTCCAAAATTGTGTGTGCTGAACTCAGGTCCTTCAAAGACGTTATTGCAATAAGGATTTTGCGTCTATCAAGTCCTCAGCTTAGCCAATCACACCGTGGGCATCCTTAACCTAGGCATCCAAGGAAATATCCAGTCCAAGAGCTCTCACATGTCCCTTTACAAAGGCTTTCTTACCACACAGCCTTTACAAAGACATTAGGGGAAAAGAGTAGGTACAAAATCCTGGTATTAAAAAAAAAATCCTGACTTTAAATGTTCCTGAGCAAGAGTTATTTGTGGCTGGTATAGGGAGCACATTGCGATGCCTACTGTGCATTAGATGGGATTCCTCCCTTTTGAAGGCAGGTACCTCTCGCACCTCCACCCTCCTTAAAGGATTCCATGGTCCACCCAGCTGTGAATGAATCCCTGATCCACTGTGTTGGGGGATACAAAGGCAATGCACCATAGGTAGGACTGAAACAAGATTTGTCAAATGGGAATTCCCATTGAAATCACACTTCCCAATACCATCTCGGTCAAATCAAGAAACTCTTTATGCTTGAGTTTTGATTACAAA
This sequence comes from Sphenodon punctatus, assembly GCA_003113815.1. Classification (NCBI taxonomy): domain Eukaryota; kingdom Metazoa; phylum Chordata; class Lepidosauria; order Sphenodontia; family Sphenodontidae; genus Sphenodon; species Sphenodon punctatus. The sequence continues at coordinate 593,598 of QEPC01013103.1, read as the reverse complement.
ATTTTGATTACTACTACTACTCATTTCTATAGCACTACTAGACGTACGCAGCGCTTTACAATCACAAACTTTTGGGGACAGGTCCCTGCCCAGTGGGCTTACAATCTAAAATGGACAATGGTGAGGGGAACACAGGGATAGACAGACACACATTTCCATTTTACAGTTGGGGAACCAAGGCTGAGTGATTGTGATGGCCACCCAGTGAATTCATGGCTACGGCAGGATTCGAACCTTAATTCCCAGGTCCAGGTCCAGCACCTTATCCACTACACCACACTAACTCTCTGATATTTGATTGACATCATTTCCCGATTTACCAGTAATGTTTACTGGAATCCCACCCATTTTCTGTGTACCGTTTTTCTATCAATTTCAAATCCCAAGAGGTAATGCAGATGCAATTCTGTATTTCTTCTATCTTCTCTGCACTCTATTCTCCCTTTTACTTCCTTGTCACTTATTGGCTGGTATGCAGATTCCTTTGACCAATTGCAACTGGATTGGTGATTTGTAAAGGGAACAACAATTCTGATTGGTTGTCAGGATAAAATTACTATCTGTCTGTCTCCAGTTCAGACACATCACGCAGCACCCTGCCTCCACTCACTAAGTCTCCTTTACCCACAAAAAACCCCAGACTTGAAGCACTTAAAAAACAAAACAAAACCCCTGTGTTTGGATATACAGGCAATGGGGAGGTTAAGGAATGGACTATTCACACAGTGGGTGCTTTTACACACACATTTCTCCTGCATCTTTGCTGTTACATCCTGAACTTTGTGTGTGTCTAAATCACTCACCCAGTTCTTAAACATCTGCCTCTTTGAACTTCTGCGTAGAACTTCTCCCAGGACTTTTGTGTGTAAAACGTTCTCCTAGTAAACTGCTTTGCTCCAGGCATCTGTGGTCACTTAGTTTCCATGGCAGCCCCTCATGTCTACAACTGCGGCTACATTAGGCTGCCTCAGGGCAGTGTGTGTGTGAAGAATGCATCCGGAACTTATTTGTGGACTTGTAAACTGAGAAGATTAAAAGACCAGCACCTTAAGGTGTGTGTAAAAATGCCCTGTGATTTGCTCAGAAATGCAGTAAACCGCTACCAGACAGAAACCCAGAAGTGATACAGTACCCTCAGCAAGCAGTAAATGAACAGTAATGGTACATGGTAAATTGTAAACAGAAAGTTGGTAAATCACAATAGTATCTCATAGTATTTCGAGAATTGAGAAATTGTATTTCTCAATTCTAAATGGTATTTCTCAAAACTAAATGGTCAGGAAATCAATCACGTTTTCTGAGATGTGCAATTGCTTGTTAATAGGAATTTGGCTGCTTGTTTCAGCCCCTAAGTTGGTCATACCATCATAGATGGTCCATGTCACTCCATTTAATGACCAATTGGGCAATACCTTTTGAACTGACCACTATGAGAATGAGCTTGCTGTACAATACTGTGGCAGAGCAGAGGTATATAATGGTACTAGCCCTTTAAGGAAGCCAGTTTTGAGCTGCAGAGGTTTACATGGGTTGGACATGGCCAAGCCAACCCAGAAGTAAATAGCCTCTAGGTGACTCAGTCTAGAAGGCAGAGAGAGCTGGAACACAGTCTGAGCTGAACCAGATGCAGAAGGGGAACTTGTGCTGCTGGAGGAACAGCCCTACGGATGGTGCTGGGATAAGAACTGAGAGGCCTGAGTTATGAAGGAGAATGGACTGAGTCTGAATACCTGGAAGGACTGAATTTCGTTACTTGAATGAAGCATCTGATGAGCTGTTAAAGATCTGTGTTGAACTGTTGTCAAACTGTGAATTTGTACATATTGGGTGAAGGACTGGTGCACTGTAAATAAAAGAACATTTATGCTAATTCTCTAGCATGGACCTAGCTGTTTGGGGACTTCACCCTGAAGGTAGCTACCCGGACTAAGGCCTATGCTGCCACAAATAGGTGGTCTAGTGTCAGGAAATTAGATGAGGTGACTAACTCTCCTTTATTGTTCCTTTACTAGCATTGCCTGTGACTGACACATTTGCTCTTATAGGGAGCAAAGTATCTGGTATCTTGTGCCACCATTAGATTTTCATGATCTTCCTGAGACAACTTAGATGGAAATGATTGAATTTTTTGATCTGCCAGCTGTACATGGTCCAACAAAAAGATCCAGGAAAAAATGTTTAACCATATTATTATTATTATGAGCATTTATATAGCACCAGCGATGTACCTGGTGCTTTACAAAGAATAAGATAGACACGGTCCCTGCCCGAGAGCTTACAATTTAAAGACAGGGGGAGGGGAGACAGGGAAGGGGGAACAGAAGGAGAGACAAGGGATGTGACATTCATGAGGATGCGGGAACTCAGGTACACGTTCTTGGCTTGGTTGTAGTAAGTTGGGAGTTTACAGATAACAGGTGGGTGATAATCCTGAGTGAGGATGGTTAGCAGGAGTTAGGAAGGGCGGAGCGGAAGAGGTGGGTTTTGAGGAGGGACTTGAAGGTGCGGAGGGTGGGGGCAAGGCGGACGAGGGCAGGGAGGGAGTTCCACGCGTGCAGGCAGTGAGGGAGAAGGGACGAAGGCGGTTGGGGGAGCAGGGGAGGTGTGGGAGGGCAAGGAAGGGGATGGAAGAGGTGTGGAGTGCTCAAGCAGGAGTTCGGAGGGAGATCAGGGCAGAGAGGTAGGGGAGAGCGAGGTTGTGAAGGGCTTTGTAGGTGAATACAAGGAGCTTGTGCAGAATGCACACAGGAAGAGGGAGCCAGTGGAGAGAGGATACGATAGGCTGCACATGGTCACAGCGACGGGCTAGGTGGATGATCGTGGCAGCAGAGTTTTGAACAGAGATGAGGGAAGAAAGGTGAGAGCGGGGAAGGACAGCAAGGAGGAGGTTACAATAGTCGAGGCGTGAGATGACTAGGGCGTGGATGAGAGTTTTTTGCAGAGGAGACAGACAGAATAGGGCAGATCTTGGCAATGTTGGGGAGGGAGAAGCAGCAGGATTTGGCAACGGAGTCAATGTAGGGTTTAAAGGTGAGGTGTGAGTCAAAGATGAAGCCCAAGCTGCGGACTTGGGGGACAGGGAGGATGGAGGCCCCATCGATGGTAATGACAGAGAAGAAGGAGAGGAAGGATTGGGAGGGAAGATAAGGAGTTCAGTTTTCGCCATGTTCAGTTTGAGTTGGCATTGAGACATCCAGGCTGAGATATTGGAGAGACAGTTGGTGAGACGAGCTTGAACAGAGGGGGAGAGGGAAGGAGTGGAGAGAGAGAGTTGAGTGTCATCAGCGTATAGGTGGTATTGGAAACTGTGGGAGGCAATGAGTTTGGTTAGGGATTGGGTGTAAATAGAGAAGAGGAGAGGGCCAAGGACCGAGCCTTGGGGAGCCCCAACCGAGAGGAAGAGGGGGAGAAGGGGTTAGGAAGAGATACCTTGAAGGAGCAGTCAGAAAGGTAGGAGGAGAACCAGTCGAGGACAGAGTCCCGGAATCCCAGGGAGTGAAGCAATTCAAGTAGGAGCGAGTGGTCAACAGTGTCAAAGACAGCAGAGAGCTCAAGGAGGGCAAGAATAGAGTGAAGACAGTTGAATTTGGCCACAAGAAGATCATTGGTGATCTTAGCAAGAGCAGTTTCAGTGGAGTGAAGGGGGCGGAAGCCAGATTGGAGGGGGCTAAGGGAGGAGTTGGCAGAGAGGAGATCGAGGCAACGGGAGTAGACAATCCGTTCAAGGAGTTTAGAAGCAAAAAGGAGGAGTGAGGCAGGACATTAATTAGAAGGTTCAGAGGGATTCAGAGTGGACTTTTTGAGGATGGGGGAGACAGTGGCATGTTTAAAGGCAGAGGGGAAGGAGCCAGTAGAGAGGGAGAGGTTGATGATGTGCAGGAGGTGGGGACGACGGTGGAGGCAATGGAGGTCAGGAGGCGGGAAGGAATGGGTTCCAAGGGGCAAGTAGAGGGGTTGGAGGAGGAGAGCAGGGAGATTTTGTCAAGGGAGGTGGGAGGGAAGGAGGACAGAAGAGAGGTACACCTTCAGCTTTGTTGTTTGATTAATCCCCCTTTAATTCACTAAGTTTACATGGAGACACAAAGTACTAAAGTGATTAATAACAATCTTATCAAACATCTCACTTTGGGGGGTAGCTGAGCTAGGGCTGAAGCCCAAGCTTGTCTGAGTCCTTTGCAGGGCGTCAAGTCCAAAGTGTAAGCAAGGAGCACAGCCTAGTGGCCAAGCACAGGTCGGGTATCAGAAGGGCAGTCTGTAGAGCACAAGGGGCCATAGTCAACGCTAGGGTCATTAGGCAAGTGGTCTGTCTGAGGTAAGTTCTATGGCTTGAAGTCGGGGCAGGTGAGGCAAGGCAAACAAGCAGGGGTATAGGAATAGACAAAGGAAGATACAGGAAAAGAGGCAGGAGGCTGGGAACTGGACAAGGCAGAGAGAAATCGCCAGAAGGCAGGTTGTTCTCTGTGGCTCAGAATAAAGGATTGTTCTGACCCGTGAGCGTAAAGAGTAATTCACGGTCAATCACAAAACAGGTCCTTGGCAGCCAATCTGATTAAGCAGGGCTGAGTGGTGTCAAGCTTTGCAAGAGGCTCCTAGGCTGTAGTTCTCCTGCAGCTCACTAAAGTAGTTTGGCAGTAGTGTGGTTGTTGCTCCGGGCTGTGAATCAGGAAGACCAGAATCTGCAGCCCCTCCTGAGTTCTGACAGAACCCACAAACTCAACCCCTTTACAGAATTTGCAAGCAGAGAGTTTAATATCTGACCTCTACATTCATTTTGCAATTTCAAGAGGCACATTTAACTAATTCAGTATTTGTTGATTCCACTCCAGATTAGCAGAGGCTTGTAGCCAGAAGTCAGTCCGAGACACCAGGTGGCAGGTCCAAGGTGAGGCAGGAAAGAGGCAGGAGCCAGTGGTTGAAGGAGGAAATGAGAGCTGGGAAGCAGATGGAGACAGGTCAAGGTGAGGGAGTCCAGAGGACTGACAGGCCAGGTTGCTGTGTGGTTGTTTTGGGAGTGGGGACTTGGCTATGACCCAGTGAGATACAGATTTCTAGCTAATAAGAATACTGATCAGCAGTAGCCAATCAGGAGCTTGATAAGGAGAGGCCCAGTGAAGCCAGACTTTGCGAGATTCAACTGGGCTGCGGTTTCCCTGCCTCACCTGAGCAACCTTGTGGCAACAGGGAGGGTATTCTTGCCTGTGGACGCAGAGGTCCTGGGTTAGAGGCTTCCAGTTCTCCTGTGTCCTGACAGGAAAATCATTAATCCCATGTAGCATCAAGTTCCTAGTTAATGCCCAAGACTTTACTGCAAAGCTCAGGAAAATTACCTTCCCGGCAACCTATGATTCAAACTTAAGTCTCCAACTACAGGAACAGTTTGCACCTGACTGTGTAGAATCTACAAATTAGGTATGCCAAGAGAGCCCATAGCCTCCAGAGTTAACAAAAGGTAAAGCACAATCTGAGATGGTATTTGCCTTAAATAAAAACAGAAAATAACCCTGTCCTAGAATGATAAAATTAGAATTAACAGTAATGCTTGCCCCAATGGAGTCAAGAATCCAGATGCCCAAGAGCTTTTGGAAATGTTTCTCGTTTTGTGCTGACCTACCCATTCAATAAACAATTTAATGGGGAAATTACTCTAATTGTTTTTGCAGATCCTCTTAAACCTGATTTTCCACATTAAATTTTCTCATGGGGTTGAACAAACTTTCTGCTGAATACGCCTGCTATGGTTTCTTCAGCAAGGAAGACCCATCAATCATTATTATTAGATAGCAGAGAGTCAGTGTATCTCAGACTTTTATACAGTACATCTGGCCAAAAAGAGTATCTGCTGAAAATTAATTCTTTTTTCTTATTTAAGTCTTAACTGGATTTGATGTCAGCAAGTCACACGAGAGAAAGAAGAGTGTTTTTTACATAATTGAATCGGGTTAATGGGTTGGCCCTTGAGGTTCATGAATAATTATGTCAGCTCCATTACTAGACCTATCTGTAGCTGGGTCTAGGTACTGAGGGGTTAGGGGTGCTAAACTCTGCTACAAAATGGTTTCGATTCAAGAAACAAGCTACTTCGTTGATGAGGGTTCCGAGAATTTCAAGAACTGTATTACTGCAACACAGGCCCTTTTTACACGCAGAAATCTACGTGTTCATGAGTGAGAGAGGCCTGTGTGAAGGATGCAGCGCGCGCATGTGCGGTGATTGGGGTCACGTGCATGCTCCTGCCTAACACACATCCCCACGCATGGAGCAAGCAGTTGCTCAGTGCATGGAGATGAGTGGGGGATGCACGTGCGCCCATATGCACACCCACCCACCGCACACGCACCAGCGTACCCACAGACACACCCACACACCACTCTGCAGGGGTCATGTAAAAAAGGTCACATGTTTTGGCTGTCATGTGATTCCATAATGTCACTCACAGAGAAAGGTGAATAAAACATTAAGCGATTTTGTTATAAAATTAATACAGCTGCACAATGGGGGGGGGGGGGGATAAGTTCCTGAGATCAGAAGCCATTAATCTGAAGACACTGAATAGACCCTAGTGCTTTGAAATTCAGTTGAATACAGCTGCTGCACAACTTTGATTAGCTGGAACCCAATGCTCTTTCTGTAATTAATAATTATATATTTTTTTCTCTTAGTCTCTAGTCATTTGGTCCACAACCACCATTATCCTTGCTTCTGCTGCACGATAATTACCTCTGCACAGGAAAATAATACCTGCCTCCTCTCCCCATGCCATTTATTTTTCCCTGTTTCTAACTGTTTTATTTGGTACCTACCATATTTCATCTAAACCACAGCTAGGGAGTGATGTCCACTGAGTCATCCTTACTGGTAATATCTGCACAGTGTGGTAAATACATTTAAGCACCCACAGGACTAACATTCAGTGGTTAACAAATATTGCTCACTATATTTTAATAGGAGATGTGTGGCTTTTTTGTAGCATTCCTCTTTGCATTGGGGTCATGGTAGCGGAATAGTTAATGCACTTGACTCCATGCCTGAAAGTCATGGCTTCATGTTCCATTTGCTCTCACACCAGTCAGTCGCCTTCAGTCCACCCATCTGTGAATGGGAACATGGCCCATTGGATTGGGAGAAGTCGAAGTTGGTCAGACACGATGGCTTGGGGACAGACTGTGACTCATTAAATTGAAATTCCTCTTTTATTCTTTTTGTTAAACTTTGTTGTTGTCACTATAGTAGTACCTAGAGTAGTGTTTCCCATTAGCTTCTTGCCTGCATGACTTGATTTTTACTCCAGACAGCAACAAAGACAGGCAAAGTGTATCAACAGGCTTATGACCTCATTGACAAATTGCATTATCCTACTTAGGGGCCCAATTCATACTCAGGGCATTCCTGACCTAGATGGTAAACCTAAATTAATGTCCCTTGGTTGGTTCTAAGTACTGGACGTGAAGAAAGACAGCTCTGCTTAAAAGGGCTTACTGCTTAAATGCATAAGACCGAAGAAGGAAGGATTTGGCTGGAGTCTAATGCAGTCCAATGCATTCCCAGCCCAAGTAGCTCAACTCTACCCCTTTTCTGATGTAGTTCCACCCCTTACAAATTTCCATGTTGTCATAGCTCTCTGTGAGAGTGTGGCCATGTTGGAAAGGGTGGGCCTACTGCATACCCCCCCTGCTTTTCTGATGTGGCACTCTTCTCCCCAGAATGCTGTGATGTCATGGTGCTCCGTGGGGAGCAAGCCCACCTGTAGACATCAAGCCTGTGCTCACAAGAGTCTAGTTACATCAAGTTCAAGTTGAGCTTGTTGGGCCAGGCTTGGGCCCCAGGTTTGAGGCCAAAGCAGGGCACTGAGACTGAGCCTAGAAAGAAGTGAAATGATTTATTCAAGGTCATAGAGCAAGACAGTGGCAGTGCCAAGAATACAGCACGGACCTCCAGAATCCCAGTCGAAGTCCTAATTCATTAAAAGATCATATCTCTTAATATCTTGTTTTTCTTTTGTTCTCTCTTTATAGTTCGGGATCGGGTACGATCAAAAATGGAGAGAGATATTTTGGCAGAAGTGAATCACCCTTTCATAGTCAAGCTTCATTATGGTAAATATGATAACATGTTATTCACGTTCACTTCTAAATTTTGTTTGAAAACTGTAGGTGGATATATATTTGTTTGTAACACCAGTACCTTTTCTGCCCTCATGTCCACTCAAATCGTGATCTGTGTTGGTGGAATTAAATGCTTTTACTCCCTCCAAGTCTCAGGAAAGCTTCTGTCTGAGGAGCCCTTATCCACACTCTCACCAAGTAAATTCAGTCTAAAGTGTAACATAACAGTGGTGTTATGAAGGGGGATAGTTGGGAGGAGACGATGTATGCATCACTCCATACTCTAATGCACAGGTAATTAGTAATTAAGAAACAGGAGAATTTAGTAATCAGACAAATCCTTTAAAACCTATTAATAACAAATAGCACTAAGCAAATTTTTATAAACTAATGTTTTGAGTTACGTTTAGCAGCTTTCCCCTCAATCTGCCAATCTCAGTGCATCAAGCTCCAGCGATTTCCTGCAGAGCCATATTGGGTGTTTCCACTCATCCCCCATGCTACGACAGGAGTTCACCATATTGCAGTCATGTGGGAGCACCCGCAGATCACTACCGCTAGAGCTGCTGTCTGCAGACAGCTTCCAGCCTGCCAGCAGCAGTCCCAACTGGGAAGAGACCAAGACTGCTGCTGGCAGACCAGGACACGCCTTCTGCTCACGGCACTTGGAGGGCAAGAAAGGCTGGTCTGTCTCCACAAAACAGTTGATGTGTGAGGGGACACATACTCCCTTGAGTCTGAGCTGCAGGAGACAGTCTCCTCTGTTTCAGGGGGAACTGAAATATGGAGGGAATTGCCCCTTGTATCCCAAGCTCAAGGGGGGCATGTCCCCTTTATCCCCCTTAATTCTTATGCAATGGGCCAGGATGCAAGGCTGTCCATTGCTCACTTTGGACAGCTATTATTCTACTGCATGCTAGCATTGGTAAAACAGAGGCCCTGATTTGTTGGAGAATTATACAGAAAGGGCCAAAATGTTCATTCTTTGCAGATTTCCTTATTTTTAAAAACATCCAACGTCTCCATCCTTTTCTAATGCAGCATTTCAAACAGAGGGAAAGTTGTACCTAATCCTAGATTTCCTGCGGGGAGGGGACCTTTTTACAAGACTCTCCAAAGAGGTAAGCTCACCAGGTGTACTTGTTTTGTGCGAGACACCAATAACGTCCTGGATTGTTTCCACCATTTGAAAGAGATGGGGGGGGGGGGGGAGTGTTCTACCTAACTGAACTGGAGCTACAACTTGTTACAATTTTTTTAAGCCACCTTAATATATGTCTATATGTGATGAGCAACATACACTGTAGAGTGTGAATAATATGCTCTGTAAAATGCAAATAGTATAAAGTCATTCACTAAAGATCAGGCTCCTTGATCTCAAGAGAAACACACTGGTTGTGATCTGAAGAAAAAAGTAATAACCAGATTCCCCATTGTGTCAAGTCCCATATTTGAATGGTCATGTTTTCTTCCTAAGAGCTAGACAGCTCAGAAAGGCCTAAACACCGAGGCCTTGATTGAACCTCTTGATTTAGTATAGGATAGTTAGTTACTTTAACCAGAACAATACAAAATTGGCTGAAGTGTCTGTTTCAAGATTTGGAGTCTACTGATGGAAGGAATGTAGCCAAATAGACAAACAATCCAATAGGGTAGCAGCTTTTAGGTTTCTTGAGATATCTGTCTTGGCTTCTGTCAATAAAATGCCTACCTCCCTCTTCCATAGAAAGAACTCAGTCCTTCCCTTTCCAGGTGAGAGCTTACTATCCTTCAGCATGGTTACATCTAATTAGCTGCTAGACGGTAGTGTTTCCCTATGCAGTAATTCCCAAAGCTTGGAATTAACCCACAAGAAAACAAGGTTGAAGTCTGTCTCTGAGATGCCTTCTGCTAAGGACATTGATAGGGTGGTAGTTTCCCCTGCAGGAGGCATCGAGATAGCCATCTGCATTGTTATACCACCAAGTGCCACACTCACTGTCCTGATGCTAAGCAAACAATATTACCCTGAACTTGAAGAAAGGCTTTGACTAATCATTCAGTTCTAGTTGTTTTTATTTAATTTAATGAAGAGTGATCTTGAATCCTCAGTATCTTTCTCCGTGTGATTTTTTAGTTTCTGTTAAACATACGTACTTTATTAATGTTCACACCTCATAGAGGTGGTATCCTAAACTGATATAATTCCAACGTGGTTTCCCCCTAAAACTTTTTTTACCAATTCTTCCAATGTTAGACTTTAAGAAATCACTTAACCTGTGAAAGAGAGTGCATCCCCCAGCACACAGTACACAGCTTGTACTGCCAGAGGCTGAGGGATCTGCCACAATAGCAAATCTGTGCATAACAACCACTTGGGCCAGGGCTTGCATTGTGCAGGATGGGGGAGGTGAAGCACAATCTTTCTGTCCAGGACAGCTACTTAAGGCTTGCCCTGCGTGTAGCCCTTCAGAATCAGCTATATCGGGATAATCTTCACTGCAGCCGATGCTTACTTCCAAGTTCTGCCTTAAAGCTGTGGCAACACCCAATACCTGTACTGGGTGACTCTACACCCACTGGTAATGCTTGCCACCATTCCAGCTCCCCCTATGTATATCGGTCTGAGTGTGATAGATGATATGTATGCACGATACCATCGTAGCTTGTTTTTCTTGCCCCCTGCTGTAATAGGAGTCAAGATAAGCAAATAGAGATGGGCCCTTTTTGCATGGATGTGGGGGGAGGGGTGTGCATTGGTGGCAGGGGGACGCGGGTGTGCTCCCTTTCCCACTGGTTCACACCCATCTCCACCCATGGAACCGCCTCCATTTTTGGGGATGGCTCCATGGGTGGGTGATGGGTGTGCACCAGGAGCACACACCCACCTCCACCCACTGTCCACAGGTGTTTCCACAGGTGGACATCCATCCCCCCACCCACCGTCACGCCATGCGCATGGACGCCCCCCCGCACACCCATCTGCACATCCAGCGGGGGTGAGGGGGCGTCTGTGCAAAAATGATATAGAATCTGCCCTGTCGGTGTATCTAATATCATGAAACATGCTAATAACATGAAGGGAAGCACGCAAGCACCTGCCTTTTCCCCCACCCTACATGCATTAGAGATTCTTAAGCTATAGTTTGATTTGTGACAGACTCTCTTCAGCATATTTGTGCCTTACTGTCCCACTGCTCTCCTCTTAAGCTTTAAGAAGGAAAGAAATCTGGAGGAATAGAATAATGTTTTGTAACAAGGAAAAGCAAGTAGGAATAGTGAACATGCATTCAAGGCCATATTGGCAGGCTGAAGCTTCTCTAATTCTCAAACTGTCTTTCCACTTTGAGAATTCTCCCATGCAGTTATTAGTCTTGCTGCAGCACAATAAATAGATTTGCCTTTCTTTTATGTTTCACTAGGTAATGTTTACAGAAGAGGATGTCAAGTTCTACTTAGCTGAGCTGGCCTTGGCTTTAGACCACCTACATGGTCTTGGTATCATTTACCGGGATTTAAAACCAGAAAAGTAAGTTCAGAAGGGGGGAAATGAACATAAAACATATGTCTGAATCTTTTAAATGAAACCACATCTGTGTTAATTACATGATGCCAGCAGGGAAATCTTGCCAGCTTCTTTACTCCAGCAGTTTCTCTAGCTCTTTTTCACCTCCATCACCATAGTATCTGACCAACTCATAATCATCAATGGATTTCATTTTCAAAACATCCCTAACAAATAAGGAACTATTAGACCCATGTGCACGTTGGTAACAGAGAGACTGGTTAGATAATTGTTGTGCCCAGGGTTGGTAAAGAGGTTTGGACCTGAAACAGGATTGAACTAACTCCTGGTTCCGGTTATTGAGTTCCCAGCCCAGTGACTAATCCACAAAAACAATCTTCCCATTTGAGCGTTGTAGCAGGTGATGATACACCGTTGTTATACTCCAGCATTATACAGTCCAATGATGGCATGCTCTTTTGGTTCTTACCTTTTGAATGGCCTCTGATCAAAGTGATACAAATATAGAAGAAGACCTCCATTCTGACCATAACTAAACTAATGTAAATCTAGAACAATGTCAAGAAATTGAATGGAGTTGAACTAGATTTGCACCAGTTTAACTTTAATCTGTTTCTGGCCTCAGAACATATCTTTGCTCAGGACATGAGAATTTACTGCTGTTTCTATGAACAAACCAAGATAAATGTGCTGTGATCTCACTGGAATGTAAAGTATTCCATGCAGTCCTCTGCCAGCTTAGACCACATATTTCCAGGCATAAATCAGTTTTATTATAGACATTGTTTAAGAGAATCATCAGCAGTTTTAAAATACTCTGAATAAGTATCCAAATATTTGTGCCAGAGACAAAACTCATGAATATATGTGTTGTCTCAAAAATGCTTTAAAAAGCATTTAAAACTTTTTTCTGCCTTTTTTCATAATATTTCCTGCCTGTACTGGTGAAAATAGACCAAATGATATCCACAATGAGATGACTGGAATTCAGCTGACATTATTATTTTTGTTCCTTTACAGTTGACTTGGATGAAATATACATTTTTCTTTGACAGCTTTGACCTTTAAAATTTGTAATCATTTTAATGAAACGTTTGGGTTTGTTTAAAGGAGATTATATTCTTGTGCTGTAATGCAGCCTGTCTGACTTCATGCCATTTATGCTTCCAGACAATGGGGTGGATCCCAAGCCCCAGGCGTGGCCATGCCCAAACTGTGTGCACCTCCGTTACAGAGACATTGTGGTGCACGCAAGGCAGGGGAATCTGCGTGGGATCTGCGTGCGCCGCATGCACAGGGGTGGGTGGGTGGGTGTATTGTGGCCAATAATAATGTAGCACAGTTCTTTTGCTGTATGCCAACTATATTAAATACATTTCTTTAGAATGGGATGTGAACAATTTCACATTTTTGAAAGGAAAAATAGACTAAGTCTACTACAAACTGAATTCTGTAGGAGTAAGATCATATCTATAAATTTAGCATTTATTCATGTATACAAGGAGTGGAGAAACCTTTCCCTCGTGGGGTTACTTTGAAAATTTGTACAAACTCTGAGGACACATAGGAGTTGTGGATGGGGGTGTATTCAGGAAGGGGAGAGTCAGGTCATGGATCTGTACCATGGCTCTGTCCCTTACTATGTTTGTGTGCATGTCCTCGTATCTTCTCCCTTTCTTTGAGCTTCGTCTTTGAGTGCTTAGGGGTAGGAAATGGATCTAGGACCAGATCCATGGGAAATAGGCCACATAAAAACTAGCTGCAGACCACATTTGGTCCCTGGACCTGAGATCCCCCGCACCCCACCCAGATGTATACAATATAAGAGGTCATTACATAATCTTTAATAGTTGCATAAAAAGAAAATAGTACCGTTATTTAAAAAAAAAAAAAATTGCCATCTACTGTCAGTTAAGAATACTGCTTCCACCTTCACTGACTTTAAATAGTTTTCTAATTTTGCTTTAACAAACAAACAATATAATATTGACAGTATTCCCTTTACTTCTCTGTATTTTTCACAGGGACTATCGAAAGTATATTGTAAATGCAGAGGTAACGTTCAGAAATTTAAGGCAATTTTCTAAAAGCACTTTTCTAAAAGCACCATTCTGCACAAAGAAATGGTATGAAGCTAGACTACCACTAGATGTACTTAATTCAACGAGCCATAAAACTGGGCTGTCTGGATAAACTTACATTTGCCAATGTAAGTTTTCCGGGTGGTGAAAGGCTTGGTCAGTCCTGCCTGCCTCCACCTGGACCTGGAGCAATCCAGTGACCGCTGTGACCAGTTTGTCGAGTAATTTGTAGATAAGATCACTCGCATCCACCACGATTTCGGTACCACAGTTATTGCAGAGGATCATCTTGGGGCTATGGATGCCCCGTCCTGTCCTGTTTTGTGGGATCGGCTTCAGATGGTGTTGCCTGCCGATGTGGAGTCCTTTTTGGGATCTGTTCGTGCCAGTACTTGTGAGCAAGATCCATGCCCGTCCTGGCTGGTGAAAGCTAGCCAGGAGACGTTACGGCCATTAGGGATGGGAATTCCGGATCTACCGGTATCCGATAATGCCGGTATCGGGCGTACCGGCATTATCGGATTCGGCCCGGTAATCCGGCCCCCGGTACCGGATTT
>QEPC01013103.1:541676-574003 GCA_003113815.1 Sphenodon punctatus | reverse complement strand
GCTGGTTTTAACCTTTAAAGCTCTTCATGGCCTGGACCCTGCTTATCTGCGGGACCGCCTCACTCCCCATGTGCCCATGCAACCCCTGAGATCGTCCGTGGAAGCCTTTTTGGAGGTTCCCCGGGCGAGGCGGGTGGCCACCGATGTTAGATCTTTTTAGGTGGCCACCCTTGTGCTGTGGAATTCGCTCCCAGAGGAGGCTCGGTTGGCTCCCACTCTCCTGCTGTTTCGGCGTGTGTGTAAGACCTGGCTGTTCGGTCAGGCTTTTGGCGAGGGGTAGGGGTGGGGTGGGTGGGGGGTTTCCCCACATATTGTATTTTTAAATTGTTTTTAAAATTTTGTATTTTTATTGAATGCTGTTTGCTGCCCCAGGCTGCCCTGAGGGCAGGAGGGGCAGGATATAAATTTTAAATTTAAATTATTATTTTTTTAAAATGCCTCTTCCCTCATATTGCTTAGTCTAATGCTGCAGCTTCTAGATTAAATAATAGTTTGCTCCACAAGTAATGCCACTGGTTTCAATTAAACATGTCTCTCCCCCCCGCCCCTTGTTTTTCACCAAGAAGCAGACTGTCTTGCCTGATTTTTGTGAAAGAATCGGCTAATGAGAGTAATCTTGTTGGAAAGCCCTATGCATGATTTCAGTCTTCTGCCTTAGCAGTACTACCGTCTTGGTGGCCATACTGCCCTTCTCTCCATTCCATGATTACATGGTATCTCGGGGGAGGAATGAAGAAACTGTGGATCAGAAATTAAGGCTGTGAAAAGGAGCATATGTTTCCAGTGGGAAATCAACTTTGAGACATGCAGGCTATTCAGTGGAGCGTGCCGAAGATACTTCTCTGATCGCTGAAATCTTTGCAAAGCCACAATCTCACGATGGGTGTCTTTAAACGAGCAAGGCTTGAGGAGGGGTCCGTGGCCACTGAGTGGCACAGCTGCAGAGCAGCCATGCACATGTAGAGTGAATGGGGAGTAATTCTAATAGGCAGCTCCCAGAGTAGCCACCATGGCCACGCAGGCAGCCTCCACGCATTCCTACCACCATGGACTGGACTTCAAACAATGCAAACAGGAAGCCGTTCCTCCACCTCCCTTCCCAAGCCTCACCCAACTGCTCGCCCTCTGCCATGACACACAGTCACAGACACCATGGAAAGAGGAAGCCACAAGCAGCCAATAACCCCTTCCTGTCCAGGAGCCAGTGCAGCCGCTGCAGCTGCAGGCAGTCTCCGGCAACAACTGAGGCGCATATTGGGGGGGACATGCAGGAAGCTGCTGTCCAAGCTGCTGTCCTCCATGGCGTTTGCTCTTCTCATTATTATTATTATTATTATTATTTATTATTTATATAGTGACAGCAGTGTACCTAGCGCTGTACAATCAATAGTTATAGACAGGTCCCTACCCCCAGGGGGCTTATGCATCGTAAGGGCGGGTTGTTGTGCTTTGAGCCACAATGGTGTTTTTCACATGTGTGTCCTTCAAGACCTCCTCGTAGAGCTCCAAGCAGGGCTGTGGGTGGGGTCATGGAGATGGCCGACCGCAGACCTGGCTGCTGGTGTGGGTGGACACTCTGGTTCATATGGGTAGGGGACACCTGGGCGCCTGTCCCCACACACTTTTTTGGCTTCCCACACACGGCTCGCTCCAGACTTTTCAGCAGTGCCCTGTGAGTGGCCATGAGTGGGTGCTGTGTGGCTCCTGGGTGCACACATCTCCACACACCACTTTCAAACAAGCAGTTGGATGCATGGTTAAGTGGTGGCTATGTGTGGTAGCATCTCCTTTAAAAACACCCATTCTGTTATCTTATCAAATGCAGTCATCCTCTTGAAGGGAGATGGTCACGATGGTGCATTTAAATCTGACTGGAAGATGGCTAGGGCTTTAAGTCATGCCTTCTCAAGAAGACAAGAGAAAATAGAAGAGAAACCTTAATTACTGAACGATGATAATGACTCAACTGTCAGCCTTTATTGCTCATTTATACTCAGTAACAGTCTGTTCCTAGCCTACACGTGAACTACAAAAGATTGTACCTTTCTAATTATGTTTCACTGCAATTACAACTTTTTACAGGAGAATACACCAGTGTGTCAGTTGGGGTTTTTACTGTGTTTAAAACAAAAAAAACCCACCCCCCCCAAAAAAAAAACCCCACAAACCCACATGCGTATTAAGTAGGGCGGCCATACCTCCCCTTTAAAAGAGGATGTTTATGAAAAGTACATGGTGCAGGGCTGCACCATGTATTTTTGATAAGTGTCCTCTTTTAAAGGGGAGGTATGGCCACCCTAGTATTAAGGTAGTCTGAATATGTAAGAGAATGGAAGTATATAATGCATGGGTGGGGAACCTTCGGCCCACAGGCCACTTCCAGCCTGCAGGGCGATATCCTCTGGCCTGCCACCCTGCTTTTATGTTGTGCAGCCCATTGCCTGCCTCTCTGTGGCCCAGGAAGACTTTGGTGGGCCACACAGCCTTTATTTACACCCCAAGACTCACCTGACAGATGGGGGAGTGGCCAAGTGGTCACAGCACCACAGCCTGAGCCCAGCAGCTGAAGCAGAAAGGCGCAGACCAGCTATACCATCGGGCCGTGCCCGCCAAAGACAGCCCCGCAGTGCTGGGCAAGTGTACAGCCCCAGGAACCAGTGGGGAAACATAAAAGCCCCCGTGACAGCAGCACTGGGATGGAGAGTAGAGGAGCAGCCCACCAGAGCTGAACTTGCCCCCCACCGACACTGCTGCAGCCATGGAGAGATCCGGGTGACTGACTCAGGGCTCACAGGCCCCACGCACGGTCCCAAGTACCTGAAAAAGGGGGACTTGCTGATAGATAGGAAGGGGACAAAACCTGACCTGAGGGGCTAGGGTGGCTGTCCCCAAGTCTCCACAGGGGCCCCACCCCCATAATAAATGTTACCACAGCTCCTGAGAAGGAGGGAGGAGGGAGTTACCACCAGAGGAGGCAGCAAGGTGGATGAGGCTGAGAAACACCAGCGCAAGCCCCTAATTAGTCTTAATTAATTGTACTTGAATTCTAATTGATTAATTGATTGACTAATTGATTAGTAATAATTAATTTGTCTTAACTCTAATTTCATAATAATTGGTTTTGACATTAATTCATTTTAACTATATATCAATCTAGTCAGTTAATTGTTTTTTGACATGAGATCCCTGGCATGTTCAGGGACCGACAATGCGAGGTTCCCCACCCCTGATATAATGAGACAACATGGATTCTCCTCTTTTTTTGGTAGTTTTGAGGAAATATTTACATTTTGATAATAGTAGAAAAATGAATCTGTTGCTCATTGTGACACTGAGTTTGTAAGTGTTGTGAAAGTTGCAAAAAGGCAAAATTCATTCATACTTCCTTTCAAAATATTAAGTTGATTTTTGTTGTCAACCATAATCATCACCTTCATCTTCTTATCACAAATATGATAGCTTAGGACAGATTAATACAGCTTTTTAGAATTGACTCAAGATTAGTCTTTTGTTACTGGTGGAAACGGTGAAGATGATTTGCTGGGACCCAAAATTGTCAGCGGAATCTTTTCCCTTTTTTTCTCCCCAATATCCAAATATTTGCAATCTTTGAAATCTTTCACAACAAGTAAGAGGTGTGTATGTGTATGCACACAAATCCATGCAAAAATAAATAAACTGGAATAACATCACTCAGCACAAGGAGATCAATTCTAGAGTTTAAAATAGCTCTACAACAGGGTCCATCCACACACTACACTTTAAAAAACAGGAAGGGAAGAACAAGTTCTGCTGCTGTGGTAAGGAAATTTAGAAAGGCTGCATACAGTTACATGAGTCGATGTTTGGTTAGAATACTTGAATGGATGTCTTTACTCATGCAAAATGAAAGAGGAGCTCTTTAATGAGCTCTTGGGGGATAGGTCCATTAATGGCTACTAGCCAAGTAGGTTTGGGGGATGTAACCTCATACTGTTGGGGGCTGGAACAACAGGGAATGGATTTCCCATTGTGACCTGTTGCGTACTTCCTCCAAGAGACAGAGATTGGCCACTGTCGGAGACAGGATGCTGGACTTAATGGACCATTGCTCTGATCCAGTATGGTACTACTTACGTTCTTATGTTCTTAATGACCACACGTGGTCGAGACCTAATTTCAAGGTCTTTTCTAACAGACGCTTCAGCAGCCAGGTTAAACGCTGCAGGTTACTTATTTCATACTGTAAATAGAGTGTCTGAAGAGAGACAGTCTAGGTTTTGCAGTGTGCACTTATTTGACTTGTCTGGATCTTGTAGGTAATTCAATAGGATTTACTGAGACCTGTGGTCTAGCTAATGCGATTACACTTTGCCATCATTGGTGAGAGAATCAGTCATAAGCATTTGGTGCTGTTTTGTGTGTAGAGCTAAATCTTTCAGGAAATAGATTTTTCCCTGGCTGCTTCCCTTAAGCAAGAGGCATTGAAATAAGCAAAATGCTGTTCTCAGGCAACATGGAAATTCAGACAGAGTTCAAGAAAGTAAACCTTGCTGGAGGAAATCCATGGAGTAGGCGTGGGCCCTTTAAGGGCTGCTTGTCCATCACCTGGACCCCACCCCCTCAGCGGTTGTAAGAGACCTGAGCTTTGGGAGGTCTTGCTCTCGCTACTCTGCTTGTTAGCTTGTTATAGTGAGGAATTTCTCCTAAACACATCCTGCCCCTTGTCCATCCCCGTCTGACTTCCCTATGCATAGAGCCCTGGATACATGGTAGGCACCCCAAGGAAGAATGGGGCAATAAGGGGTTTGCATGGTGACCATAATCGCACATACACATCTCACCGCACCTCAGCTCCTCAGTAAAGTGCACTGAGTCGCATGCTTCCATGCTGCTTTATGTACAGCTCCATTTAAACACAGTCTTCTTGATCGAATTACCAAAGTCTCTCATCTTCTTTCTTTGTGCCAGCCAGAACTTTGCTCCCTTAGTCCAGGATCCTTGCTGGCCACGTCGAACTTAAGGGCAGACTGTCTGGCTCTCTGTGTCAGCACTTGACGAAGATGCTGGATTGGCTTGTATAGCTGCTCTTCCAGCTGGCCAGGAGATTTACCCAGAGCGCTCCCATCTGGGAGGCAATTAGCCACAACCAGGGTAGCCAAGCTGCTGGCCCTTAAAGAGGCAGCACCCTGTCAGGCAAGGATATCACCACAGAAGTGACTGGACCCTTCACATGCAAATCTAGAGACATTGTCTCCCTCTTTTGTGCCTTTAGGTGTGTAAGACCATATGATCCCTAAACCATCTAGTTTAGATAAAATCTAAACCAGATAAAATCAACTGGTACCATCAGGCTCAGGTCAGAGGTTTGGGGGCTCATTCTGTCCAGGTTCTGTAGACTGGGTGGGGTTTCCCATTGACAGGATGCCCTGCCCCCACAAAGCACCATGGCATCGCAGTGCTTTTTTGGGATGAGGCCACACCTTAGCCCTGCCCCTTTTCTGATATATTCCTACTCATCATAGACTGTTGTGACATCAGAAGGGGAACAGGTTTAAGGTATTCCCCCACCCCTTTCCCTATGGACATACCAGACCCAGGTTTGGATCATATCCAATGCAACCCCTAGATATAACAGGGGAATTGTGGAGAGTGACCGCCTTCATGCTAGATTGCCTTGTGTAGATCTCATTTTATGTTTGCTTAGTTAGATTTATATCCTGCCCTATCCCCTGAGGCTCAGTGCAACTCACAATAAATTCATAAAATACAAATATAAAATACATAATTAAAAACCCATAAAACTAAAAATGCCCCCCAAATCTATCCCTGCCCATTAAATGGCTGTCAGCTGAACAAAAAGGTCTAAAAATGCCCCCCAAATCTATCCCTGCCCATTAAATGGCTGTCAGCTGAATAAAAAGGTCTTGCACTGCCTCCGGAAGACATTCAAACTAGAGCTTAGGTGAACCTCCAAGGGAAGGGAGTTCCAAAGCTGTGGAAATAATATGCTTAATAATAATACGCTATATATTATCTTAATAGTACACTATAATGTTGTTTAATTTGTTGTCTATTAGTCTAACCCTTCCAACTATATTGTGTTCTAGCATTCTCCTAGATGAAGACGGCCACATTAAAATTACAGGTATGTGGGAAAGTTTTAGTGATCAAATACTGTTCATCCATACAAGTCTTATCATTGCAATCTGTTCCACCTATCGTACTATATCAAGCTGTGATTACATGGCTGGAAGACCACTAGAAAGAGCCTGTATATACTGTACAAAGTGGTACTACTGATGATTCATTCCCTTTCCCTCTGGTCGGCACTGAGGCCCTGCTCTGGCACAGTGGTAAGAGCGCTTTGCACACAGGACATTCTGTTCCTCAAATAACACTGAACTCTTGATTGTGTTTGTAGCTCCAGATTTCTGACCCATAATTTCTTGCAACCAAACAATGGCTACTAGTTCCAAATTAAAACTTCTAAGAATTCAAACTGCAACTGAAAGATCTCTAGGACACCCCAGTATTGCCTTGGATGCTGTGGGCACCTGATTGGACATTACTCAATTTTGTATTGCTCCTGATGCAACTCATTGGACATCTGTTATTGTAAATTTCAAGGTATGTTTTGCAAGTATTTGGTTCTAGAGACAAAGTAGTAAAGTGATAAAGTAGCCCTAGACTTGCCTGATGAAGGGCCTTGTGAGGTCCAAAACGTTGCATACCTCCTCCAACTGGAGTTGGTCCAATAAAATGGATCACTTTACTACTTTGTCTCTATTGCCTATATTTGGGACCAACACAGCAAACCATACTTCCTGTAAACAAGACTTTGGTTGCAACTCCAGTGTTTGGGACAGATTCCAACTTGAATAACTACATTCTGGTTGCATGGAAGTCCCTTTGTGGTTTCAGAGTAAACTGTCATAAATATGTGGAGAAACTGATATGCCTAAAGTCAGGGCACAAGTACACGCATGCAAGTTAGAAGATGAGAATATATACACCCGTGACTATGTGCAAGCCCAACTTCCATGTGTGCATCGGTGTACATGATCCCAGCTGAATATACATGAGCATGGGCTTCAGACGCATTTGGCTCTGAGTTGCACACAGTAGTCTTCACTTTCTTGCCTCACCTCTTATGTTTAATTGGAATGAAAATCACTGTATAAATGTGAGATAAGTGTCATGTTCCTAGTTCAAGATTTGACACGTTTCATCTTTTTTGGGGGGGGAAATCTATCTAGATTTTGGGCTGAGCAAAGAAGCCATTGACCATGACAAGCGAGCCTATTCATTCTGTGGGACGATAGAGTACATGGCCCCAGAGGTGGTCAACCGACGAGGACACACACAAAGTGCAGACTGGTGGTCCTTTGGCGTGCTCATGGTAAAGGAGAAATCTTGTTTGGGACTTAGGGTGGGGGGCGTGGAAACTGTACTGATATTTCTGATCAAGAAGAATCACTTTCCGCTATGACTGGCTTTGTGGTAAGGACCTATGTATGGGTGATATGTGCTCACTGTATATAATGCTGCTGCTACTACTACTACTACTACTACTAATAATAATAATAATAATATAATCTTTAATTTTATATCGTAACCCCCTGCCATGGAACTCTGAGCACTTTACATACAACAATCTAACACAGTTTTTAATCCTCACAACAACCCATGAGGTAGGTTAGGCTGAGAGAATAATGTGACTGGCCCAAGGTCACCCAGTGATTTTTCTGGCTAAGGCGAGACTAGAACAAGGGCCCCACCACTACTTCCCAGTCCAAGAACCACACATGTAGACAGCACACCACACTGGCTCTAAGATGCACTGAGATGTTTGACCAGTAATATTTTCTTTTCTCGCCCTCATTCCATTACTCTCTCAAGCAGGATGTTATATTTGGTTAACATGAGCCATGACACCCTTATTCCAAAGGCTTAAGCAGAACAAGTTCAGAAAAAATGTGAAAATTCCTGGGAATAATGACATGGGGACTGTTTTGTTAGCTACTAATGTGGTTCCAGAACAGAAGCAAGACCCCATTTGTCACAGCAGTGTTCTTGACCGTGTAGAGAAGACCAGGAGGAACTTCACTTATGCAGCATTTCATCTAAAGTAAAGCATCTTTGGGCAAGGCTACCTCAGAACAGGGATTAGACAAGATGACCCTTGAGTTCCCTTCCAGTTCTATGATTCTAGAAGCCTTAGCTTCTGCTCTTATATTCACTAGCTAAACACTAAGGGTGCAATCCTCTGGCCCACGTACACTGCCCACAGGTGCAGTGCTTGGCCTGAACACGCACACTCAGGTGCACACATGTGTTGCACTCACAGGAAGCCATGTGGGGCAACAGTGCAACCCAGGACGATGCGACAAACCCACCCCCCGCCACACCCCCGAGCCCACATGCCTCATGACCTGGGGCATGGAGCAGACACGGCTCCTGCTCCATCCCCCAGACTGGAGCATGTGGGGCTCAGGGTCACATTGGCCCAGGTTCTGTCATTGCCACACGTGGCTTGCTGTGGACATGGCACACGTGCACGGCTGAGCGTCCACGTTCTGACTGTGCAGCACGAGTAGGGGGTGGCGTATGTGAGCTAGAGGATTGTGCCCTAAGGCATTTTCTTAGGATAATTTGTACCAAGGGCCTTGTAGGAGCAGTTTACTTCAGTGGATTCTCCCTGATCAGATTCAGTATTCGTCCACACAGTTATTAAGTGCAAACAATGTGAACTGCTTCGCGAGATGTAAATGCCACATTCCCCACTGCAAAGTGTTTACAATCCCAGCAAAACAGTCAGACTGCAAAGTGCACCAAAAAGCTCAGAAGAGAAAATAACTAGGAACTTCATTTTTGCTTGTAGTGCTTTTTGTTAGCATAAAGTCAAGGACTGAGGAGGGATACAACAGTGATTACTTGCAGAACCAATTGTGAGCAATAAAGAGTCTCTCCTTTGTTTTTTTCGTAACTATGGCCAAATTGAAGACTTTAGGGCTGGCTAAGGCGGCAGCATGCTTGCCTTTTTAGTCAGCGTGGATTTGTCTTAGTTCTCCTCTTGAACTCTTTTAAGGTATCCTTGTTTTATCAACTTGGCTATTTCATTTCCCTCAGTAGCTCCTTATGCAACTGTCTTCCCTTCAGTTGCCTTCCTGGCACCAGTAAACCTGACTACTGTGTGAGGAACTAGATTTCAAGACCCCAGCTGTAACCTCACCTAACAGAATGGAAAGACTTGCTACTATTACTCCACCACCAGAGTCATTTTGTTTTTCCTGTTTTCCGCTCACCCCCTTGATCTGACATTTGGATCTTGGCATAGTAGCATAATAAAAAGCTTTGCACCAAGTTGACAGATGTAGAAAAGAGAATAGACTTAAAACGATTAAAATCCTATTGAGATTGATTGTCTATTCCCCCATGGGCAGATTGGTAACTACTTGATAGCTCTTGATCCCTCCCAGTGCTATGGGATGTTGCTAAGATGCCAATCTGTTAGGAGGCTTCTAGTCACAGTGCTGATATACAGAGCTCTACGTCAAACTCTCTTAGTTGTCAGAAGAGCACTGTAAAACCAGACAGAGGTGTGTGCAAGCAAAGGAAGATAGTAAGGACAAGAGGGACACGCGTGATGATTGGGATGTTGGTCCCAAATGAAAAACAGTTTGTATACACTTAGATACACACTGCAGTGAATTCATAAAAAGTAGTCTGCATGAGCAGGAGCTTGCATGCTTATCATGCCGGCTACTACCTACAAATGTTCCTCACGCCAGCCTGGGGGGCTCCATGCTGGCGCAAGTGGGCTGTTCACACGTGCTTTTGGCTTCTCCACCTAAGCAACTGCAGAGGAAGCCATTGGAGCCACAAAATGGCACTGAAAGAAGTCCCGTCTCGTGAGGCTTCCTTTGTGCCACGACTAAGAATTGCCATGGCAACCCTAACTGCTAGACTCTGCCCATCCCAGGCTCACGCAGCCTCATGAGAAAGTGCCCTGCCCCACTCCTCCACAAGGGAGCAGGTACAAATGCCCCTCCCCACCCCCTCTGGGGCAATGGGGAGGCAAGGGAGAAAGTGAAAACTTAGTGTAAGCTACCAAGTGGCTTATCTATGCAGGGGGTGTAATTCTAAGTGGAACTGCTAGAGAGTGGCCTACTGCCAGGTCACAAGTCCTAAATCCTAAAAATATGATCACTTCCAGTCCTCCTGCTGTGACCTCCAACCACCAGTCTATGAGAAGGGATGTCAAACTTTGCTATCTTTCTTAATCATGACCAGATATGATTATACAAAACTTTAAATTATGTTTTAGGAAGAGATGTGCTAGTTCTCCATTTCAGTTCACAGGGATTTCCCCCCTTGCTTTAATTGCTTAATCTCTTTCAGCCTTGTAATAAAACTCAGCAGCAGCATTGCATGCACAGAAGCACAAATGCTTCTTCCCAGATGCTGTCCTGATTCAGTTCACTGAAGCAGACACCACTGGTTCACACACTGCACTGCAGCTACTCTGATGGCTCATCCTGACGTTTAAATATTGATGCTAAGTGCATGTCTTTTGAATTGGATTTAATCTTTATATTAGAACCATGTAATTGGAGAAATTTCTTAACAAAGTGCCAGTGACTGAGAAGCAGAGGTAAATGTTCTGCCTGGTGCTTGAGGGAGTTTCTTGTACAACTCCCTAATGTGAGTCAGGAATTTTTTTTTGATAGGACGTTGTACTCATACCTGTCATCTTCAGGCTGCTGTGCCTTCTGTGCCTACAGGTCACCATGGCACCTCTTGACAGCATTAATAGGCTGTCGCTCATATCTGCAGCATCATGTCTATTAACACCCATTGTTCTGGTCACATATTTTCAAAAGTCATCTCTCTCCTTTTAAGTAATTTGTGTGGGAAGCTGTAAGGGTTTTTGTTTTCTTGATGACTCAGGTTAAGGGCTTTTAACCACTTACCTTACCTCCTCTTCCTTGAGCAGCAGGAAGGTTCAGCATAGCCTTTTCTGAGTTGGTTTCCTTCTGAAAAGAGAGACTGAATTCTCCTTGTGTGTTATAGAAATCTGTTTATTTATTTACAGGTTGAAGAGGAGTGAATGGGAAGCAGTCAATAGCACCTGCAGAGCTCCCCCAAAGTCCAGTAATGCAGAGTTCAACCCCCTCAAACTGCTCCTCAGTCTGCTGGCTTCCCCCCAAATGTCTGCCTAAAGCTCTCTCTGCCCTGCCTAAAACTGTCTCTGCTACTTCAAGCATCACCTTCCCTATTATCTCTTCACATCTCCTTAAAAGAGGACTGAATGGCTTTATAGTGAGGTGTAGTCAGCAGAATATTACATTTCGGAGGGGAGGGGCACGCAAGATGGCCATTCCAAGGGCCTTAAACTATTATAGCTGTTTAACAGTTGTGTTTATAAGCTATGCTCAGCAAGTATATTTTCCTATAATTGGTGAAGAAAGAACTTTAGGAGCTCTTAGTATGATGCTTATACAGTAGTTTTGAATATGGCTAGGTTTTCCTCAATTCAGACCTGACTTGAACATGAAAGTACTTGTTATTTGGAAAGACAGATACAAATAAGTTCCTTCTGCTTAAAATAGAAATGCCTGCAAAATTCGAGTTGCCAAGTTACATGGAGCTATTATTATCTATGAATCTCCAAAAAGTCAAAAATCCAGTTACTGCATTCTGAAACATTGGTAACTCAGATACTGCAGTGAGGTTTTGGAAGCTCAGGGTGAAAACAGATGTGACAGTGGTGAGGCAGCTCCCTGGCCTGCCCCAGGGTTAACTACTGCAGCCAGCACTCCTCAGATTGGCGGAGAAGGCGGTTCACACGTGCAGCCCTCCCCCCATAACCCGGATGAAGGGGCTGATGTTGCAGGTCCCTCCATGCCCTGGGTCAGTCCAAGGAACTGTTTACATGGGACAGGACTCCAAGGCCAATGCTACTAAGCAGGATCAGATCCCGGGAAGAGCTACCACCAAACAGCTGATAGGGGTGCTCCTGGGGGCACCCCCATCAGTTGTTTGGTGAACTCACCCTGTTGGCCAAACAGCTGATGGGGTCTCTCCTCTCACCCACCCCCCATGAGCTGTTTCGCGCGTGCACCCGGCCTGACAAACAGCTGATCAGGGATGCTCCTCTTGTGCGCCCCCGCCGATCAGCTGTTTGGCAGGCCAGGTGTGTGCACCAAACAGCTGATGGGGCCAAGAGGAACACACACCCATCAGCTGTTTGGCAGGTTCACACACCAAACAGCTCATGCTGGGCTGAAAGGTGCACCCCAATCAGCCTTTTGGCAGCTAGGTATGTACACGAAACAGCTCATGGGGGGGTGGCCTAGAGAAGTGCACTCATCCCAACTGCTGAACAGTTAGCACCCCTGCTGCGAGGTGGGGTCCATGGATCGGGCCTGGAGGAGGACACTCACCCTGGCCGCTGAACATCTGGACAGGCTGGCCTAACAGATGTGCCTGCACTAATGGCTGAACTAATGGCTCTTTTTTCCATAGAGACCCTTGTATCTTACTGGTCAGCTAACTATGGTAAGATTTCTTTAAAAAAAAAAGAAAAAAAAAAGGCAGCTGACTGGTTAGGGAGTCCATTGCTGAAATGCTATGGGTGCTTAGAAAGAGATAAAAAACTATCAGATGATATTTTAGTGAGGATGTAATAGTCTGTCACACTTCTCATCTTCAACTGCTGTTAAGGTAGAGCTACTGTTTCAGAACATAGTAGTGTGACTTTTGACTTTGGGGATATTCACAGATGATGATAATAATAATAATAATAATAATTAATAAATTAATACTATAATTAATAGCTCCATGTAACTTGGCAGCCTGAGTTTTGCAAGCTAGGATTTCATAATTCATTGTAGAACAGGTACTGCCAAATAAACTTTGCAGTCAGTCGCAGAGATGAAATTAGATTTCCCTCCCCTCCCCCCCAAATTTACATTAGATAAATTAGTTCTGGGAACACTACACATGTGCCATAGGTTATTTATAAAGCAGTAAATGATTTGACATTTATCAGCATTACTAGAATAACATCACCCCATTCTTAGGAGTTGAAACTGAAGTGCCAGCAACAGAAGCCCAAGTCACCTACCATTTATTTAAGGAACTATATGAAAAATTGGTATCTGGTTGTTGTTTTTTTAAATCTCATCTTCAGGCTAGTAGTTTGCATGTTAAGGTTCCACAGAATGTAAAATCAACACTTTGTCACTTTGCAAAAAGTTTCCATTTTAAGAAATGCCTTCATCTCAGTGGAATTTTACCTTCTCTGAATATTTCTGTTTCATTACTCTTTATATACTATAAAATATTATTTCCTGCCGTATGAACAGGTTTTCTAAAAATGAAATACACTTTCTCTATCATAGAAGATTTCCTTCTTACTGTTTAAAATTAGATTAAGAGATTCGGGCTCTTGCATCCACTGAGGGCAATCTTGAAGTCCAGTCTGTGTGCTTCAGTTGTTTAGCGTTCATTGTTGTAAATTTCAAGGGGGGAAATTCCTTTAGACCACCTGTGGTATTTCTTTTTAAGCATTGTGATTTGGGGACAGATTTTTAAGGCCTTTACCCTTTAAAACAAATGCAGAATAGCTGTTCCTTGGGATTTCTGTTGGTTTTCTCTTTCATGTCCATTAAATTGCCAAAATGGATCTGAAACCAGGTGTTTTCAAATGTGACGACACCACGGGTGGCCATGCTTTAATTCGCGTGGCCACCAGTGGTGCCCTCACATTTGATCCTTCCTGCCAGACGTCACTGTGGGTGGGATCAAGGCTCTCCCTGACTCATGGCAGGATTTAGCCCACACTGACCTGGGCTCCCTGCCAACTCACAGCACAGGCTAAGCCCTAGGGATGGGCGAACGCGGTTTGGAAGTTCAGAGTTTGGACCGAACTCGGCCAGTTTGGTCAACCAAACCGAACTTCCGAACTGAACTTGAATTTCGAACCGAACCGAACTTGGTTCTGTTTGCCCATCCCTATAAGATAATATTCCATTTAGTTCAATGGGGTTTGAATTTCTGAACTCTGTTCGGAAATTTGGAGTTCGGACCGAACTCAAATAGTTCAGTCGACCAAACCGAACTCAATTTTCGAACCGAACCAACCGAATTTCCGAACTCAGTTCTGTTCGCCCATCCCTACTAAGCCCTTTCACGGTTCGAGGAAGCCATCCCTGGACCAGGGTAGAGCGGGCTGTTATGTATGATGGCCCGCTCTGCCCAACTCCATTCTGGGGCTAGAGCTTTTCTAGGTAGGTGTGGCAGCCTCATAGGTTGCTGCACCCGCTGATCAGAGAGGAGGACAGGCCGTGCTCAGCAGCGTAGGGGGCGGGGCCGTGCAGACCACGTCTATATGTCACCTCGCCTGCTCCTCACCCCCTCCCCAGCCCGGGCTGCCAGCACGTCTGTTTGGAGGCCGGGCCGGATCCTGCCCAGGGTTAGGGCCCTCCCCTGGGCAGGATCAAAGGGGGGCGGGTGCATAGCACCATCACATATAAAAACACCCTAATATTCTAAAGTGTTTGTTAGATTTAATATTAAGTTATCATCTGTGTCCATCAAAAGAGAACAGATATTAGCACTGTATTAATGATGACTAGCCTAATAACTGCTTACTAGAATCAGGTATCAGAAAGTATAGTGAGTTTTTTAAAAAAAAAAGATGAATGAGGCCATGTTCACATGAACAGCTAAAGCCTGTAATAAAATAATGTAATATTTATTAAACTAATAAATCCTTAACTCTTTTGTACTTCAGTATCAGTCACATGTCAAGAGACAGTATTCAGGAGTAGGAGGCAAATGTATGTATTCCGGAATAATCAGGAACAGATAATCCCCTTTGCTTTCCAAATCAAAATACCAACGCACCATGTAATATGACCCTTTTCCATTTTTGGTTGGTGAATATGATATACAGTCATTCCCAGGCTGCAAAGCAAAGTGTCTCTCTTACTGAGAACTCTATGGAATTCATCCCAGAATGCTTTGTAAGCAGGGCATGAAGGGATAGGTTTCATCCTCTGCACTTTCATGATATGGCCACTGGGGACAAATGGCATCAGTACTAAATCAGTTTAGGAATGTAGTGTGAACAATGCTGAAGTGACTTACTTAAAACCTGAATAATTGTTTGACTTTTATAAATCAATTTAGCTTTGTATGTGTGAACATAGCCCAGGAGAAAGCTTGATCGCATGCAAAGGGCACTGGATTGAGATCACATTCACACCTGACAGCAGTGCGGCAACAAAACACCCTCAAGCCAAAGATGGGGCAGGGGGAGAAGGCGGATGCCAGAAGTACTGCCGGTGCAAACGGGGTTCTGCTGCGACTTTACTTGTGGTTGTCACGGCTAGATTTTGAGCCTTGATAACCATGAATAAAGTCGTGGCAGAACCCCGTTCGCACTGGCGGTACTTCCAGCATTCGCCTTCTCCCCCCGCCACGTCTTTGGCTCATGAGTGTTTTGCCACTTTGCCATCGCCAGGTGTGAATGCAGCCTGAAAGAGACCCCATAACTTGTTCTGACAGGGACGTGCCTGCTCTGTAACTTTGGGGAAACGATCTCACCTCTTTGTGGCTTGATTTTCTGTACCTGTAACGTTAGGATAGGTATTACTGAGGAGAATTACTGATTAGTTTAAACTGGAAAAGCAATTTGATCTGCTTGGATCTAGGTTCTGCTTCCCTGCATGACAAAGTGCCTTCCTCCTCAAGTAATCCCTCTGACATCAGAGGGACTAGTACAGTAAGGGTGGTGGAATGTGAATATTAGACAATTACGCATTCAGTCCAAATTCAGGTCAGACATAAGCAGGCACCATTCCCAATGCCCCAGTGGAGTTTATAGCTGGTTTGAATTATGCCTCATTCTCTGATACACAATCCCATCACTGCAACTGCTGGCAGAGGCACAAAGTGCCATAACTAATACTGTGTGAATACTCAGTTCTTCTTCGAGGATCTCCGCAATTCTTACTATTGGGATTCACTTCCTGCTCTGCAGGTACCAGAAAACCTCTTGTCGGCAGTTTCCAGGTAGAAGATGTCCTGGAAAGCTCTAGAACATGGTGAGTGCTCCGTCCTTCCTCACCCTCCGTCCAGATCGCGTGAGAGCGGAAGTACATAAAAGGGGACGGAGCCCTCGCCACCTCAGTTCCTTCCAACCGTGTCGCAATTGGAAGACCTCCATGCTTCTCAGCACCATCAGTAGTTTACCTCACAGAGAAAGACTCTTTTCTCTGGTAAACTCTCGTCGTTTTCTTCCTAAAAAAATGAAAAGAAGAAGATAAGAACAATTCAGAAGAACTTGCGGTTGGGCTCTGCCCCACCCTGCGGGCTCCCCCCCTCCCCGGGACCTACCGCCTACCTCTCCCAGGCCGGCAAAGTATGCCTAAGCAAACAGGCTTCAAGCTGTGCGCCTCTTGCCCCGCCACGCTCTCAGTGAGTGACACTCACAAGCTTTGCCTTTCCAGCCTGGGAGAAGGACATAACACGAGGACTTGCTCTCACTGCGCAATTCTCTCCTCTCAGACTAAGAGGGCGCATGCTCTGCGGCTGCAGGAGCTCCTTACTAAGAGAGCCCTTCAGGGGGGTGAAGAAGGGCCACTGTCCTTTTCGTTCAGGCACCAGACCTCCATGGATCCGTCAGCTCCCCCCCAGGCCGCTCACTCCTACACTCCAGAGATGGTGTCTGTGGCCTCGGTACCATTACCTATACCACTGGTACCAGACATACCCGGTACTGGCACCGGTACCTTCACCACTGCTCCCAAGGAACGCTGCTCTAAACGACAGGGAGATCACCATAAAAAGAAGAAGAGGTCACTCAGTGCCGATGCATCCGTTACCCGGACTCTAGAGGTGGACACGGTTTTCTTGGAGCTGCTCCCGGTGACACAGCCAATGGCACAGAGTCCGGTACTGCAACCACCAGTACCATCGGTCCAGCAAGCTCCACCTGCACTGCAGTTGACAGAGGATCGCCACAGGCACTCCCGGTCTACTTCACACACATGGTTCCAGCGGCACCATCGCTCTCGCTCTAGATCGCCTAGGCAGGAAACCTTGGAAGTGGATCTCACCTTAGAGGGAGAGCATACTGACCCTCACCACCTTCTCAGAGAACCACTCCGTTTCCATAGGGATCAGCGCTCCCGACCTCCATGCTCCTGTTGCTCTCCATACAGGGACACACGGTACTGTCACAAGGACTATAGCCGGTACCATGGGTACGAGCATATGGACTATTGGTGCCATTCTCGGAGCAGATCACTTACCCCTCAAGGAGTGACTTTCAGTGCCTGGAACGTGATCAGCAGCAGGCCACTCGCCAATACAGACCCCTGGCACCACCTCAGGCACCGCCTACAGCAACAGTGTCCAGACCTCCACCTGACTCTCCCCAAGACCTTGCCCTCCAGTCAGGGATGCAGCCAAACCAGTCCCGGAGACAGCTTCGGTCACCAGTACTGGCGGTACCACCAGTACCAGTGCTGCAGACGGAGCTGCAGCAGCAGAATATCTCCCCTGCACAACAAAGGAAAACAAGGTTAGACCCGCCGGCGGAGTCCTCTTTCTTTAATGCACTGCTGGGCATTCAACCACTACCCATGGCAGCTCCCACTCCCGCTGCCCCTCCTGACGTTGAGGCCTTGTCTGAGTGCTCGGCTTCCGTTTCCTCCTTGTCTTCTTTACAAGAGGAAGATGAAATCATTTCTCCTCCTCATCCCCCTAACCCCACCCTCTCCACGGAGGACAGTAAGGCCTTTCAGGCCATGTTGAGGCACCTGGTCGCTGCCCTTCCCAAGTTACCCATGAGGGTCATAAAGAAAGCACAGTCAGGACCTGTCTTCGGCATCCTGGGTTCAGGGGACTCTGGCCACATCATGATCCCTATGCTGGATCAGCTTTTGGAACCCGCGAAGGCTGTATGGGCAAAACCTTCCTCTGCCCCACCCACTAACAAGCTAGCAGATTCTTTGTACGCTATCCCCAGGGAAGGGGCAGTCATGTTTTATAGACACCCAGCCCCAAACTCCCTCATCATAGTGGCAGTTTCTTTAAAATCTAGGGCCGGAGATATACAGACTTCCCCCGCAGATAGGGAGGGTAGACGCGTAGACGTGCTGGGCAGGAAAATCTTTTCCTCAGAAACCCTCTCCCTTTGAGCCGCCAACTACGGCTCTGCCTTCTGCGGTTACCAGCACTGGTTGTGGTCACAATTGGGCAGAGCGTCCAATCCTGCTCAGATCCTGGCCCTCCAGCAAGAAGGCATGCAAATAGCACAATTCCAACTCACCGCTAACATGCACATTGCCGACTCAAACATTAGAGGTATTGCCTCAGCCATTACTCTCAGACGGCATGCCTGGCTTTGATCTACCACCCTAGCCCCTGAAAAGAAGACCCGCATTGAGGACCTCCCCTTTGATGGAGAGGGAATCTTTGCAGCTTTTACAGATGACACTTTGAAGAAGGTCAAAGAAATGTGCCAGACCGCTAGGTCCACAGGGGTTATCCGTTCTGTTAGAAAGAGGCCATTCTATCAATTCTCTGCCCCTTACCAGGCCAGACAGCACGCTCATTACTCCTACCAAGCCAACAGACGGTATTCCCCCCAATACCAGCAGCCTCAGACCTCGTAGGAGATTTACCAAACAGAGGGGTAAAGACAGATCCTCCTCAACCTCGTCGGCTGGCCCTCTGCCCAAGCAGCAGTTTTAGGATATCTGAGATCAAAGGAGTTTATGAGCGTCCCCCTACCTTTCTCAACCGTCTCCGGCCCTTTTACGATCAATGGGCTACCCTTATCTCTGATCGCTGGGTCAGGGAAATAATATTTTGTGGCTACTCCATCCAGTTCCACATTCTCCCCCCAGACTCCCCACCCCACCCTGGGGTTCCCCGCCAATACTCAAATACTACTAGAGGTACAGGAGCTTCTTGCTAAGGGGGCCATTGAAGAGGTTCCCCTTATTGAACGAAATACAGGTTTCTATTCCAGCTACTTCCTAGTTCCCAAGAAAGACAAGGGGTTCAGGCCAATTTTGGACCTGCGCTGTCTTAACAAGTACATTAGAAAGTTTAAGTTCTATATGACCTCTCTCCCTATTATCTTTCTTGGTCTTCAACAAGGAGACTGGTTGGCCTCCCTTGATCTTAAGGATGCCTATTTCCACATTTCCATTAATGCTGCTCACAGAAGATACCCTTTCTTGTAGGGAACCATCATTTCTAGTACATGGTCCTCCCGTTCGGCCTCTCTACAGCCCCAAGGGTGTTCACCAAATGTGTTGCTGTAGTCGTGGCTCATCTAAGAACAATGAAAGTAAGAGTGTTCCCATACCTGGATGACTGGCTCCTCACTGCATCCTGCAGACACACCCTACTAACCCACTTCCATGAGAGACTATCTCTTTTACAGGCTCTAGGCTTCATCATCAACCACAACAAGTCGCAGCTGGTACCTACTCAACGGCTCCAATTCATCGGGGCCATGCTGGACACCCTGCAGTCGAGAGCCTCCCTTCCTACATACAGGTTTCACGGCATCATATCCACCGTTTCAACCCTGTCAGCCCGAACCACCAGGCCTGTCCGCTACTTTCTCTGCCTTCAGGGATTTATGACTGCAACTACAGCCGTGACACCGCATGCCCGCCTACATCTCCGACTGCTACAGCAGTGGCTCGCACGGGTCTACACCCCATCACCCTCTCTCTATGAAAATTACCATCCCTCAAGCAGTCCTCACAGATCTTCTTTGGTGGACCGACCCATCTCACCTCCTCATCGGCATGCCCTTCGATCCTCCTCAGGTAGAGATGTCCATCACTACCGATGCTTCACTCACAGGATGGGGAGCTCACATGAATCCCACAAGGGTTCATGGCCTCTGGTCCCAAGAGGAGAGTCTCCTGCACATATATTTGCTCGAGCTCAGGGCAATCCGTTGAGTACTCAAAGCTCTAGTCAACCACATCGCAGGTCGGAATGTCTTAATCCTCACAGACAACACCACAGCGATGTGGTACATCAACAAACAAGGCGGCGCGAGATCCACTCACCTCTCCCTCAAGGATCAGACCATTTGGGCGTGGTGCATCGAGTGCAATGTTCACCTACAAGCCATACATCTTGTAGGCCAAGACAACACTCTCGCAGATCAGATCATCCACAGATGCTCCAACCAACACAAGTGGACTCTCAATGACGCTCTGTTGAATGACATCTTCTGTACATGGGGCACTCCTGCAATAGACCTCTTTGCAACACAAGAAAATGCAAAGCTTCAAAAATTTTGCAGCAGAGCGGGTCGAGCTCCAAGGTCGAGCTCCGACGCCTTTGCCATCTCCTGGAATGGGCCCTTTCTATATGCGTTCCCTCCTGTCCCCCTGCTGTACAAGGTTCTCCACAAGGCTCAGGTAGATCATGCCCACATGATCCTCATAGCCCCATCCTGGCCCCATCAATCATGGTTTCAGACACTGCAGAATCTAGCAGCAGACTCCATACGCCTC
Source organism: Sphenodon punctatus (assembly GCA_003113815.1). NCBI lineage: Eukaryota > Metazoa > Chordata > Lepidosauria > Sphenodontia > Sphenodontidae > Sphenodon > Sphenodon punctatus. Next base: position 553,454 of record QEPC01013103.1, on the reverse strand, counting down.
CCACTGCTACCCAACCTCCTCTCTCATCAACAGGGCACTGTTCTCCACCACGACCTATGGGCGCTCCATCTCTCCACTTGGTTAATCCAATCTTAATGCAGGAGGCCCCCCCCTGAGGTTGCAGAAGTCCTGCTGAACTTCCACTGACCCTCTGTGCGTGCCTGCTATGCCGCAAAATGGTCTCGTTTTTCAGCTTGGTGCACCTCTCTTCCTTGCCACTTAACTTCCCTCTCCATGCTCCATGTATTCAGATACTTGTTATACCTGCACGGCTCTGGACTCTTCATCGCCTCTCTCAAGGTACACCTAGTGGCTCTTTCTTCTCGCCTACAACCAGAGGGAGCCAACACTCTCTTCTCTCACCCACTCACAAAGACCTTCTGGAGAGGCTTGCTTAACTCCTTCCCACCAACTTCGCAGCCAGACCCACAGTGGGACCTTAATCTCGTCCTGACTAAGCTCATGGAGCCTCCCTTCGAGTCTATGGCCACCTGCTCCCTGGAGAATCTCTCGCTCAAGAAGGCCTTCTTGCTTGCCATCACCTCTGCTAGAAGGGTTTCTGAACTCTCTGCACTTCGAGCATCTCCTCCCTACACTCGTTTCCACAGTGATAAGGTGGATCTCAGGACAGACCCTTCATTCGTCCTTAAGGTTGTCTCTCCCTTTCATTTAAATCAGACCATCTCCTTACCTGTCTTTTTTCCAAAGTCACATTCTTCACGAGCAGACCAGACGCTTCATACTCTCGACGTCAAGCAAGCTCTCTCCTTCTACATCAATCATACATACTCGATCCATCAGAGCATCAGATGCTTTGTTCATCTCATATGGTGGCCAATGCATCGGCCACCATATGAGATGGTCACAAAGACTGTCCAAATGGATCCTCCTTTGTATCCAGAGGTGCTATGAACGGGCGGGGAGGTCTCCCCTCCTCTCACATTCAAGCTCACTCCACTAGGGCTGTTGCTTCTGCATTAGCCAAGCTTTGTGGGGTGCCTATTCTGGACATTTGCAAAGCTGCTACTTGGTCCTCAGTGCACACTTTCACCAAGCACTATTCCTTGGACCTGGCGGCCAGATTGGACTCAAACGTGGGTAGAGCAGTTTTACAGTCTCTCTTTGACTGACCTCCTCGTCACCCTCCTCCTTGAAGTAGGTCACTTTACTGCTACTCACTCTCCCAATAGTGACAATTGCGGAGATCCTCGAAGAAGAAATAGAGGTTACTTACCAGTAACTCTGTTCTTCGAGAAAGCACCGCATAGTCTCACGACCCGCCCAGCCTTCCCCTCTGTCTTGGAGGTACCTTAATTAGGTCTTCCCGGGACGGGATTGGAAGGAACTGAGGCGGCGAGGGCTCTGCCCCCTTTTATGTACTCCCGCTCTCGCGCGATCTGGGACCCGCTCTTTTCTCGGGAGGGGAGGGAGAGGAGGGATGGAGCCCTCACCATGTTCTAGATCTCTCCAGGACATCTTCTGTCTGGAAACTGCTGACAAGAGGTTTTCCAGTACCTGCGGAGCATGAAGTGAATCCCAATAGTGAGAATACACAGAGTTCTCCTGAAGAACAGAGTTACTGGTAAGTAACCTCTATTTACCTTACCACCCCTCTAGTTTTCACCTAGAGTCTCTGGATTTTCACACACCATTTCCAGGCAAAGCCCCTGTTCCCTGGGTTATCCAGGGGTTCCTGGATAATCTGCAAACAAAAAATCATCAGCAGCTGAGGGCGGGAACACTTAGGAAATGGGTGGGGTGAAGAGGTTCTCTCACCTCCTTTCTGACATGTCCCTACCCCCTGCAGAGCATTGTGACATCATGATGCTCCAAAGGGGGCCTAGCCGTGTTGGAAGGGGCAGAAGAGTCCCGTTATCTCACCCCTTTCAGGTCAAAGCTTCTAAGCTGGTGGGATCCCTATGTTTCCAACTTTTTCAATTAAATGAAAGTCAAACCAGTGCCAATGGCTTTGAATTATTAGTGTGAAACTCCAGTCAAATTTGCTGAAAGGATCACGGAGTTTCAAGGGAACCTTGACTGATTGATGTTTTCAGGTGGAAACCAGGCCAAAAAAAGTGGTATTTCAGCTCCATCTTTTCTTTTTTCTTTTTGCATGGGGGTTCATTTAAACTTGAGTACCAAACTTTAAACACTATGATTCTGGGTGCATAGGGCCTTTGCTTCCATTTAAAATGAAACCCTGATCTCTGATAATCCTGTCTATAGAAATTCAATAGCCATGATAATGTATCTTCTTGTATAAGTACAGCTCTGTTTTACTGAAGTACTCATTTGTGTTTTAAGATGAAGAGAAAGCAAAATGATGGAGAGCTATATAACATACTGCTTTGTGAGGTGGAATCGTATATAAAATGCTGTAAGTGTGCTTACCTGGTGATTTGATTTCTCTTTTTATTGCTCTTCTACAGTTTGAAATGCTGACAGGGTCGTTGCCATTCCAGGGAAAGGACAGAAAGGAGACAATGGCTCTCATTCTCAAGTGAGTAGCAAAGTCTGCCTGGTTTATCTGCTAAGGCCTCAGTCCACAAGCAAGCCTGCTCCAGAGTAGTGCCATTGATGACTTGAGTAAGTGGTTTGTGAACTGAGGCCTATTACTTTGTTTTCTCTTTTCCTTGGCTGAGCCATTTCTCCTGAACTTATTCAATGGCACAAAATGTCTAGAACAAATATATGTACAGACTGAGATTCTAGAGGTGTTCTTTCAGATGCAAATTCATATTGGTTTATGTTCATTTTTTGTTCCCCAAAGCTATCAGATTTAAATGCGGATTCGTATTATGGATCTGTATTTAAATCAATACAAAATAGGGTGCATATGCAAAATGGCCACTGGACCGTTCTGTGCGTGTGCAACCTTTTCAAAAACGGCAGCATCATCACCACTGTTTTGGAAAAGGGCAGCTGGTCTTCACATGCGGAAATGGCCACTGCGCATGTACAAACCAGCAGCCCTTTTTCAAAATGGTGCAGAACGTTCTGGTGGCCATTTTCTGCATGCACAGTACCTTTTTTTAAAAAGAACATTTTATTATAGAACCAAACCAAAACAGAACAGGCTTATTGTTGTGCTGTTTTGGTTTGGTATGGAATAATCCATAACGACCCGTTCTGGGCTGTTAAAGTTTTCATCTGAATTCCCATCCCTATGAGATCCAGAGTTCTCTGGGGGGCCCCTCTACACACATTTTCCTTTTAAAAGGGTAGCACTTATGCAATTAAAGCAGCACTGAAAATCTCAACCAGATTAAACAAGAGAAAAGTACACAGCAGGTATGGGGAACTTCTGGCCCCCAGGATACTTCTTGGGCTCAATGCTTAATATGTAAATCAAATTAATTGCTGGGGCCCAAGCTTTTCCCAGAAGCCATGCCCACTGCCCCAGTGCTTGTCAAAAACCCTTTTCAAATGGACGCCTCCCCTCCCCCGTGTGTGCAGGGGGGGCTTCCGTTTGAACGCTGCGGCGCGTACAGGGGGGATGGGTGAGTCCATGCGAATGCTGCGTCTGGTGGGTGGGGGTTTGCTCCCACGCTCCACTCACCTCCACCCATCGCCCACGCATGGAGCAATGGGTGCCAATGCCGGATGCTCTGTGCATGGAGATGGCTGGAGGTGGGTGGGGTCATCCCCACCCACCTCCCATCCACCATGCCACCCACCCATTCCCCCATGCACCCATTAGAAAAGGGCCAAAGAAGGGAACTGAACCCTAGACTCCAATGAGCAACCCATCCACTGGACCACCCAGCCTCTCTGTAGCTGAATACAGAATAGAAGATCTTGTGATTTAATGCTCCAGTGTGCTCTCTGCACCCCCCAAAAGCATTGAGCTTGCAATTGTTTCTGAGAATGCCCTGTAGCAAGAAGTTTCCCAGCCAGAGGATGTGGTTAAGGCCAGTAGTATAGTTGGGTTTAAAAATGGATTAGAGATGTTGGAGGGTAGGTCCATTAATGGCTATTAGCCAAGTAGGGTTGGGGGGATGTAACCTCTAACTATTGAGAGTTAAGAATGGATCACCCCATTGTGACCTAATGGGTACTTCTCCCAAGTGATCAAGATTGGCCACTGTCAGAGACAGGATGCTTGGCTCAGTAGACTATTGGTCTGACCTAGCACTGTTCTGATTTTTTTTTTAAAATTGCGAGTATTTCCGTGAGTCCGAGGACAGAATACTCATTTGGAGGGCAGGAGGCAAGGGGGTACTTAAGGAGATGGGCACCTAGCCAGGGGGGGGGGAGTTAGGAGTGGGTTGTTTACGCTACAGAAGGAGTCCTGCTAAGTGCAGCCTCTTCCTGGGCTAGTAAGTTTAAAAAGAAATAAAATCTGGGCACGCTCAGAAGGGCCTGAATGGCCCCTTCTGAGCATGGTCAGCCATTCCCAGGATGGTGTTGGAAGCATCGGCATGCTGCAGGCACCATCTTGGATGTGGCCAGCCAATTCTGAGCCAGCTGGCCACATCCAAGATGGCACCCACAGCATGCTAACACTGGGAAGGACTGAGCATGCTCAGAAGGGGCCATTTGGGCCCTTCTAAGCACGCCCAGTTTGGGTTTTTTTAAAAAACTTACCAGCCCAGAAAGAGGCCACACTTTGCAGGACCCCTTTTGGAGGGTAAGTACCCTACTCCTGACCCCCCCCCCCTCCTGCTAGGTCCCCTACTAGGCAACCACCTCACCTTAATTACCCCACCCCTGATCCTCTTCTAGGCCCCCACCTTCTCCTTCCTAGGCCCACACTGGCCTATTCCCTCCCTCTCCCAGCCCCCACTGCACTTGCCTGAATTTTCAGGGCAGTCCTTAGAAATCTGGGACTCAGTAAATCGAAGTCGAATGCCCCAGTCCTTGGTAAAATAAAATTAAAAAAACAACAAACAAAAAAAACAGGACCAAGTTACAGCCCTAGTCTGACCCAGTATGGGACTACTTATATTCTTATGGATCCCATATGTACAGTATATTACTGGTTTCTAATAACTTGGTTGAGGCGGTTAATAGGAGATTGTGTTATAATGCATAATCAGAAGGGAGCAAAGTTCTGACTGTGCAGACAACCTTGTCATTTCCTGACTTTTTCTGCCCTTCACTTTGCAATCTTGATGTTAATTTAATGACTCAGCTTGTGCATGGATGTGTGTCAACAAGAGCCATCACCCACTTCAGATTGCTACGGTCAAAACTCCAGAGCTGTGCAAAGATAGTTGCAAAAATTATTTTAAAATAAGCAATGTGTTGGGGGGAGATGTTCTCTCCCCACCCACCCCACTCTCCATTACTGAAACTGCTGGATCACCTGGGCACTTAGACTTTCAAAAAAGTGTTGGTCTCAGACTCAGAGCAGGTCTGCAAACTTTCATCCAGGAAGATAAGACTAACAAAAAAAAAAATACATAAGCAACTAAAAATGATTTCATAGGATTCGTAACACTTGCACAACCATAACTGTAGATGGTGTTCTGTGCTCCAGGCATGCTCCTGCCTCCATTAAAGCCAGTGGCAAGAGCTCTCTTTAATTTAAATGGGAGCAGGAGTAGGGCCTCCATCTCTAATCTGTCTAGCGATCTCTATCCCCTAGTGACAAGTGTGGCTTTGTGTCTTCACATCCCCATTAATTTCAGCTATTAAAATGCAGTTGTAAATTTGGAAAGCTTTCAGGAAGACTTTTTTCTTTTAAAGTGTTCTGTTCTTTCAGAGCCAAGCTGGGGATGCCTCAGTTTTTGAGCATAGAAGCCCAGAGTTTGCTGCGAGCTCTCTTCAAAAGAAACCCGTCCAACAGATTAGGTAAAGACATGTATTTGAGTTCTGTATTTTGCATTTTGCTTCTGTACAACAGGGTGGCAATAATTTCCCTTGATACATTGGTAGTTTTCCCTGCCATTTCATATGATGCCTGCATTCATACTTACAATGCAGTAAAGCACAAGTGTTGTTGGAGTGAGTATACCACAGGAATCTAAAGCATAAGATAAATTCAGGATTTATATCTTTAGAGAAGGAGGAGAATAAGTTACAGCATTTATGAGTTGCATATGACAACTCCCATGGATTATATAGAAAAAAATATAAAACCATTTCTATATAATGGTTATATAGAAAAATAACAATTCTTGTTAGTCTGGGTTTTTTATGGTCTCTATGTAATTCTACTCCAAATACGTTAGAGGCAAGGGGGTGGAAATGTACTTGCTCTGCCAATATGGCCCTTTTCACACAGACACTCTAACATTGATGAAATGGGTGTTTCATTTTATTATACATGTTGCAGGGCACCCATAGAGCACACCTGCAGCCCTGCAACACGTATAATAAAACGTAACACCCATTTTATCAGTGTTAGAGTGTCTGCGTACAAAGGGCCTATGATTTAATTTCTGGGCAGTCTCATTTGATGTACTGAACAAATGTATTACTCCCTACTTACTAATATAAAAATAAAGATATCCATTTTGTTGTACTCCATTTTTCTTCATGCACTTTTAGATGTTTTCCTTAGCATAGAAGATAATTAGATTATTGATCTGAAATTTTTATTATTGCTCTATACTACTCAGGAGTTCAATTAGGAATCACTGTGTGCTTTCTAACATAATGGTGGCCCACTTGGGCATGGGGACCACCATCACATTAGGTCCTAGAAGAGAAGCGGCCACCAGACGTTTGCACAGGATAGATCTAGTGGCTAGCCTGGACTGTGATTCAGAGAAATCCCCAAGTCTGACGATAGCCAGGATCCAGCCACCCGACCAGGAGTAAAGCGGGCTTTCATGTCTGAAAGCCCAGTTTACTCCAGTCCAGAGTCCCGGCTGGTGCCGGGTGCCCTGGTGGCCATCATTAACTGCCATGGCTGCTGGGCGGGGGCAGTGGGCTGGACATAGCATGGATGCATGTCCGTGCATCTCCCCACCCTCCCCAGCAACCGGACTCCCATTTTGTTAGTTTGGGGGCCTGACTGACTCCCAGCCATGGTGACGGCCCAACCCCAGAGAGGGTAAGTCTGTGGCAACACCCTAGCTCCATCACATTAGTTTTCACCCACTGTCAGGAAGTCCTTGTTGGGGATGGGGGGAGAGATTGTTATTGAGTGGATGGAAAAGGTATATGGAAGGTCAAACTAGGTACATATTTTGGCCAATACTGTACTCCCTTTAATTGTGTGCTGTGTAGAGATTTTTCAATGACTGTATCAAAGTCGAGCTTGCCTATCATAAGTCTCTCAGGATTAGGGCCCAAGACACACAGTCTCCTTGAGGAATCAGCTTCCAGGTCTCTTTATTTATCAAGTCTCTCCACCAGTATAAGTCTTTACATGCCGAATAATCCACTGTCAGTGGTTTCCTGAGTATCAGTAGGGTTCCCAGGGTCAAACCAACTCCCTTTGCACCCCAAACTGGACCCTTTTTAGTCTCTGGAAATATCCCCTCCCTCACCCCACCCACTGGGTTTTCCCTTCTCTGTAACTACTCCCTGCAGCTCCCTTCAGTCTCTCAGACTTTGGGTGATTTCAGGCGTGATGGCCGGCAGCATTGACCCCGGGCCGTGGGGTGGTTCGGACCACGGGCGGGGGTGAAGGGGTGCGCCAACAGATGTTCGCCCCTTTGCCCCCGGCCGTGGGGACCGTTGAACCACGGCCCAGGGTCAATGCTGCCGGACATCACATCTGGTGGGCAACCCCCCCATCCCAGAGGGGGTGGGGCCACGTGACGCAGCGTGCGGCTGCTCGGCCCCACCCCCTGCGCTCCCCAGCCGCTCGCCCTCCCTGAGACAGGCAGCCACAGCAGCCTATCCGGCCGCTGCCGCCACCAGGACTCCAGAACACGGTGAAGGTAAAGTAACAGACGTTACTTTTCCTTCACCACGTTCCGGATTCCACCTAACCACGCTTCATTCGCCGCTGTGGTGCAGGAGAACAAAGCGTGGTTAGGTTCACCGTGGGGGGTGGTTGACTGAGGTGAACATCTGGATGCGCGCAAACAGACGTTCACCTCCGTTCACACACACACACCCCACACCCCGCGGTTGACTGAGGTGATTTCAGACAATGTAACGTCTGAAATCACCCTTTGTCTCTGGCTGCTTGCGAACGTTACACAATTTCACGTTACTTTGTATCTTATGTGATATTTTGTAACTTTTGCGTGCAGGGAAACTTGGCAGGGAAATTAATGTGAGTTTCATCACAGATGTCAGAGCAGGCAAATACAGCTCTGACGCTTACGTGAATTCTGTATTATGTAAGATTTGAATGTGTGCACGGGGTGAGTTCTGTATTACAAGAGATTGGAATGTGGCATGGAGTGAATTAAATGTGAATGCAAGTTATGTGAAAATTACATGTGAATGGATCCTCTATTATTATTTTATTTATTATTAACAAACATTTATATAGCGCCAGCAGTGTACCTGGCACTTTACAAAGTAATAAAATAGACACGGTCCCTGCCCCTAGGGCTTACAATCTGAGAGACAGGAGCTGGGGGAGAGACTTAGGAAGGGGAACAGAGGGAGAGACAAGGGGTCTAACATTCATGAAGATGCGAGGTCTCAAGTGCACGTACTTGGCTTGGTTACGATGAGAATGACAGCAGGCAGGTCCATGTTGCAAGGATAAGGGTAAACCGATCGTAGGTATAGGAATAGTGGCTCAGCAGGATAAAGAGTCAGACAGAGCAGAGCGAAAGAGGTGAGTTTTAAGGAGAGATTTGAAGGTATGAAGGGAGGGGGCAAGGCGGATGTGGACAGGGAGGGAGTTCCAGGCATGGGGGGCAGCAAGTGAGAAGGGACGAAGGCGCTTAGGGGAGCAGGGAAGGCGTGGAAGGGTGAGAGAAGGGACAGAGGAGGAGCGAAGTGCACGGGCTGGAGTATGGAGGGCGATAAGTGCAGAGAGGTAGGGGGGAGCAAGGTTGTGAAGAGCTTTATAGGTGAAGACTAGGAGCTTGTGCAGGATTCGTTCAGGAAGGGGAAGCCAGTGAAGCGAAGAGAGGAGGGGCTGCACATGGTCGAAGCGACTGGCGAGGTAGATGACCCTGGCAGCAGAGTTTTGGACAGAGATGAGGGGAGAAAGGTGAGACCGGGGAAGGCCAGTGAGAAGGAGGTTACAGTAATCGAGGCGAGAGATGACCAGAGCATGAACAAGAGTTTTGGCAGACGAGACAGAGAGAAAAGGGCGAATCTTAGCAATGTTATGGAGGGAGAAGCGACAGGATTTAGCAACAGAGTCAATGTAGGGTTTAAAAGAAAGGGCTGAGTCAAAGATGAAGCCTAGGCTACGGGCTTGGGGGACAGGCAGGATGGTGACTCCATCAATAGTTATTGACAGTGAGGAAGGAGAGGAAGGATGAGGGGGGAAGATAAGGAGTTCAGTTTTAGCCATGTTGAGTTTGAGTTGACGTTGAGACATCCAGGTAGAGATGTCAGAGAGACAGTTGATGAGACGAGCTTGAACAGAGGGAGAGAGAGAGGGAGTAGAGAGATAGAGTTGAGTGTCATCAGCATAGAGGTGGTATTGGAAGCCATGGGAGGCAATGAGTTTGCCTAAGGATGAGGTATAGATCGAGAAGAGGAGAGGGCCAAGAACAGAGCCTTGAGGAACACCAACTGAGAGGGGGAAGGAGGAGGAGGCGGAGTTGGAGAGAGACACATTAAAGGAGCGGTCAGAGAGGTAGGAGGAGAACCAGTTATGGACAGAGCCACAAAAGCCAAGGGAGTGAAGGGAATCCAGCAAGAGTGAGTGGTCAACAGTATCGAAGGCAGCAGAGAGATCAAGGAGGACAAGAATGGAATAGAGACGTTTAGATTTAGCCACCAGAAGATCGTTGGTGATCTTAGCGAGAGCAGTTTCAGTAGAATGAAGGGGGCGGAAGCCAGATTGGAGGGGGTCAAGGGAGGAGTTGGAGGATAGGAAGTCAAGGCAGCGGGAGTAGACAACACGTTCAAGCAGCTTGGAAGCAAAAGGAAGGAGTGAGACAGGACGATAGCTAGAAGGGTCAGAGGGGTCAAGAGTGGACTTTTTGAGAATAGGAGAGACTGTGGCATGTTTGAAGGCAGAAGGGAAAGAGCCAGTAGAGAGGGAGAGGTTGATGATGTGCAGGAAGGAAGGGGCGACAGTGGGAGTAATGGAGGTGAGGAGGCGGGAAGGAATGGGATCAAGGGGGCAAGTGGAAGGGTTGGAGGAGGAGAGCAGAGAGGAGATTTCCTTAAGGGAGGCAGGGGAGAAGGAGGACATGAGAGAAGGAGGGGGAGGAGGGAGAGGGGTGGGAGTGGGAAGAGAGGAGTGGGAAGCGATGTCGAGGCGGATCTTGTCTATCTTGGAGGTGAAGAAGGAGGCAAGATCCTGAGCAGAAAGGGAAGAAGGAGGGGGAGGACAGGGAGGCTTGAGGAGGGAGTCAAAGGTAGAGAACAGGCGGCGAGGGTCCCGAGAACAGGACTCCCATGCGATCAAAATTGGCCAGTCAAAGACAGGATGCTGGGCTTGATAAACCATTGGTCTGACTGGCACTTCTTATGTTCTTACCTATCCCAAGCTGTGGTACAGTTGTTTTTTGTTATGCCGGAATACCTTTGCCTAAGAATTACTGTTAGCTGCAAAGTGGCTACTTGCAGATTATGTACACACAAGAAAGCACAGATTACTTGGTACCAAAACATTACACACAAGCCAGAAGTTAGCCTGGGGGCAGATTAACATATCATTTGTATTTGTGTCACTCTTACTGAAATTTATGGGAGTTGTACTTGTGCAGGAGAACTGGGCCCGAGTAACAGAGGAATTAATTAATCCTCACCTTGTTGTGGTTATAACCTGTGTTGGGATTTATGACAGGTTAATTATAAAATAGAATTATATTTATTCCAGCAGAAGAGCATATAAAATCAAGTGTTTTAGATCAATAATCCTACTGATTTAATTGAGATTTCTTTGCCTGAGTCACGACTATTGGCATTTGTCCTTGCATGATGTATGTGTAAACGAGCGGACAACCCCAAGCACCAGAATCTCCATGTCCTCCTCTCTTAGAAGCTCCCACACGTCTGTCCCAGAGCTTTCTTGGCTCACCTGACCTTTGTGGGTTGGGTGGGTCACACCGATCATGAAGTTTCTGGTGCTCCTTCCTCATCCTACCAAAGGCCATCTCACCGCTTCTCCAAAACCAAATGAATCTCCTCTCCAGCTTCTCTGGGACACTCAGCAACAGAGTGGCCTGACACCACCCACTGGTCCGGGCCAGACATATTAGCTCCCAGCAGCTTCACCACCTCCCGGCCCACACCGGCCCGATCTTTCTCCCTGGGTAATTTCAGATGTTACGTGCTCCTGGGTCACCACAGTGGATTCCCAATTGGGGCGAGCCAGCTAACCCCCTCCCGTGGTTCAGGAAGGTCCCGAACAGACGTGATGGGAGTGGGACCATGGCAAGGAAATGGATGGCCAGACCACGGCCTGGGACAGCGTAACAGATTTTACGCTGATTCTGGACCATGGTCAGAAGACACCGGGGTGGGGCGGGAGGCAGACATGGCCGACTGAGGGCAAAGGAAGCCAAAAGAGCCTAAAGGCAATGCCCACACAAGGGAAATGGGAAGGGAGGGTGAGGAGGGAGAAGAGCGGTGGAGGCGGCACACACAACCGGCACAGGCAAGCTGCAGACAAGGCAGGACACAAGACAAAAATCACATGCCTGGGTGCAAACACACCCAAACAGGGAAGGAAGGAAGTGGGAAGCACACCTGGAAGGCCAACACACACAGCACCACGGCCGGGGGGGG
>QEPC01013103.1:511173-541405 GCA_003113815.1 Sphenodon punctatus | reverse complement strand
GCCGGAGTGGTCCAAGTCAGGTCCAGGCATCAGGGATCCCATGCACTGATGCAAAGGCATGGTCAGGGATGGAGGCGAACTGGAACCGGCGAGCCTCCCCCGAGGAAGCCGGGAGGCGCTGTCCAAGGGCCCTAAGTCCCACACAGTCACAAAGGCACCCAGGGGGCGAGGGGGGGGCAGGTCACAGGAACAGGTGAGCAGGCGGCCAGCCAAAGGATGACAACACCACTAGGAGGGCCAGTAGCAGGTCCAGGCAGCAGGAACAAGCCAAAGGGGGGTTCGGCCATAGAGGGGAACACAACAGGCAGAGAAGGCCAGGGGGTGCCCATGGAGGGGTCACAGAGACACAGGCAAGCAGAACAGAGGCAAGCGACTTGGCCAGAGCAGCCGCAAGACCGAAACAGCAAGGGGAGAGAGGCCAGTGCCCTGAGCCGGCAGTGCAGGGAGCATACAGTGGGGCTGACAGCCATGGCACCGAAGACACAGGGGGCCTCACAGTCAGCTGCAGGGGGTCAGGAAGGGGTTCCGGGATGGGCAGGCCCACCAGATGTACGTAGTGAGGCCACTGAAGCATGCCCCAGCAGTAGCCCTGCCCCGCCATGTGATGGGCAACGAGGTAGTAGGCCTGGAACGAATCCACCATGGCGAGCCCCACCTGTATATCAGCTCAGGACCACACAGCAGCCAGCGCTGCCAGCTCCAGTCCGGTGGGCTCCGGCAAGGCATAGTCAGCAGCAGGGGGCCAAGGCAGGTGTCCTAGCTCCCACAGGTGGTGATAAGCTGCCGCATGCAACCACTGGTAGCCATGCACCCCGTGGATGCAGCCAAAGAAGGACACAGTCAGGGCAGGGCCCCCCTCAGCCAGACAGGTCGTGAACCCAGCCAGACTACACACTGAGAGGGCAGACACAGTCTCCGCTGGGGACCATGCCACATGTGAGCACCGCAGCTCCAGGACCTGCCCATCGGGAAAGGGATGGAGGCCAAGCGCCTCCACATGCAGCCTGCACTCGCAAGCGCTCACCTCATAGCCAAAGTAGCGAAGCCCAGAGCTCACTCGCATAGGCACCAGAGAGGGTCTCAGGGCATCACAGGAGCAGTTGCACAGCTGGGGGCTGCCACAGGTCACAGAGGGCCATAGTCTCGCGGAAGGTCCAGCTATGGGGGGCACCAGGCGATCCAGGGCACGGGAGCCCTGGGGTAGCACAGCCGGCCATGGTCCAGCAGGCAGAGGGTCTGAACAGCAAGGAGTGAGGGGCCCCTCATTCCCATGTGGACTGGGAAGGGAAGCAGGGGAGCTCCAAGGACATACGATAAGGCCGTGGGCTGCAACACGGGATGGCTAGCGAGCGGTGCGTGGGGAGCGAACCCAGCACAGCTGCATGAACAGAGCACGCAGGCCGTTCAGCAAGCACTGATAGCAGGGAGGTGATGAAAACAGGCAAGCAGCTGTGGAATGACAGGACAAGCGCATGCGAGCCCGGGGCATGAGCCCCCATGGCGGGAGTGCAGGTGCACCCAGAGGGTGGGGGCGCCCCATTACCCAACCGCAAGCCAGCCGGCGGTGGGGTGGGTGGGCGGGCGGGCAGGCAAGAGTGGCCAGCACAGGTGCACTGGGCCCCCCCAGGTGCGAGGGTGGGGCAATGTGCAGGGGTGGGCCCGGGACATGGGCAGGAGAGCCACGCGCCGGATCAGACCCTCAGCACGCTCCACCATGGATGCGGGCCGGAGGGGCGCATGTTGGATGCACTTGGCCGTATGTGTAGAGTGGTACCGGCTGCACACCGATCTCATGGGCCTCTCCACTGACCTGCTCCACCTGGGCGCCCACATCCGGGAGTGCCTGGCCAGGAGCGCTGTAGCCGCCTGGCTCATCCACCATGGGCACTGGCACTCCCTGGCCCGGCTCAGGGCTCTGTGTGTGGCAGGGGCGTACCAACGGGCCCTGCGTCTCACCCAAGGGTGGGCAGCCGCCCTCAGGGAGGCATCCGGCTGACACTACTGGCACCGGGCGGTCATGGGACGCGCTGCCATGCTTGCCATGCCCACACAATGGTGGTTCTGGGTCATGTAGCGGGCACAGGAGTGGTGGGCCAGGGCCCTGACTCGGTGGGATGATGCAGCGTGGAGGGCACACTTCCGCATGGACAGGCGGTGCCTCCTGCGCCTTGCAGAGCTGTTGGCGTCCTGGCTAGAGCAGCAACACACCCCTATGCGCTCCCCCATATCCATGGTCCAGCACGTAGCCATTGCTGTCTGGGCACTGGCAACACCAGATTCCTGCCAGTCCGTGGCACAGCACTTCGGTGTGGGAGTGAGCACCGTCATGGGCATCCTCCGGGACGTCTGCGAGGCAGCGGAAGGCATGCTCTTTGACCGGGCAATCCAGCTCGTGGACCAGGAGGCTGTGCTGGCTGGCTTCGAGGCTGGCAGCTTCCCCAACTGCCTGGGCTCTGTGGATGGTACCCACATTAAGATCCTCTGCCCCTCCAATGGGGAGGCTGCAGAATACGTCAAGCGGCACGCATACCATTCCCTCCAGCTCCAGGCGGTTGTGGACCACTGAGGCCGGTTCATAGACATCTTCACCGGCCACTTTGGTCGTAGCCACGATGCCCGGATCCTGACCATCTCACCATTCTTTGCCTGGATGTACAGGGGGGACTTTGCCGACATGAGGATGTCCAGGATGGAGGGGGTGCTGATGGCCCCCTGCATCCTAGGGGACTTGGCCTATCCCCTTCTCCGCTGGCTCATGAAGGTGTACCCAGTCCCCAGGAAACCTGTGGAGGCGCTGTTCAACTCCTGCCTATGCGCCTTGAGGACCGTGGTTGAGGGGGCCTTCGGTGCCCTCAAGCAGCGCTGGAGGTGCCTCGCAGGTAAGCTGGACTTCGCTGTGGAGACCTTGGCTCTCGTGATCGGTGCCTGCTGTGTCCTGCACAACATCTGTGAGACCGATGGGGCAGCCTTGGCATTCCCCATGCCCCAGCAGCCACCAGGACCTGTACCGCTGTATGTGAATGCTGAGAACCCGAGGGAGTACCACTATGCCAAGCAGATCCACGCTGCCCTGGCTAGGCATCTTACCAGGGATGCCGGGGCCTGAACCTGCTGGCCATACCCTCGGCCGGCCCCACCTGACATCGTGCCTCACCCTAGGTGCTGCCCCTAGGCCCTTCCCAAAGCTGATTGTCGAACAATAATGGTTATGGTTGGATACACCCATGCGTTTATTGTACATCATGTGCCCCCTGCTACCCCCCTGCTTCCCCCTTGTCCCACCCTACCTACCTCTACCCCATCCCCTCCCCCACTCTACCCTGCTGCTTCCTGGGATGCCCCCTTGGCCACCCTGCGGGCGCCATGGAGCTCTGGAAGCTCCCCTCACCCCCACTGTCGGTCTCCCCAACTATGTCCTGGGAAGCCTCCATGTTTGGACTGGCCTGTGCAGTGTGGATGGGGGGCGTGGACGGTGCCGGAAGGGCCCCCCTGGGCAGCTGCTGCCTCTGGAGGCCGGGTTTGACGGGGAGGCGGATGTGTGGGCCCTGCGGGCATGCCAGCGGTGGGGGCGCCACGGGGGCCATCCAAGGTGCTGGTCCTGGCAAGGTGCCGGGGAGAGCGGTTGCCATGATATACGCGGTTGCCATGATATGGTCCATCTTTATGGGGCGAGTTTCAGGAAGTGACGCCTGCCGATGTGGTGGATGTCCTGGGGTCTGTGAGGGCCACGTGTTGTCAACTAGATCCATGCCCGTCCTGGTTAATAAAAGCTTCCGGGGAGACGTTGGGGACGGTGCTGGCGAGGGTGGTCAATGCGTCCCTTCGGCAGGGGAGGTTGTCGCCTTGCTTAAAAGAGGCTGTGGTGCGCCCCCTGCTGAAGAAACCATCGCTGGACGTGGACGCGCTCGCCAGCTACCGACCTGTCTCTAACCTTCCCTTTTTAGGGAAGGTTATTGAGCGGGCAGTGGCGCTCCAGCTCCAGGTTCATCTGGACAACATCGGGCTCCTTGACCCTTTTCAATCTGGGTTCCGCCCCGGCTATGGCACCGAGACGGCGTTGGTGGCCTTGGTGGACGACCTCCGCCGGGAGATGGATGCGGGATGTTCGACATTTCTCATCCTGCTCGATCTCTCGGCCGCTTTTGACACCGTGGACCATGGGCTGCTGTTGAGACGACTGCGTGACCGGGGGGGTCTGGACGGGACTGTTCTTGAATGGTTCCGTTCATTCCTCTCGGGGAGGAGCCAGCGGGTGGTGTTGGGGGAGGAAACATCGAGCCCCCGCGCCTTACCGTGTGGCGTTCCGCAGGGATCGATCTTGTCTCCATTATTATTTAACATCTATATGCAGCCCTTGGGGGAGGTCGTGAGAGGGTTCGGGGTGCGATGTCACCAGTATGCTGATGATACTCAGCTGTACCTCTCGTTTTCTACCGACCCAGACCCTGCTGTCTCGGTGCTATCCCAATGTTTGGAGGCCGTGGCGGATTGGATGCGGCGGAGCAGACTGAAACTCAACCCAGACAAGACGGAGGTGATGGTGGTGGGGAGGGCGAAGGGGGTGGTGGCCCCCCTGGTTGGGGGGGTTTGCCCCCCTGTAGCTCAGCAGGTCCGGAGTCTGGGGGTCATATTGGACGCAGACCTGCGGCTGGAGCGGCAGGTGGAGGCAGTCGCTAAGGCTGCCTTCCGCCAGCTTTATCTGGTACGTAGGCTGCGTCCGTATGTCTCTGGCCCGGACCTGGCCTCCCTCATCCATGCCTTCGTCACCTCGCGGCTCGACTACTGTAACGCGCTCTACGTGGGGCTTCCCTTGTTCTTGGCCCGGAGGCTGCAGCTGGTGCAGAATGCGGCGGCCCGTCTTCTTACGGGGACGGGTCGCCGGGAGCACATTACACCGGTGCTCCGAGCGCTGCACTGGCTGCCGATAGTGTGCCGGGCCAAGTTCAAGGTCCTAGTAATGATCTATAAAGCCCTATACGGCCTTGGCCCCTCTTACCTTAGGGACCGCCTCGCCCTTCGCGCCCCGGAACGACTCCTGCGGTCTGCCGGGGGTGCCCTCCTGGAGGTCCCCCGTGTTAAGCGGGGGGCCACGATGGAGCGGGCATTCTCGGTGGTAGGGCCGCGGCTGTGGAACTCCCTTCCGGAGGAAGCTCGCCTGGCCCCAAGCCTTTTGACATTTCGGCGAAACTGTAAGACCTGGCTGTTTGCCCAGGCCTTTGGGAGGGAGGGAGGGGGGGGTGATTTTTAATCCCCCACCTTTTTATTTATTTATGATCATATGTTGCCCTGTTTTATTGATATGTTTTATATTTGTATTTTAAATGTTTTAAACTATTTTTATTGTTGTTAACCGCCCCGAGCTGCATTGCAGGATGGGGCGGTATAAAAATCTATTAAATAAATAAAATAAATAAATGGTCCCTGCATGCAACAGCAGTGAGGTGCCTATATTCATGGACCGGTCCATCTTCCTGGTGTGCTCCGCTCCCAGCCAATCGATGGCTTTCCATAGCAGCCCCAGCACCTCCATCTGCCTGTTGTGCTCCCGGT
Source organism: Sphenodon punctatus (assembly GCA_003113815.1). Lineage (NCBI taxonomy): Eukaryota > Metazoa > Chordata > Lepidosauria > Sphenodontia > Sphenodontidae > Sphenodon > Sphenodon punctatus. Next base: position 535,855 of record QEPC01013103.1, on the reverse strand, counting down.
GCTCCCACCTCCTTTCCAGGTGCATTTCCACCTCCAGGCACTGTTCCCTGGCCTCCACGTGCTGCAGGGCCCTCTCAGTGGCCACCTCCATGCAGTCAACGGACGCTATCATCCTCTCCCCCTGCTCGGTGCTGATCCGGACTATATCCTCTACCAGGTCCTTCCTCCAGCACCGTACCCGTGCCCTGTGCTCCTGCATCCACTGTGCCGGGGGCACAGGGTCGTCTGGTGGGGGTGCTGCTGGGTGTCCTGGTGGGGAGCAGATTGGGGAGCATTAGTCAGGCTTCTCTACATGTCACCTGTCCCTATGTGGTGCTGGGGGCAGTAGGTGGGCCGCCCGGCAGATAGCCAGCCTCAGACCACCCCCTCAGTGCACCCCCGTTGCCCTTCCCCCCCCCCATGTTATCTCATTTTGCTCCTCCGGTGGCTGCTGTGGCTGCTCCCCTCTGTCCCCATCACCTGGCGGTCCCATGTGCCGGGACACGTGCACCTTTTGGGGGCCCAGAGGTGGGGAGTTGCATTACCTCTGCATGGGCCCGGTCCCCATACCCCCATTCCCCTCCCCTGGCACTGGGGGCCGGCCTGCTGCGCCTGCCCCCCCATACCATGTCCATGTGGGCCCCCATGCACCCCGGCCCCTCCCTGCATTCCCTGGCTCCTGGGGCTGTGGTGATGGCCCCATGCCCTGGGGGGTCCTCCACCTCCTGGTCCTCCCCCTATGGTCCATGTTCCTTCTCAGCTGCTTGCCTACCCTGAATGTCCATTTCTGATCCCTCAGAGGCCAGCCCCTCTGTGTGCCTGTGCTCCCCCTGTGTCCACTGGCTGAGGGTGACCAGTGTGCCTGCCTCAGATCTGCCAGAGTCAGATTGTGGGTGCAGGTTCTCGGTGCTGGTTTGTAAGGGGGGCCTGCTGCTCCCTGAGGTCCCGGGGCATTCCTCTGGGTGGGCTGGGTCCCCGGAGTTGGTGCCTGCGTGTGGGGCTTCCATGGGTGGGGGCACGTCTGCCCATTCCCTGCCCTGGACTGCTGCGCTCCCCACGAGCCGTGGGACTACTATGGAGCCCTTGAGGTGCAGGATGTGGTCCAGGGCATCATAGTAGGGTGCGGTCCGTGCTCTGTGTCTGGACCGACAGTTATTGTCTTTTATGGCCTTGTACCCCCTCTTTAGCTCCTTGACAATGGTGCGGTGGTGACCTGTGGTTCCCCGCTGCCTCCATGTCCCGCACGATGTTCGTGTACACGTGCTCGTTCCTCTGGTTCATGGCTAGCTCCCTCCTGGTGCTCCAGGGACCCCCAGATCCGTATGAGGTCAAGGGTTTCCTTGTGCCCCCATTGCCCCCCTCGCTGGTACCAGCGTCTCCCGTCGGTGCCCTCCTCCTCCTGCGGTTCCACCTTCTGCGGTTCCTCTTCCTTCTCTGCTTCCCCTCCACTAGTCTCCTCCGGGGGCTCTGGCTCCCGGGCCCGTTTCCGGGTCTGTGGGTCATAAGGGGGGGGTTAGGTGCCTCATTTTTTTGAACCCGTGGCCCGCCTTCCTGCCCCCCTCCCACCGAGCACCCCCCCATGCCCCTGTGCTGCTGTGCATGGCCCCCTCGCTCTCCTTACCCATTTCTGGGGTGCCTCTGTCCCCTGGCCACCCTCCTCCTCCTCCTCCCTTGTTCACTCATCCTCCACTCTCCTCTCCCTTCTGCCTTGCTCCATTCCACCACATTCCCCTGCTGCTGTGTGCCCTTTAAATCTTCCTCCCTGGTCTGTGTTGTTGCTCATTGCCAGACAGCGACACTGCGTGTTTTCACCATGGCTGGAGTTCGTTTTGTTTGATCCTGCCCGGTGGTTGCCGTTCAGTCATTACTTTTTGCGGTTTCCCGGTGGGAATCTCTTTGACCACGCTTCCGGGGATGGTCCCGTCCCGACCTCCAGAACCATGGTTGGGTTTGACCCCCACAGGTGGTTGACTCTGGTGAACATCTGGATAACGCCGATCAGACGTTCAGGGCTCTTTGGCCCTGCTGTGGGATTGAGTGTGGTTCACTGTGGTTGACTGTGATCTCGTAACGTCTGAAATTATCCCCTGTCTCTTACTCAGTGGTCTCAACCGCTTCTCCCAGTACCACAGGTGGTGCTGGTAACCAGGACCCTGCCACCTTCCTGCTGGTCGCATTCCCCTGACTAATCCCAGATTTTCCCTCTCACACCCACACTTCAAGTGGCTAAGTACTTCTTTCATCTGCCTACTCCCTCTCCTGGGCAGCTCGTTTACCCTTTCATTTCTGCCCACATACCTGGGTGGCTCCAAGCTTCTCTAACCAACTAACAGGCCAGTTCTTAAGGGGTCAGTTAGTTCCCCACTGGAGCAGAGTAGCCTCACTCTGCTACAGTGTGTTTTTCTGCCTTTGTCTTTCTCTCTCATAATGTAGTCTATATATGGGGAAACCCCACAGAATATAAATTAATGGGATTATCTCAAGATCGTTGTGAAGACCATAGAAATTATCCGGATCATGATCTTTTTTACAGGCGTGCTGCACAATCCTTTAGATTCCTTGCTTCTTTCTCTTAGGTTGAATTTTAAAAAAACACTGTAGAAAAGTTATCATTTTCTATTAAACAGAGTAGGGGTAAAAACAGATGCAACAGTGGACCACTGTCACCCGATCTGGCATGATCTGGCCCAGATCTCACCTGTATGTATGTGCAGGCACTGCCAAATGTTATGTCAGCAGCTAGCCAAGGCTCTGACCTCAGGAAGCCCCCAGTCACAGCCCGGGCTAAAGCCTGCCCAACCAGGCCAAAACAGACCACAGCTGTCTGGCCATGTCTATTCTGACCAGCCATGACCTGGCCCTGGCCGGCAGCCATGACTGGCTGACATAGCTCCCCATCATGGCAGGGGGCTGGGAGCTGCGTGGGGGGTGACTGCTCGCAATCTGCTGTGGCCCTTCCTCTCCCCAGGCCACCCAGGTGGCAGGAGGCAGCACGGCCGTGGGAGTATATCTTCAATGCCCTGAAATGGCCTGGATTGTGTCTGCCATAGATTTCTGCCCCGGGCTGGGTTGTGACAGTGGTGCACTCTTGTGTGTTTTTAACTCTAGGGATTTTTATATGAGAAGTAAGAGTTTTTTACCATTCACCTATAATATGCTTTCATCTTAAAGGCATCATTCTCCAACAGTCAGTGACAACCTTAACACCTTCTGTTTATTTTCCTCGGTATTACTGCTATCTGATGGGAATGTATTACATCAAATGCTTTAGGTGACTCTAAAGGGGAAAAGAAAAAAAAAACTTTAGGGAAAAGAAGAAAAGTGAACTTTTGGCTTCTGTAAGATCTCTCACAAGAAAAGAAATAACTAATTCGCCCTAGTTAAATATGCAGTTAGGGACATCAGCCTCTATGGGGGTTTTGGCAGCTAATTAATTACTTTACTTTTAGAGAACGATATGCAGAACAGTGCACGTACTGGTAGACTTGTGAAAAGCAATATCTCCTCTAGGTTTTCTTGATTAAAGGTGGAAGCAGGAGCAGTGCAAAGCTAAATTAAGCAAATAATTTGTACCAGGCTGTATAAAAAGCAAGCAGTGCAGCAAAGATGATTTTCCTTTGGCTTCTATCCATAGTAGCTCAATCACTTGAGGTGTTGTTGTTGCAGGTCTACTACATGGCACATTTGATCCCACATGTAGCAGTCACAGCATTAGCATTCTGATAGACAGTTGCTACCAAGATGCTTGGCAGCCCAATTACATCACCATCTGGCTGAGCAATGGATCTTGCTATTATTAATGCTACGTGCAAGCATCGCACTTGGCTTCACCGTCCCTGTGCTGCCACATGACCTTTCAGTGCTTCACTACTTATACCAATATTTAGGTGCAACAATAAACATTGATTTTATTACAGAGGCACAGGAAACATAAAAAATGAGATCAGCATGGATTTTAGCTCGTATATCGCCCAACCACAGGGGTGTTGTAAGAAAGAGAAACGGATGAGACAAATGAGAGCGTTTCCTGAATGGAATCAGTATGGGCTGAAGAAAATGATGCTCTGCTGGAAAGACCTTCATCCAGCAGTGGGTGACAAAGACTGATGGGTGATTTTGATTGGGCCTGATCCAGCATCCATTGAAACTAACTGAATGAGCCCATTATAAATAGCTACACCAAGTTGCATCAAACTATGGCCCTTTTTAAATGGACGGAGGTGGGTGGGGGGAATGAGTGTGACCGAGGTGTGTGTGTGTCCATTTACACGGGGACACACCCATCTCCACCCACGGAGCCTTCTCCGGTTTTCTGGAGGAAGCTCCATGGATGGAGGTGGGTGTTGCGTGGGAGCATGCACACACCCCCACCCATCCCACTCAGTGTTCACACGGGCGAACACCAAGTGGACACCCATTCCTCCACCCACCACTGGTAGTATACATGGACACCCCCCTCCCCCCGCACATCTGCCCGCACACTGAGCGGGGGTGGGGATCGGTGTAAAAGCAGCCTTTTAAAAAAAAACGATTCCAGTTAACTGCGTAGTATTACTCACCATCTATTGGGCATCCCTGAGGCTTCTCCTGCTGCCACTGCCGTCCCGCTGTCCAGGGCACCTGTGGAGAGAAGGGGCTGTGAGTGGGGGGGTTTGGACATTTTCTTCCCTCCCCCCACCCTCGCATTGCTCCGGTGACCGGAAGTGCTGAGGGCATTTAAAAAGACCTGCCGGTGGCTGTGCCGGCGGCCGCAGTTGGCGTCCGCGAGCCAAAGGGCCGCGGCCAAACGGGGCATGGAGGGGGAGGAGGGGGGAAGCGTAGCCGATGGGGGGGGGGAGAAGGAGATGGATGTGGAGGTGAGGGAGCGGAGGGAGGTGAGATCCCAGGTAGATTCTGATACCCTCTCTGGAAAGGGAAACAGGGGAGATATGGGAAGTGGACTGTTGACATGTATGGAGGAGGGTGGAGGGAGATTGCGCCCTGATGGTGTATCGTGGGTGGGTCTGGGGGAAAAAAGAGGAGAGTGGGAGGAATATGATGAATATGTTATGCTCACTGATGTAGGGTTGGTGGGGCCACCTCCTCCCAGTGAGAGAGGGATAGAGGTGGTCAGGTTTTCCCTGGTGGCAGCAGGGGATGATTGGTTGGAATATGGGACCTACCCCGTGTTGGTGGGGGAGGTCATAGAGTGGGATATTAGTGAGTCATAAGGGGGATTGTTTTTGATGGTTATTGATAATATTGTATTTAAAATGTCATTAAATTGTATATCATGTTAGTATATTATGTTAAAATGTGGTTTATGACTTGGGTCCCCCTGTGTGGAACAAAGACCCAGAATGTATTTTGTATTTTGTGTTGTAAGCCGCTTCGAGTCCTTCTGGAGGGAGGCAGGATATAAATTAAATTGGAATTGGAACTATAGGTGCCATGTTCCTCTCCACTTCTGTGAGCAAACTGGTATATATGCCTGTGAAGTGAGTCACGGCAGGTGTGGAAAGAAGTGCACCATCTCTGCCGCGTGCTCCCAGCTGCCTCTAAAATTCCTAGGACACAATCTCCTCTGAAATCAAGATCTCCAGTTGGAAGGGGGCTGTCCCAGTCACATGACCTTTTTCAAACCCCTGGGGCAATGTGGTGTATGTTTCTGCATGTAGCTTTCATAGCTCCACAGGCTGCATTTTGGGTTGACTGTTCCTGACCTTTCTTAGGCTCAGGCACCCACCTATACTTCATCAGTGCTTTTATGACACACCCATGCTTTCCTGTCAATTTACACTACAGTGCCATGCACTTCAGTGGAATAGAACATGGGAAACATTTCTTGCAAAGACAAAAAAAAGTGAGTGTTAATTGGACCAAGTAGTTCAGTTATCTCTTTTATTGGACCAACTGCTGTTGGTGAGTGAGTGAAAGCTGGAAGCTACTTTTTCAAGGCCCACCTGACCACCTCCTTGGGCACCACAGAGTGACATAGTACACAGGTTAGAAACCATTGCTCCAGATGTAACGTGAGTCTGAAGTTACCTTCAAGGCTTCCACACTTACACAGTGGCCCAAACTCCATTAAGCAGCTGTTAGTGAATGGGAACTGTTGGGAAGGGAATTTAACATTTTTGAAAATCAGGCCTCTTACTTACAGACCTAACAGGATTTAGGTGCGGAACTATCTTTAGGAGCCCTTTTTAAAAAATCTTGCCAAGAGCTTTATCTCCATTCTCCACTTAGTATTAAGGTTCCAAAACATCAGCACTGCAATAATAAAGGTTTGGGGGGAAAGATTGGGAAATTAATTTTCTATAGGAGGAAGTTCTTAATTTATTATTTATTTATTAATTTATTGAATTTCTATAACACCCTTCCCACAAGGCTCAGGGTGGCTCACAATCCACACACACACACACACACACACACACACACCCCATCACAACCACCTAGTTAAAAATGTTAAAATCCATACAAAAAACACCCTCCCCTTACATCCCCATCCACCCTTAAGAGAAATTGACTTTTGAAAGGGAAAATGTACCTAAATTGTCCAACAGCAATTTCTTTCAAACACAAAGAACAGTCCTACTGGGCTGAGTTAAGCCAGTGGCCCATCAGGCCAACCATGCTGTCTTCAACAGCTGTCAACACTAAATGCATTGAAGAAAATGTATAAGTAGCCACAGGACAATTATGGATTAACCCATCCTCTGTTGTTTCCACCCAAGCTTTGGCAGTCCCAGTGCTTTCTGAGCATGAGGTTGTGTGTGTCCTGGCCAATAACCAAGGATGGGCCTGTCTTGCATAAATGTATCTAATTAGCCTAGGGACTAACAATACCAGAATGAAAAGGCAGAACAGTGTTCTTTGCTATAAAGTACTCATTTCACTGCCAGTCCTTATGGGCCAGCATTGTCTTCACTCTTAAGGCAGGTATGGCATGATTTATACTCTCTGTTGTAAAACTTGTTCTGAAGATGATTGAATTTATTTATTTTTCTTAGCTCTGTCCCTTGATTCAATGTAACAAGTACCTGTAACAGAGTTAGTAGTAGCACTGGCCAAATAGGTTCTGACATAGATGGTAGAAGAGGATCAAACCATGGGTTCGTGCTAAAAGGTGCAGGTCCTAGCATAATAAGGGATAACACCAAACACCAATGAGGCATAAAAGCCCCAGGAACTCAGGGATTTAAGACGCAAGCTCTTAGTCTGGAGCGGGAAGCTGTAGAGTGAGGTAGGGATGGGCGAACAGAACGGAGTTCAGAAATTCGGTTCGGTTCAGTTTGAAATTCAAGTTCAGAAATTCGGTTCGGTTCAGTTCGGTTTGAAATTCGAGTTCAGTTCGGAAGTTCGGTTTGGTCGACCGAACAGACCGAGTTCAGTCGAATTCCGAACTTCCGAACCAAGTTCGGACATTCAAAACCAGGTTTTTTGGTGTATGTTGCCACTAGGGATGGGCGAACAGAATGGAGTTTGGAAATTCGGTTCAGCTTGAAATTCGAGTTCGGTTCGGAAGTTCGGTTCGGTCAACCGAACAGACCGAGTTCGGTCCAAACTCCGAACTTCCGAACCATGTTCGCCCATCCCTAGAGTCAGGAGCTTTGGAGTGGGGCTCTTAGCAGGAGCAGGAGATAGAGATAGAGGTGACGAGCTAGTGATGATCTTCTTTTACTATCTGTGCTAGTACCTATTTGGCCAGTGCTACTACTCACTCTGTTACAGTACCATTCTCCAAACCAGTGTAACTTTCAATCTCAGAAGCAGATGAATGGAATAATCAAATGCATAGAGAACAAGCCTAGGTAGGGAAAGGACCAATAAGGAATGTTGATGCATCACAATATCAAGAATTCTGGAAAGAAGAGGGTCTGATTTTCACTTACCCTAAATTCTAGTAGGGTAAACAGCTCCTTAAACCCATTTGCACTGTCAGCACACTTTTTAAAAAAGGGCCCAGTATAATTGAATATTCAGATCAAGAAAGCTTGTTTCCAATATGGGCTAGCTAACATCTCAGAATACTTTGTCTTTCAAAAACCTGAAGATGAGTAATGAACTAGCAACATGGAACGCTCCATAGTTACGCAGCATTTCACTGTTGCCCGGCCCCTATCCATTTTTCATTAAGGAACATTGCACTGTTTCAGGGTCTTTGCACAGCTTTCCATCCCATGAGCTCCACTTCTCATGCAATTCTGTGAAAGGGATTCCGAGGTTATGCTAGCAGTGAAGCACATTATCCTCAAAAACTGATCATCTAGACACCCCTCTTGTTTATTCTGAGTGGTTTAATCATCCGTTTTCAAATTTCCCATAGTCATGGCTACTCTTGTCTTCAGTTCAGCAATTTATGCTAGTCCTTTTTCCATAATGATTCAACAAGCAAGAAAATACCATGATCATAATTGTTGTTTTAAGACATTTTGAACAGTGAACAGCAGCACAGTATAATAAAATGTCAGGTCATCATGCTCAAGACTTATTAAGATGTGCTGCTTTTATTATTTTATTTTATTTTTTAAAACATAGGCTTTCTAGAAAGTATTTAAACCAACTATTTGGTCTAAATGAAAATAGAGTTCAGTGTCTATTACTCTGCATAGACAGAATCTTGCAACATCTAGTGAGTTTTTGTAATTTTCTACCATTTGGAACTCAGTGAGTCCAGCAAATGAATTAATATGACATTAGGACCTAGTCATAAGAAGTGCCATACTGGGTCAGACCAATGATTCATAGAGCCCAGCACCTGTCTCCAACAGTGCCCAATTTGTCACTTCGAGGAAGTACCCAACAGGTTGCTATAGGGCGATCCATTCCCTGTGGTTCATTAATTCCTAAAATTAGTCCTGCAAAAGGATGGTGGATCTTCACGCTCTGAATCCCACAGACCTAAAAAGGTCTTGCTGTGCAGAACCCAGACCTTAATGGAAACACTAATATGGAATAAAGGAAACTGAAGGGGAAATGTAGTAATGTTATGTAATGTTGAAATCCACTTAGGAAGATCATGGGTAGGAGGGAGCAGAGGTAGAGTTGGGAGACGGAGACTGCAAGCCACCGCCACGGTAGCTCTAGACCTGAAGTTGACAGGGGCATTCGTTTAGGGTTACCATACCTCCCCTTTAAAAGAGGATACTTATGAAAAATACATGGTGCAGGGCTGCAGTGGTTCCAGTGCAGCCCTGCAACATGTCTTTTTCATAAGCGCCCTCGTTTAAAGGGGTGGTACGGTAATCCTACATTCATTGTACATGCAGGGACCCGTGTTCACTGAGTTTTTTCTATTCCTGCCAGTGGGGAAAACACATTGAACACCCATCCCTGGCTATATGTCATTGCAACAGAAAAATAGAGAGCAATGAGTGGTGCTGGCCTGTATGCGCTGTTTCCATGGCTGTCAGGAATGGATACAGGCCAACCTGTAGGAGGTTGAGACAAAAGCATGAGTCCATTCCAGTTTTATTTTATTTTTTACTTTTATTTATACAAAATTTGTATTCCACCCCTCCTGCCCATAGGGCAGCCCGGGGTGGCGAACAGCAGCAATCAATAAAACAATAAAACAGTTTTAAAATACAACAATGCAGGGGAAAAACAAGACCCTCCCCCCCCACCCCTCGCTTGCTGAAAGCCTGGTGGAACAGCCAGGTCTTACATAAACGCTGAAATTGCAGGAGAGTGGGAGCCAGCCGAGCCTCCTCCAGGAGCGAATTCCACAGCACAGGGGTGACCATCGAGAAAGATCTAACATCTGTGGCCACCCGCCTCATCCGGGGAATCTCCAAAAAGGCTCCCACGGACGATCTCAAGGGTCGCACGGGCACATGCAGGTAAGTAGGACCAGACCGTGAAGGGCTTTAAAGGTTAAAACCAGCACCTTCAACCTGGCCCAGTACTTTCTAGGCAGCCAGTGCAGAGCCCAGAGCACTGGTGTCATGTGCTCCCTGCGGCCCACCCCTGTAAGGAGACAGGCCGTGGCATTCTGCACCAGCTGCAGCCTCTAGAACAGCTTCTTGGGCCAACCCATGTAGAGGGTGTTGCAGTAATCCAGCCTTGAGGTGATGAAGGCATGGATGACAGTGGCGAGGTTGGAGTCTGAGAGATACGGCCAAATCCACTGGACAAGATATAACTGCCAAAACGCACTCCCCGCCACAGCCACAGCCTGAGATTCCAGACTGAGCTGCGAATCGAGGAGCACACCCAGACTCCATACTTGAGATACCATGGGAGGGCGAACCCCCCCCCCCCCCACACACACACACACGAGGAGATTCAACCACCCCCAGGTCCCCCATCGCCCACCAACATCACCTCCGTCTTGTCAGGATTCAGTTCATTCCTAGGGGTCCAGCCAGGTGGACAGTTCCATTTGGACATTATAGGCAAGGAAGGGAGCAGGTAGAGTCTGAGGCAAAGTAGGATCAGTAACCAGCAGGCCCTAGAATCACTGAAGCCATGGAATAAACTGAATCTGTATTTATAGATCATGCCAGATCAAGATCCATAGTGTCCATCAAAGGGAGGGGAGACAAGGCTTGCAGTATAGCAAGGTCAGCAGGTCTGGGGGTCTGGTAGAGGCAGGATCAGAAGTGCAGAGCCAGGAACAGGGAGTTTGGAGACTGGATTCTTCACAGTAGCAGGCCAGATAGCCTTCTCGTTACTCAAAACACTTCCTGGGTCATTGTCTGATCTATAGGGTTTCTGAGCCTATTAGGAACTCAGAGCAGATCTAGCAAATGAGAAGCTCCGTAGGTGAGGGATTCCAGTAGAACTGTGCCACAGAGATCAGAGCCTATGCTTTCCCACTTAGTCAGTGCAGCCCAGTGGTAGTCCGGCTAACTTTCCTGTCTCTGGAGCAAGCTAGTCTGTATTCAAGACCCAGTAACTTCCCTGGATCCTTACAGTGGCTTTGGGGATTGTTTAGGGTTACCATACGGAGGAACCAGCAAAAACAGTGGTTGCTCTGAGGGTGGGGGATAGGTGGAGATGGGTGTGCACCCGTGTAACCGCCACTCACGTGCCGCCCCCACACCGTGGCGCATGCCCGTTTGAAAAGGGCCAGTGTTACCAATCATCACCTATGAACACCTGATATTTTCTTCACTGTTATTTTTCTAGAGTTACTGGGCCAGACCCTATTCCCACTGACATTTTACAGAATCTGTGGAGTTACTTCTACATATACCGCTTCTAATGGCTGGGCCTACATACAGACATTGTGCTAGTTTAACATAAACCCATTTTAAAAGGACTACTCTGAAGTAAGTGGTTTAGAAATGGAGGCTTTTGTGTTTAAATGAAACACATATGCTCCCGTGCTGTGCATATTCAACTATCAATCTGGAATGTGAATTGAACTTGGATGACTGAAAATTCCTAATGCAAAAGCTGAAGAAATTTTTTTGTAGCAGGCCAGATCTTTTGTGCTCATTCATTTCTGCATTCAAAATAGCAAAAAGGGGGACGGGGGGGTGGGGAATCCAGTACCATAAACACTCCTCTCAGGCCAGTTAACCTGTGAATGTGACTGACAGATCTCCATGTAAGATGCAAGCAATATTGATTGATTGGTTGATTGATTGATTGATTAGCGTGACAATAACGCCATAGCAGAAAACAAAATCATACAATGCAAGAAATATTTTTATTCAATATGCAGTCATCGGCAAAGTGGGAAAACCGTTCCTGATCACTACTACGCTGGCAAACGCTAGTAGTGTCATGCATGCAAGGGAAGCAGATGTCACATTTTACAAAACCATGAATTGACAAGACCTTTAAGAAAACCTCCTGTTGTGTTTGTTCTTAGGAAGTACAAATATTGCAAATTAAAGGCCCAATCATCTGAGGTGCTGGATGCCTCCCAAAAGGTTCTCAGTGCCTCACAAAAGGTTCTCAGCATATGTGTTCCACCTTTATGTTGGAGAGAAATAAGGCTATCTGCAGGCTCTCAGCACTTCACAGGAACGGCTCACAAATTGTAATGCAGAGCCTTCATCTCCAGGTGTTATTTCCCCCATGGGAGAATGAAAGGTGCTATTAATAAAAACAAATCAACCACAAGTATGGTGCGCTCAGTCAAATCTGACAGTTGTTTAATTATTGCTGAACACTTGTTGGTTTCCTTGAAGGCTCCAAAGTAGATCAACTAAATGTGCTGAAAGAAACGATAAGGGAAGATGTTAAATGAGACACAAGGCAAACATGAAAAAGGTAGACATATGCTGCTGAATTATGGGAAGTTATGCTAAATCACCTAAAAATACCATAAAAGTGCATGTGAACAAAAAGCACATTTTTGGCACAATTCTTGACACATTTGGTACCAAAACAGATCAGAACACAAACAACTATGGGTTCTATATCTTCAAAAGGTTTGCATGGAGGGATTATTGGCCAACTACAGCATTATCTGGCATAGGACTGAAAATAAACTCATACACGCATTTGGCAACTTGTGCGTTTTGAAGTCAGAAGCTGCAGAAGGCTTAGGCTCCCGTGTATCGCCAACTTCTAATCATAGGGTCTAGGCTAATCCTAGAATAATGATTTAAATTATAGAATTTAAGTGCTGAAAGACACTTTAAAGGCTAAACTTGGCAGTTGCTCCAGCCATTCCTCATAACAGTTGCATTCTAAACCCTTTATTGTTTTGCAATTTTGTAAACTCTCTCCTGCTTGTCAACATCTTTTTTTTTTTTTTTTTTTTTTTTTAAAGTGTAGAACCCAAAGCTGGATATAGTATTCTGGCTTGAGGCCTGACCAGTGTTGTGTAGTTTGGAATAATTGCTTCCCATGTCTTAGATATGATGCTTCTGCTACTGCAAAAAAATGGCATAAAAGTAGATGTTTCAATTCTCCACTCACAGTTTTATACCTCTGCACATGCATTTTCAGGGGTGTGGTGGTGTTAATTTTAAAAGAACACCTGGCTTTGTGGTGTGGTTTTATTTCACCTCAGCATTTTTTGTTCTATTGGCAGGTGCTGGTCTTGATGGAGTTGAAGAAATTAAACGGCATCCTTTCTTTGCTACCATAGATTGGAATGTAAGTAGTGCATTACTCTACTCTGTGGTTAGCTAGACTTAAGGAAGGACAGGTGGAAATAGGGCTGTCCTGTAAATGAGTGAAATGTACCGCAGAGGACATGCGAGTCCACGTGCCCGTGGGCTGGTGCCCATGCTTTGTTTTACACTAAGGAAAATTTAAATTATTCTGAGCATCTTCTGCTTTTTAAATATTTTATATAACTCGATGGCTCATTGTGACAATATCTCTCTCTGTAGGTTCATAGAATAAAAACACAATAGTCTTTAAAGAATTGAATAAACTGATCCAAGGAGCTGGATTAGAATGCAGCTGGATTTGGAATTCCTGTGACATAACATTGAGACCAATACGATGCTTAAACCTTTGGTTTGAAAAATAACACTACAGGGGAAATCGTGTGTGTGTGTGTGTGTGTGTGTGGTGGGGTTTTTTGTTTGTTTTGTTTTAGTACTTGATCTTTGTCTTTGACATGGCTAAGCTGGACTCAGCATAGGGCACAGGAGAAGCAAAAATAGATTGGCCAGATTTCTCTGGACTCACAGAACAGTTGTCTCTAGCACTAATGTTTATGCAGAGGCAATTTAAGAATTCTTGGGGCCTACTCCACCCATTAAAATACAAATGTGTAGTAAAATGCATAAAGAACTCTCCGAGGTTTGGACTGTACCCAAATGGGGACACTGGACATAGTTTCACCCACAAATGTTCAGACACAACCCTAACATCTGGCAAGTCTCTGCAAACATGGCTATAGCCCGGGACCCATTTTCACTGCATTTTCTCCATTGCTGCTAATGGGGAAAACGCAATTAACATGGGTCCCTGCCCCCTTGGTTGCCTAAATGTCAGGGACCTCGAGACTGACTTTGACTCGGAGTTTATTTTGATCCATCCTCTTTGGGCTCTGAGTGAAGTCCCAGTTTCTCCTGCTTTTATTGAGGCTCCTGGATAACTTAAGGAAATAAGGGCTTTGGGGAGTGAAGGAGGCTTGACAAAGAGGCTCTCCCACTCCCTTTCTGTCATGGTCCCAACCCTGTGGAGTATTGTAACATCATGGCATTCAAAGGGAGCATGGCCACGTTGGAAACAGGCAGGAGAACCCTTTGCCACACCCATTTGGATGAAATGTTGAGAGAAGGTGACTTCTTGGGGACTCTTCTCACACATTACTTCCTTCATAAGTACCATGAGGCCAGTTCTCTAGACATGCTTCTTTCCATCCCATCCCATGTAAGAGAAGGTTTTGGGGGGCTGGGACAAAATGCTGTATCCCTCTAGTCCTCTGTTCATGGTCTCACTCACATAATATGTAGGTGAGGGAGGGACCTTCTCTGATGCCCCCATCCCCTCTTTCCTGGCCCTACACCTATACATTCCTTTGGGGAGTGGGGGAATGAAGAACAGTCGCTGTAAAGTCATCATAGCTGGCTACGCATCTGCCAGAGTGTCCTCATACTGGGAGTATCATCTCATCAGTTGTCCAATTAGAGTGGTTTATCAGCCTCTTACCTCTACTACCATGACTGAAAGGAGCCAAAACACAGCAGGATTTGACTTCTTTTAGCTTAATTCTGATGGGTGCTATAGGAAAGCATGTCCAATTCATCAGTCGTCATCATCATCATCCAATTTTATTGTGTAGCCATAGGCTATTGCACAGGTCACACAAAATTTAATAAAATTAACAATAAACAGAACAAAACCTCATAAAAAGAACACTGGAAATAAGGCCTTAATACAAATTTCTCTCCTTCTACACATGGCATTGAAATACTTAGCCACTGTAAAAGTAATTACAGGATCTTTATCAGTCAATAACAACTGTATATATTGAGTCAGTTCTCCCTGGATAATTTCCCAAAATGGAAGCCAAAGGTTTTGGCAAGCCTCTATATACAAGAGCAGTTGAACAGCATATGTTTTAATTTATAAGCAGAATATTTGTATATTTTATTAGAAATCAAACAGGCCAGCCCACCTGATGGCCTCCCTATATTTCCCAGTGCGGATAGCAACTTTAGAATGGCAAACATAGGCCAGAAGGGTTATGTTGCCAATACACCAGGTTTCTTAAACTAATACAATATCAACATTTATTAGATAGGCCCTTAGTTCCTTATCGGCCATCTTCCCTTTCCACCCCACTATATTCCAAGAGAGGATAACCACTGATTCCATTTGGGCCCCAGAGCCTAGTCACTCCTTTCCGTATTTACCATTGCATGAGTTATTTGCCATAGTAAGGGGGAATTTATTTATATTTTCTCCTTCACACAAATTTAAAGAGGTTTCCCTCTGTGGCAGTGGAGGCGTATTGGGGGTACTTTCAATTGAGAATTATCATGAGCAAAAATCTGGGACTGGTTTCCCATTTCCCCCCCCCCCCCCCCCCAGTTCTCCAGAGGCTACTTCACCCTCTTTGCTGATATTAAGAGTATGAAAAGAATTTTCTTGCAACTGGAACCGAGATATTGATTGATTGACTTCCATGGAGGCCTCAATAGCTTCTAATAGGGAAGTGCTGTTACCCATTTCAAAATCATCCAGAAGTCTATATTTTTCCCAGTTATAACTAGTGGTTATTGGATTAGTTGTGCCTCGATTCCTAGTATAAATTCTACCTGGCTCTTTCATACCAGCCACCACTATACTGCTAGACTCTAACTCTAACCTCGGTTTCACCAATCCAACATCAGGCTCAATAGGAATGCTTAGTTCCTAATGTACCCTGTGTGGCAGTTGTATCCTTATGCAATTTGGTAAGCAAAGCTAGAAATCCAGCCTGTTCTGTCTGTGACATCTGCAGAAAAGGATTCAAAAAAGCCTTTTCTTGGGCATCAGCTGGATCAGATTTTTTTCCAACAACCTGATCATCCCTTATTTGATTAGCCTTAGCACCTGATCTTACTGGGGACTTTGTCAATATCTCCCCATCACCAACTCCCTGTAAACACTGGGTAGTAGGACTAACATTCTTTACAGTCTCCATAGCATCATCCAGCCTGAGCTGTTAGCAGGAGGGGCGGGATACAAATTGAACTAAATAAATAAATAAATGTCTGGGGCAACCAACAGGGCAACATCCCTATTAGGGACACACTGAGGCTCAACTTTTATGGGAGAATCTTGCCTTTGCTCACTTCCAACTGTCTGTGCAAGAGATATTCCCTGAGACCCATGAAATTTGAAAATACTTTAGCTGGAAATACCCACCCCCTGACCTAAGAGAACCACTCACTCTTAAAAGTCAAGGAGCTAGCTCAGAGTTATTGAAAATTATTACCCATTTCTACAACCAGGAAGATTTCCAAGTGACTTTAATGACCTTAATTTCAGATGGGGGACAATGTATACACACCAAGAACCATAAATGCCTAGACACCAGAAGAGGGGGTCCCCAATAAGGGATAAGCCCATTGGGTAAAGGATGTACTGTCAATGCCAGAGTATTTTGAGAAGTTGCGAATTGAGATGAAATACCAGCCTTTCCAATAGCTAACCCAGGGACCCCAGATGTCTCAAATTCCTTGTATCCCACTGCCTGCCCTAGACTATTGGTAGGGAGGGCACTCCTCTTTTCTTCTACAATATTTGTCAGCATTTTCAATTGTGCAAAAATTGAATTTAAGGTTTTACTAATTAAAATTGTTTGTTCTGCCAACAATTTCAAAGGGACCATGTCCTCCTTTAATATAACAGACAAACCCTGAGATGGTTTTGTACGGTCCTGGGACTGCCCCAGCATTGGCCACACCAATAAAGCCCTGCATTCCTCTTGAACCCCCTTGGAACCCCCTAAATCACATGAGGGAGGTTTGCGTGGGAATGATGGCATGCCATTCATATCAGAGTCCAATACAGCAAAAGTATTGGAAAGTGGGATCGATGACTTAAGGACTCCCTCTCCAAAAGGTCCTGTCTGGATTTAGCAGAGGTCCCAAAATACTTATCAAGCTTCCTTTGCTTTCTAGGCATGAAGTTCTACTCCTTGCTGCAGCTAGGCCTCTTTTCTTCCTTAATGATATTGTTCCAGCAATGGCCCAGCTCCAATTCTTTACCCCTTGACTTGCGTCTTGCTACATTGGGTGTCTGATTTTGGCAGATGACCTGGTGTTGCTTTCGCAAACCCATGTGGGTTTAAATCGTCAACTGGAGGCTTTTACCAACTACTGCAGAGAAAATAGCCTGCAGATAAACCATTCCAAATCAAAAGTGATGGTTTTCACTAAATCCTTAAAGGAAAATTGGTTTGGTTAGAGCATAGAGGGAACTCCTGTGGATCAGGTCAAGGAATTTAGGTACCTGGGAATTTTGTTCCACTATTGTGGGAGGTGGAAGCCCCAGGTCGAGAGAGTGTCCTTGGCAGCCAAATGATCAGCATCTGGGATAAAGAGATTTTTCCGTCAGTCCGGGAAGGGGGCATATGAGATGGCCCTGACCACGTTCAATAGTAAATCTTCTGCGCAGTTCCTTTTTGGAGCGGAACTTTGGGTCCCCTTAGGATCATCGAAAATAGATTGTATTCAATCAAATTTTCTTAGAGCTTTACTTAGGGCCCCAGGGGATACCCCTGGGGCAGCAATCCGTCTTGAATTGGGGCAATGGAGGTGGTCCTTTAAGGCTTGGGGAAGGGCCCACAAAATGTGGATAAAAATAGCTTACCCTGACCCAAGGGCCTATTTCCGTTTCTTGCTCGGGATTCATTCCCTAGTACTTGACTCCAACAAGTGGAGCTGCACCTTACTTCTGTTTGGTTGTCAAGGACCTACCTATTAACTAAAGATGCCCGCTCTGCTTTGGCCGAAATCAACATGCACTGGCAGGATCTCGACTTGCAAGGCGAGTGGGGGAAAAAAAAGGGCTACGACCCATCTCAGGGGATACTTAAATCTCCATATCAAGAATGATGAAATGGCCTGGCACCTTGGGGTGGAATGTACAGCAAGGGGGAAATGGGTATTTAGTGTGGCAAGGTTCAATGTCTTGCCGACACGTCTTTTAGAAGGCCGGTTTGCTGGGATTCCGACCTCTCAGAGACTATGCCCCTTTGATTTGCAGGAAGTAGAGTCCATTGACCATCTACTTCTCCGCTGTCATCATTACAGGAAGATTACCTTTTACCTTACCTGAAGGAATTCCAGGACTGGTCCCACACAGCCTTGTGTGACAAATTTCTGTCCCCCATTTACAAGCTATATAACATTTACAAGCTATATAACAATCTTCCTATCCTACCAGTTCAAAAACTACCAACATCACCGTTAGATGACTATAGAGAAAATATTTCCATTGCAATCTAGAGAAGTTAAGACAGCAAAATGGGAATCCTAACTCTTTCCAACTGCCAGAGGGGTGGGGGTTCCTCAGATAGGATGGGTAGGATTCTACACCACAGCCACTTCAGCCCAACCAATGGCCAACACCCTTTGGGTGCCGCCCAAGGGCTGGCACACTCGGGGCCCATCTCTTTTATTAAGAATGGTACCTGTGGACAGGATAAGCCAGGTCCCTTCAATCCTGGGCTCCCTTCAATGCAGGGAGTAGGTTCAGCCCCACACAAACTCTCCAAGCAAAGAGGAATAAACAGCAAGCCAGAACATCCAATTAAGCTTCTAAAGAATAGTTATTTCCCTCTCACGTTCTACCGACTGTGTCTCCATCCAGCCTGTCTCTCAGGCACATAGCCTGGAGTTCATCTTTGATTCCTCAATCCTCCCTCTCCTTTAAACCTCAGATCCAGTCTGTTGCTAAGGCCGGCTGCTTCTTTCTGCATAACATTACTCAAATCTGGCTTGACTTTATTGTTTCCACTGCCAAAACTCTAGTCCATGCTCTCACCTTGTCTACTGTAAACTCCTTCTTACTGGCATCCCCAGCTTTCCCCTTACCCCTCCCCAGGGCCAGCCCTAGGAGTTGTGGGGGAGGGGGAGAAATGCGGGGCCCTATTCTCCCGGTGGCCAGTGGGCCTAAGGGTGCTCCCCAGCTCAGGGGGTGCTACCCGGACCTGGGCTCAGGGACGGGAGGAGGGGCAGTCCCCTCTGCCCATCCCCAAGCCCAGCCATTTCAGGGGCACTTACCCCATACGTTGCTGTGGCATCGCCGTCCTGGGCCCTGCGCCAGGCCCACTTGCCAGCTCCTTGCATCAGGCTCGGGCAGGCACAGCAACGGCAGATTAAATCTGCCGCTGCACTGCCTGCCACCACCAGAAGTTGCCAGGGAGTATGGGAGAGGTGGGGCCTCTGCCTCTCCCTCACTCCGTGGCCTCCCCTCCGCTGCCTGTAAGTCGCGGCCAGGGGGAATGAGGGAAGAGGCAGAGGCCCCACCTCTCCCACATTCCCCCTGGACGAGACTGACAAGGCCTCTCCCTCACTCCCTGGCCGAGACTCAGGAGGGCCCTGCACTCGGGGTCCCCAGCTCCCGGCCACTGTCAGGCCGGGAGCTGGGGGCCCCGAGTGCAGGACCGCCCCACGGTAAGGCCGGCCCTGCCCCTCCCATTTCAGTTCAGCGCTCTGCTGCCAAAGTTATCCACATTTAATTGCTTGTCACTTTGATCATGTTCAGCCCCTCCTCACCTCTCTCCATTGGTTCCCTCTGCCAGAACACATTTAGTACAAGCTCTGTCTCTTTATTTTCAAGACTTTGTGACCTTGCTCCCTGCTATCTTCCTGCACTTGTTTCCTGATATATCCCTACCCAGGAGCTTCATTCCTCCTTTTCCACCACCTTTCATGCCTCACTATACCCTGCTCCTGGAAATGTCGTTGCCTCTTCTCCCAAGCTTTCCCCCATGCCTGGAACTCCCTTCCTGAACACATGATCTGCTCCCTCCCTTCCAGTCTTCAAATCCCTTCTAAAAACCTATCTCATCTGCCAGGCTTTCCTTAGCTCACCCCCCCAGACTGCTTGCTGATATTGTCCTTTTGTTCAGCATCCTTTCTGCCCTGTAAATAAGTTAGGCACGTGCACTTGTGACTTCTCAGCTTCATGAATGTATTCCTGTCTCTCCCTGATTTCTCCCCACCCTTATCTTGCTCAGATTGTAAGCTCCTCAGGGTAGAGACCTGTTTCTAAGTATGATTGTACAGCACCAGGTACATTGTTGGCACTATATAATAAATAATAATATTATAATATAGTAAAATGTGCAGCTCCGCCATCCAAATCAGGAAGCATCCGCTCCTTTTCTAGATGACTAACTAATTGAAGTTTTCCAGCATTCCAGTTAAAACAGCAGCCATTAAAATAAATATAAAAACACAGCTCAAATAAGGAGTGTTGGCCATGATACAAGGGATGTTAAACAATGATTTGCTTTATTGTAGTCAGATTAATTTATAATGAATGAGGTAACATCAGAGCTCAACTAAACATTTGATTCATACCTCAGATGGTGCAATCCTTTGAAACAGCATCTGTATTAATTTAAATTTTGTCTGAAAGTAATTTTGATCAAAGCCAGGCATTCATTCATTCAGTCATTCTCTCTCTCTCTCTCTCTCTGTCCGTCCCTCCCTCCTTCCTGTCCTCTTTGCCAACATGCTGAGACTTCTGCTTGTTAAATCATTTAAAATTCTCTCCTCTAGTTTCCCCTGATCTAATCTATGGAACAGTATTTCTATTGTAAGGCTAATAGGACTGGCTGGAAGATTTTCAACAAAAAAATGTAGAGGGCAGAAAAAGCACTTTCCACCTGAGTAGACGGGGAGGTTGGGTTGCAGTCCTCACCTACTAGAGTCAATGAGTACTTTGACATTGACTTCAATGGATGAGGACTGCACCCTTTGACTATACTTTTTCTTTTTCTTCTTTTTCAGTTTAAATTTCATTAATCAAAATATTTTATTTATTTATTTATTTATTTAAATTATACCCCGCCCCTCCTGCCACAGGCAGCCCAGGGCAGCTAACAAAAGAAATCCATACAAAACAATAAAATATATAAAAACATCACATAGCAAAAATTACAATAAAAATGAGGAGAACAAAAACCCACACCCGAACACCCACCCCATCCACCCTCACCCTTCTCCCTCACCAAATGCCTGGCGGAACAGCCAGGTCTTACAATTCCTACGGAAAACTAGGAGGTTTGGGGCCAGACGGGTCCCCACCGGGAGGGAGTTCCAAAGGCGCAGCGCAGTCACCAAGAACACCCTGTCCTTCGTTTTATTTGTTTTAAATCTGCCACGAGTTAGTTTCATATAGTGTCCCCTAGTTCCAGTGCCCTAGTTCCAGTAAATAAACATTTCCTATCTACTTGTTCCATTCCACACAAGATTTTATAAACCTTTCATATCCCCTCTCAGTCTTCTCTACTCCAAGCTGAAGAGCCCTAACCTGTCAAGCCTCTTGTACAGAAGCCATTCTAAACCCTTGATCATTTTTGTTGCCCTTCTCTGCACCTTTTCAAGTTCTACTGTACCTTTTTTGAGATGGGGTGACCAAATTGCACACAGTACTCAAGGTGCAGTCACACATCGATTTATATAGGGGTGTTATGATATTTTCAGTTTTATTCTCTATCCCTTTCCAAATAATTCCTAACATTCTCTTTGTTTGCTTTTATGGCCACTGCACATTAAGCTGAGGATTTCAGTGTATTGTCCACAGTGACTCCAAGGCCCTTTTCCTATGTGGTTACTCCTAATTTAGAACCCGCCATTGTGTACACATTATTATTCCCTATGTGCATCACTTTGCCTTTGTCGACATTAAATTTCATCTGCCATCTACATCTCTCGATGTAACTAAGCCAAACACATACACCTGAGACCTCACATGTTCATGAATGTTATACTCCTTGTCTCTCCCTCTGTTCCCTTTCCGTCGTCCTCTCCCGCCCCCCCTCCCCCCCCGATCTCTCAGATTGTAAGCCCTAGGGCAGGGACCATATCTATTCCATTACTTTGTAAAGTGCCAGGTACATTGCTGGTGCTATAGAAATGCTTGCTGCTAATAATAATTTAGATGACAAATCACCTAGTCTCACAAGATCCTCTTGCAACTCTTCACAGTCTGCTCATGTTTTAACTATCATGAATAACTGTGTCATCTGCAGATTTGATCACCTCACTTTTTACCCCATTGTAGTCAGTGGAAAAATTCACATTGACTTTAATGGAGGAGGTTTGTGTCCTTAATGTATGTCCAAAAGAACAGTGTTTTCCAGACTTTTCAGACCAATGTACCACTGTCAACCCTCACAATTTCTCATGGATAGGCATTCACTTGCTGGAGACAGCCAGTGTCCAGTGCATGCTCATCACAGACTTTGCCATGGCTTCAGGCATCTTTGGTTCCACAAGTAGCAACTGTCCATTCTAGTCATTCCTCAGAGATTTCTGTAAAACCAGTACCCACAGGGACCTAGGCCCACTTTGCTGTAGATACAGTTGGTTCCGTCAAGTCAGATTCCCTTTAGGTAATAGTTGCCACGTATGCAGATAGCACAGAGACAAACAGGCAGTTAGCAGTGTAGAGTTTATTTGTCCCTCCTACGAGACGTTGGTGAGCTGAGGACACACCACCAGCCTTGGTGCCCTCTCAGCTGACAAAAGCAGTTAGAGTGGTCTGTATCTTTTATACCTTTCCAAGTTAATTACATTATAATATTCCCACCCAGAGTGACACCCCTCTATCATGACATGATCCAGTCCCATTGAGACCCCTGTGGCACATACATTTTCAGCCCCAAGGTTCATTCGTAGGTTATTTGAAGTTTTATGTCTGTCTCCTAAATTCTCTGTGTCCTTCTAACGGTGCCTCAGAGTCCCAGAGAATCACACATCCATAACTGTTCCCTTGATCTCTTCCCCTTCTTTGTCATGCCAAGTGAGACACAAGTGAGGTGTCAATTCTCCTGCGAGTCTGCCTGATGTCCTGATAAGATTTTCCTGTAGCTCGTTTGCTCTTTATTCCCAACCATCCCAGGATTCTCTGCTCTTGTCAACTTCTTACCCTGACTTTCAAAGTACTCTAAAACTCATAGCATATAATGTGTTTAATATAATTACCCAGTATGTGTATGCTATCATTTCAACTCTATACCAATATATATACTGGGACATATAAACGTCACCATATATGTGCCATCCTGTATGTTTAGCTGTGTCATTTTCATAACAGATCAGTATTTCCCCTCCAACAGGTTCTACAGACCACTTGCCATGGCTCCTTCCACCATAGTTATGAAGCCACTAAAATAGGATATTTTAAAAAAATGTGTCTACTTGGATTGCAATTCACAAGCCACTTATTCCAGAATAATCCCTTTGAAACCCTTTGAACCCCTTATGGGGGTTCTATGGGCTGAAGCCTATGGGCTGAAGCCTATGGGCTTCAGAGGGGCTACTCTGGCGTAAGTGGTTTGTGGATCACTGCCTACATTTGTATGTGCACTTTGTCTTGGGAAATATAGTTCATTTTTCATTATGCACTCACTGCACTGTGCATCCAGCATAACATTTTTCATTCTAAATGTGCATCCCAAGGAAGAAAAAATTGCTTCCCTTTTAAAACAACAAACTCACTGACCTTTGCAATCGTGATTGGGGGGTAGTGTCTCCAAGACCATATCTGTCTTACACACTGTAGGGCTAACCCTCAAGGGACAGTGTGATCAGTCTTACCAATACTCATTTCAGATAGGGAACTAACTTGGTTATGCAGTAATTGTAGCATATTTGTTTATTCCAGCCACGTTGTAACATCATGTGTTAACAAATGAAATGGTAGCCCACACCAGGTGGCTGTTCACCTGCTCATTTATTAGGTGTTCACCCCCATGGTCCATGTGGCCACCTACCCACTGGACACATGATGGGGGCACATTGGGGTAGTGGATAATGGTAGTATGGCATAGTGATAAACCACTGTGGGGGATGGGGGTTGGAGCCATTTGCTCTTGAGGGCAGTGGGGGGCATAGTAGCCGGCAGCATGCATGTACCTCTGCACTTCCTAATCCCATTTCCAGACCCAGCTAGCCTGCAAAAGCCAATAGGAAAATGAAGAGCTTCAGGGCTTCAGCTGGCTTGCCTTCAAATGTCAATAGGGAATGCACAGAGAAAGAAAAGGATGGGAAATAGGGGGTTGGGTGGCACAGAGGAAAACACACTGACACACGGGAAACATTTCTAAAGGCTTTATTGAAGTGTCACTGATTTGTACTAGCATTGCAGTTGATATATCAGCACAAGGATTATTTATTATTATTATTATTATTAGACATTTATAAAGCGCCAGTCGTATGACCTGGTGCTGTACAGAACATAGAATTAGACACGGTCCCTGCCGGTGGCTTACAATCTAAAAGACAAAGACAAAGGGGGGGAAACAGGGAGAGGGGACAGTGGGAGAGACATGGGAGAAGACAAACAAACATTCAAGCGGATACGAGGTCTCAGGTGCGTGTGCTTGGCTTGGTTACAAAGAAGTTGGTAGCAGCAGTCAGCAGAGGAGGGCCGACAGTAAGAGTAAGGGGAAAGACTAGCGGGCATTGGGAAAGGCAGCATGGAAAAGGTGGGTCTTGAGGAGGGATTTGAAGGAGCGGAGGGAGGAGGCAAGGCGGATGTTGGCAGGGAGGGAGTTCCAGGCATGGGGGGCAGCGAGGGAGAAGGGACGAAGGCGGTTGGGCGAGCAGGAGAAACGAGGGAGAGT
>QEPC01013103.1:493061-509037 GCA_003113815.1 Sphenodon punctatus | reverse complement strand
GGGGGTGCCTTCCTGGAGGTCCCCCGTGTTAAGCGGGGGGCCACGATGGAGAGGGCATTCTCGGTGGTGGGGCCACGGCTTTGGAACTCCCTTGCAGAGGAGGCTCGCCTGGCTCCTAGCCTATTAACATTCCGGCGTAGTTGTAAGACCTGGCTGTTCGCCCAGGCCTTTGGGAGGGAGGGGTAGGGGAATGTTTGAGTTCCCCCACCTATTTATATTTATACTGATCTTTTTTGCCTTGTTTAATATTTTAATATGGTGTTTTTTAAAAATTTGTAGAATTTTATTGTATGTTTTAATATTGTAAGCCGCCCCGAGCTGCATGGCAGGAGGGGCGGGGTAGAAATGTATTAAATAAATAAATCCCCCGCAAATCTCCCCCATTTACCTCTCCCTCCCCCCCCTCCCCTCCAAAGGTCTGGGCCAACAGCCAAGTCTTGCATGCCCGTCAAAAGGCGAGCAGACCCGGGGCCAGGCGGGCTTCCTTCGGAAGAGAGTTCCACAACCGTGGCTCGACCACCGAGAACGCCCTCTCCATGGTGGCCTTACACGGGGGACCTCCAGATAGGCGCCCCCAGTGGATCGGAGGGTCCGTCCTGAGTCACGGAAGGCGAGGCAGTCCCTGATACCATGTTGCTCCACGCAGTTCAGCTGGTCCCGGAACAGGGGCACTTGCCGAAGCTAACTGGGGGTGGTGGGTGGGGCGGTATTTTCCAGTGCGGCCCTGCCGATCTCACAGCTGTTGTGAAGAACATAGGCAGTGGTGGTTAATCTTTTGGGGGAAACAAATGACTTGGGGTACAGGCAGGAACAGCACAAATATTTTTGCCCCACCCCCATCCAGCTGCAGAGCTTGGCAGCGGCGTCTATATATGGGACAGAGGGGAAAGCCATCCTAGGTAGCCCCCAATCCCACTGCCACTGCTGCCATCAAGCTCCGTGTCTGGTTTTGGGGGCACTGAGGGCAGCTCTCCTGCCCTGTTCCAGCCGCAGAGTTTGGTGGAGGCTGTGGGGACAGGAGAGGCAGGACAGGAGGCCACAGAGCTTGGCCATCATGAAGGCCTGGAGAGTGATAACAAGCTCCATGAAGTTCTCAGCATCCATGACTACACACCAAATGTTTTGAAAAGTTTGAAGAGCTTGCCAGCTGCCTAGCTAGGATTGGCTGTGTGCCAGATGCAAGCAAGAACATGCAAAGACTGCTTGGAAGGATTGCTTTCTCTTGGAACCTTTACATTCACTTTGAATCGTCGCTATAGGTGCTCAATAAAGTATGCAATTTGCTCAATAAACTGTTTTAGGAGGACCTAGGTTCTCAAACTGGGTGTGTGTGGAAAGTGTTTGATGGGGGACTACCCCAGTGGGACCCCAGCTGCCAAACCTCTAACTCCACACTCTCACTGAGCTTGCGGTGGGGGTAGGGGGGAATCTCCAAAAGAACAAAGCGATCAGCAGGAGAGACAATCTAAGAACAAGGCAGAGAGAGGAGAAGCAATTGGAGAGTGGCAAGGGGGAGAGGAAGAGAAGGAACAAGGGGTGGGGGTGGGAAGGGCCATCAACTATGACAGAAGAGAAGGAGAGAGCATGGTTCAAAAAAAGCTCGAGATCTGCGGTTTCAGAGTACAGAAGTCTGACTGACCAAGTGCTACTTGTGCGGGCGCCCAGTGGAGCTCTGTGCCACCCCCTTCTCTTTGCAGCTTTTCTGGATTGACTGCTAAGGTGGGGAAGAAATGCTGGCAGGGAGCCTGAAAGGGGCCCCTTGCTGGCCACTCCTGCAGTGGGTGCTCTCCTACTCCCAACCTACGCCAGGCTTGGGAGTCAGCTCAGAAAGGCTGCAAGCAGGAGATGGAGCCACAAAGCATGCCAGGCATCCCCAGATCCCTGCATGGAGCATGCAGGCACACTGTCAGCCCTGACTCCGCACCTCCAGGGGCCAGAGCCAGGAACTGGAAAGACACCAAGTACTAAACAGCCATTAGCCAGATTTGGCCCATGAACTGGAGATTCCCCAGTTCTTGTATAGATACATAGAAGGACTCTCTATTCCAAAGGGACTAATATGGAATTATTTTCCTCTCTCATCAGAAATGACTGCTGGTGCAGGGAATGGGGAGTAAAAAGGCATCTAATACTTTTCCTCCATCAAGATAAAGATTCACCACAGGAATCAGCCTAAATTTAAGAATAGAAATCAATTCATTTTGGATGCTACTCACATAGAAACAGAAAAAGTGATCCTGGGATCTAAACTGCTGTCTTTTTGTCATCTGCAGACAATATCATTTTATAATCTAGTTAAGGGCTAACATTTTAAAAGCTAACTCACCACATTGTCTGTTTATTGAATTTTCTGTGACAGGTGTATGTATCAAGGAAGTTTATTCCCGTCCTACATGTGCGTCACTGCAGAGAGCAGCATCTTTCTATTTCTGGAAGGTGTCTGAGGAATAACTCAGTTCTTTATAAAAAGAAATTCGCTTGGTGCAAGAAATGCCTAAATAGCTCTTAATTAAATTAAATTCCTTTCTTTTTCTTGATATCCCAACAGATGCACGCACTGAGCATTTACATCTGTCTCTCTCATGTTGTACCCTTTTAAATAAAGGGATGTACCCTTTTTAAGAGCTCAAGGTACAGGCAGGATTTAATAAACAAATGATTCTATTAATCAAATGTTCAAGAACAATGAAGAACAAGTAGGGGTAGTTCCAACCCTTTCTCACTGCCCTCTATGGTATATTCCATGAGTCCCAGTCAAGGGAAGATACATCCAGTTACCAGCAATATTTCATCCAACCCAGAATATAGCTTTCGCTTGTCAAAATAAACCAAGTCTTAACAGCTGGCCTAGCCTCATGTCAAAAATATCAAAAACCAGTGAACACAGTTTGAAAAAAATGAACATTAAATTTTCAAGCAAGTGGGGGCACTAGACACCAATTGAACCCTTCCCCCCTTCCCTCCCACCACAAACGAACAGTATTTTTTGTGCATGAGTTCGAATATATTCATTGTCAGATCTTCAAGAGATCTAGAGTCTTGATAAACATCCAGAGGTTTGCAGCAGGTAAATCATTTTTATATGGCACACTGAAGTTGTAGTAGATACTCCAAATTAAGGGAAGACTAAGATCCCTCTACTGTGCTAGTAAATGTGCACTCTCTACTCTATGACTTCTAGTATTAATCAATTGGATTTTTTTCCAATATAACAACATTACAGATCTTTCTTTTGGAAGATTGTTTTATATATCTCTGAGGAGAAAAAAAATTAAAAGCCAATAAAATAGAAAAACCTGGTCCTACCAAAGTCAATAGTACATTGACTTCATTGGAGGCAGGACTCCACTGAAATAAAATAAAATAAAATTAAAAACTAAGACGCACTGCACACACACTGCAATTTTCTCTTTCAGACATGAAAGCAGCATGTGAAAGAAAAGACGCCTATTCTTCCCAGCCTATTCTAGAACTGAATATAAGAAATGT
Source organism: Sphenodon punctatus (assembly GCA_003113815.1). Classification (NCBI taxonomy): domain Eukaryota; kingdom Metazoa; phylum Chordata; class Lepidosauria; order Sphenodontia; family Sphenodontidae; genus Sphenodon; species Sphenodon punctatus. Next base: position 505,548 of record QEPC01013103.1, on the reverse strand, counting down.
GCCCATTATTTTCAGAGATGGAGACAAAGGTTAAAAACAGATAGGACAGTGGTCCACTGTGGCCTGCTTTGGATCAAACCTCACCTGCACATCTGTGCTGCCAGATGTTGGCCCAGGATTGCCTCAGGCTGTGTCAGCAGCCAGACTGGGCGCTGACCTCGGAAAGCCTCTGAGGTCACAGCCCGGGCTAAGGCTCGCCCGACTGGGCCACACAGGCTATCATGTCTGTTTCTGGCCAGTATATCAGCCTGGGTTTGGGTCTGCCATGGCTGTTCGTCCTGGCCACTATGGATAACTGTTGTGGTGGGGGCAAGGCGCTGGGTGCAGTGCAGGGATGGGGCTGGCCAGCTGCACATTCGGCATGCTCCCTGCCCTACCCAGCTATGGGCATATCCGTTCGGCACCCTGTCCTGGCCCAGACCATGTCTGCTGTGTCTTCCCAGGCTGGGTCAGGCCCCGTCACTTCTGTTTTTACCCAAAGTAGTTCAGATTATACCTTTTATTGGACCAACTTCTGTTGGGAGAGAGTATACAAGCTTTCAGGCCACATAGGTTTGGACTTTTTATATGCCTGAGGAAGGGCCTTGTGTGGCCCAGAAGCTTGTATACTTTCTCTAGCAGACGTTGGTCCAATGAAAGATATCATCAGAACTTTTTGGTCTCCATCTCTTACATTTGGGACCAACATGGCAACCTGATGCTGTCTAGAATTTAATTTCAGGACACCACTGCCCAAATCAGGACACCAAATAAGCATTTGGGTCCTGAAACTAGTATTTAGATAACCAAATACCCATTTTAATTACCTAAATTCCAAATGAGATTACATAGGGTAATTTCAGACATGACAGGCCCTAAGGCCCACCATGCTGAACCACCACGCACTGGGATCCATTTCAGATCCCGGTCAGGAATCAGTCCAGCCGTCCTGTAGACATGCTGGCCTGATTCCTATTGGAGAGGGGGAGGGGCTGTGCGGCGTGACGTGACGTGCGGCTGCACAGCCCCCGCTCCCCCGGCCGCCCATCCTCTAGGAGATGGGCGGGTGCAGCGGACAATCCGGCCGCTGCACCCAATCCCGGCCCGTGGTCTGAACCATGATCCGGCTGGACTGAAGGTAACAGACGTTACCTTTGGTCCATCCTGGATCGTGGCCAAACCGATCACGGTAGGGGCTCAATCCCACCACGATTCTGGACCTCCAGGCAGCCAGAAGTCCAGAATCGTGGTGAATTTGGTTTCCTGCCAGGTATTCACCGTGGTGAACATCTGGCAGAAATCAAACAGACATTATGGGAATCATGGCCACCACAGGGATTCACTGTGGTTGACCGTGATCTCGTAACGTCTGAAATTACCCATAGACACTGTAGTTTGAAAATTGGGATTCTATGCAGTCAGTTGTACAGAGATGCATGACTTCAGACATATAGAATTGAGATTATCATGAATCTCTGCCTTGGTGAAGTTCAAAAAAAATCACTGCTGAGCCCCTGATAGAGGGACTGAAGGTGAGAGTTCAAGTCTAGCTTGCTGTATCATTTACTATGATAAATCCTTTGTCCTAAGGAACCAACTAATAACATCATCACACCACAATGTTGGATCACCCAAGGCATTATAATTGTGGGAAGAGAGAGACTGGCTCTCTCAAATCCAGATAGCACCATACACATCACTTGGCCTTGAACATGGTGTAGCAGCTCTGATTTATTTGGATTTTGTTAACTTGGTTATGTAACATGTTGTAGGCCTTAAGGAAATGGCACTAAAAACAGGCTTATTGCCTGAGGTAGGCTTTAATATTTAAAGGTGTTGGGTTTGTGTGCTGTTCAGTTTCATTCCGAGAACTAACTTTGCTTTTAGTGATTCATTAGAGGGGTTGTAAGACAGTGTGTCATGTGGGAGGCCACATATAATACTTCTCATGCACCTCCACTCGATCCAATACTTCCTTTTTTATTGTTTTAAATCTGCTGTCTGATCATTTCGTCAGGCATCCTCTAGTTACCATGTGATGAGAGAGCAAGACTTCCCAATTTACTTTCTCCTTTCTAAGCTGGACACTCTTAATCAGTTTAGTTTCCATTATCTTTATAATCTTGATCATTTCTGTTGTCTTTGGGTAAAAACAAACACGAAGGCAGGCTGGCGGTGTGTCATCATCACGACCCAACTCCAGTCTGGAACCCGCCGTTGATATGGCCAGGGTCATCTTAGGCTACTGGACACACGTGTGTGTGGCTAGGAGAGCTGTCCCTCCACCTGGGCAGCTGGCTGGCCCAGCTGGTGGCCAAACAGATGTGCTGGCAGCCGGCCCCATGCCACTCCCAGCATCCCGTCTCTGCCATGACAGACAGCCATGGCAGTCAATTATGGGGCCCCCAAACCAGGCCAGGAACAATGGGCTAAACAAACACGTAGCCTGCACTGGGCTGGTTGGGTGGGCAGTACCCCAGGCTGTGACCTCGGCTATTTGCCAAGGTGAGATCCCGGGCAAGCCGCCAACATACCCAGGGTCAGTCCAGGCAAACATTTGGGGGCCTGACAACACATGTGACAGTGGCCCACGGACTAGCACAGATTATAGTGGGCTACTGTCACATTTGTTTTTACACTTTCTCTGTACGAAGTGTGGCAGGGGAGGGGTAAAAAATATTGTATTGCTTCATCCTTTATGATGATTCTTTATTTTTATGACCTGCTGACACTGAGGGCATATAATAATTGCCTAAACACTTATTCGGGAGTTACCAAACTGCATAAGTGTTTCCAGGATCAGGCAATTAATTTGGTTATCTGAGGTTAGCAACCTAAATCTACACTTAGGTTCCTAAATTTGTGGTTTAAGCTTCAGAAGTACTGAGCACTCACATGTGCTATTTCATCACTCTGAGATAGGCATTGACTTCAACAAGGCTTGTGAAGCATTCAGCACCTCTGAAAATTAAACTTCTTATTTAGCAGGTTAATTAAGGTGATCAGATGTCACGCTTTTTAGATGAGAAAGTGCCACCTTGTGCCTTCCCCCTCCAAGATGCTCGTAAGGTACATACGGTTACACACTGTTACCCCAAGTTTCTCCCAGAAATTAACTCCACCATGGGGCCAGGGATCTCCATAGGACAGCGTAAGTTTCCTCACCAAAAAGTCACAATAGACAATTATTATGACTAAATACTACAATTTATTACCCTGCCAAACTGGCTTACACACTACTGTAAAAGCACTATAGAAGCATGCAAAAAAAAAGGTTATTGATTACAAAGATATATATTCTTGGAGAATGTATCTCATCATACAGCTATCGCAGATCCCCAAAACGTTGCCTAGGGTCTGTGGGGCCTTCTGGGGAAGATAAGATGTTAACTTGCTACTATGCTGGAGACTTGATAAGAATTAAAGCAAAAATAGTAAAAATAAAAGATAGAAAAGATGAAGAAAAATATAAAACAAGGTTTAGGCATGGCCCCTCAACAGGCAAGGAGCATGGAAGCTCCAAAAAGGGAGGAAAAAGACAGAAAAGAACTTGGGGGAACTCTTCCCACCAGACAGAGTTAAAAGAAAAATTGAAAAGAAACAGGTTATCTGAGACTAATACGGTGCTTCCCTAAAAGAAAATTAAAGTCTATACCTGGGGACAAAACCATAAAGAAAAGTAGGAATTGCCCTTGAAAAATGGGGAAAGAAATTATAAAAATAATTAACTTTAGGACAAAAAGAGAAATGGCTTGAAAAGAGTGAAAAATTAAGTTAAAATAAAAAATTAAATGTAAAAATTAAAATAAAGATGAGAAAAATAAATGAAATTACTTAAAAAGGTAAAATAAATACAAATAAAATGTCTTTGCTAAAGCAAAAGAGAGAAAAGTAACCTTTAAAATAGTGTTTAAGAATAAAAGCAATGAGAAAAATGAATAAAAACAGTTTAAAAGTATAAATGAAAGAAAATGAATGAAAAAGTCCAAAACTGTGAATAAAATGTCTTTACTAAGGCAAAAGAAAGAAATGTAGCCTTAAAGTAGCTTTAAAAATGAAAAATAAAAGACTTAGAAAAAAGTAGTAAAAGAAAAGATTGGCAAGTAAAAGAAATAGAGTTGGGACAAAAAAAACTAAGTCCAACAGGTGACTTGGCTCAGCAGCATATTGGTTAGCAAGCATCTTCCTCTAGTGTCAACAATATCCTGCCAATTTTATAGGATTTCTGAGAATCTTGCAATATGGCTGCCAGGTGTTCCGCCAATCGTAGGCAAGCAGGTCAGGGGTGCCACCAGTCAACATGAAGTTTGCCTCTTGCCAAGTGATGATGCGAAAGAAAGATGTTTTAGGTTTTCATGTCTCCACAGCTGTATCTTCTTCATGGTTATTTTGACTTCACCCCTCCTTACTTCTATGAACCAAGACCATTGTAACCTTTTACCAGTCCTGATCTTTGTCCCAATTCAATAGAGTCTATTAGCTGAAGTTTTATTAAATTATATTAATTCCACATAATTTCATATAGAGATTCTTTTCAGGAAGTTGTTGAAGAGCAGAGGCTAGATCTACCTCGGTTCTACCTACTTTAGAAAGAAATTTCTAGAGCAACACTGATTTATAAGACTGAGTTTCTCATTAAGACACAGTTCAAAGGAACAATTACTTATTCATCTGAATGGTGTATTTAGGTATAATTTGAAGCCAAACTTTATGTTGAAATAAACTTTAATTCACTAATTAAATGTCTTTATTCTTAATGTTTTTAGTCTCAAATTTCTCCCCTAAATTTCCAGAACCGTCCTTAATTTATACAGAATTCTTTCAATGAAATGCCTTAAAACAATTTGGAATGTTCATTATGAAATATGTTAATACTACTCCAGTTGAGAGCCTTTAAAATCCTTATTTAACTTAAAAATTAAACTTATTTCAATGTTTGAGATGTGATTGAAACAAAACACCTTTTCCGCATTACGGCCTCATCATGAGTTGAAACATGTTTTAAACTCATTTAATGTTATGAAAAACTGTTTTGACCCAAACTTGCAAAAAGACCTTGAGTCCCATTAACAAACATGTTATCAGTGCCTCTTCTAATTCATTCATGCCAATCAGTGTCTCTTCTAATTCCTTTGTGCAAATGGCTTTTTAGGCCAAATTAAACCCCTATGGTCCTTGTCTCCCCAATAAAACAGACCCCAACTTAAAGATTGCTATTGCTTAAAACCCAGTTTCCACTAAAGTCATCACATTATTAATGACCCCCACCTAATATCAAAGGAAACCCATGTACAGTTGAAAAGTAGACAGTTCAAAGTGGCATCATTAACAAAATTTAACTTTAACAGAAGTTCACCATGTGAATAAAGACAAGTATATTAATAAGAGACCATTTCAATGGGTAGGGAACAGACCTCAAAAGTCTATGATTAAGAGAGATGAAGAAACTAACATAAGACAAAGAAGCAAGTAGAATCCAGTTAAAGCAACAAGCTATGATCAGACAGCAAGTAATCAGTAACAGTAAGTTATTACTAAACAGCAAGTAATCAATAATGAACTATAAATACATATTATATCCAAACAGGTGGACAGAGCCATATTAGAAACCACTGTCTATACTGTGAAATATCGCTAGGGGACCCCATTTTGCTGCAAGAATTAACTTTCAATTTCTTCCAGCCATGTTTACTGCATTTTAAACCTAATATAATCAAAGCAAGATAGTTGGAGCAAAAACATGTCTACTGCTACTTTCTGAACTTTCACCGTAACTAAAACAAGATAATATTGAGTGAAAGGCCAAAGTGTTTACTGCTAATTGTACAATGTGCCATAGGTCACAAGAAAGGAAAAGATCCAAAAGAAAAATTGATTCCATGGCCTATTCTGAAACAGGAAAACATTAAATCTGTGATGGATTTTATCCATAGTTAGGATGGAAAAGTAAATCTCAGACCTGAGTAGACCCCATAAGGAATCCCTCTCCCAGATGGGCACTGCCTGGGCACCCTAGTTAATCCAGGTTGCTTTCAGAAAACAAGATGGCTAAAAGATGTCACCTGTTTAAAGGTTGTGCCTTCTTTTGCTATACCAGTGCCCACCAAACAAAATACCCACTGCTTGGGGTCAAAGAATTCTCTTCACAACCTTGCTCCCCCCTACCTCTCTGCACTTATCGCCCTCCATACTCCAGCCCGTGCACTTCGCTCCTCCTCTGTCCCTTCTCTCACCCTTCCACGCCTTCCCTGTTCCCCTAAGCGCCTTCGTCCCTTCTCACTTGCTGCCCCCCATGCCTGGAACTCCCTCCCTGTCCACATCCGCCTTGCCCCCTCCCTTCATACCTTCAAATCTCTCCTTAAAACTCACCTCTTTTGCTCTGCTCTGTCTGACTCTTTATCCTGCTGAGCCACTATTCCTATACCTACGATCGGTTTACCCTTATCCTTGCAACATGGACCTGCCTGCTGTCATTCTCATCGTAACCAAGCCAAGTACGTGCACTTGAGACCTTGCATCTTCATGAATGTTAGACCCCTTGTCTCTCCCTCTGTTCCCCTTCCTAAGTCTCTCCCCCAGCTCCTGTCTCTCAGATTGTAAGCCCTAGGGGCAGGGACCATGTCTATTTTATTACTTTGTAAAGTGCCAGGTACACTGCTGGTGCTATATAAATGTTTGTTAATAATAAAATAATAATAAAAGAATTATTATTATTATTATTATTTTATTTATTATTTATTATAAGCACTTGTATAGCACCCGCTGTGTACCTGGCACTTTACAGAACAATGAGATGGACGCGTTCCCTGCCTACGGCTTACAATCTAAAAGTCTCGGAGGAGGGAGACAAGGAGAAGGGACATAGGGAAAGACAAGAGATAAAACATTCAAGTGAATGCAAAGTCTCAGGTGCACGTGCTTGGCTTGGTTGCAGTCAGGGGGAGGGCAGACAGTAAATGTTGAGAGGAAAGTTCTAGCAAGTTCCAGGAAAGGCGGCAAGGAAGAGGTGGGTTTTGCGGTGGGATTTGAAGGAGCGGAGGGAGGGGGCAAGGTGGATGTGGGCAGGGAGGGAGTTCAAGGCATGGGGGCCAGCAAGGGAAAAGGGACAAAGGCGGTTAGGGGAGCAGGGGAGTCGTGGGAGAGCGAGGGAGGGGACAGAGGGAGGAGCAAAGAGTGCGTGCAGGAGTGTGTAATAAAACATGGTTTTCTCTCAATTCTGGGTGTACGGCCAACAAGTATGTAAACAAGATAAGCCAAAGAACACTTTAAATAAACATCTTTCACAGCACAGAAATAATGAAACGAAAAACTGTCAATACTGTCTTTTAGCAATTCAAAGGCTGAAATGGGCCTACTACTTAGGCCTAATTTTCCTAGCTACAAACACAGACACAGCACTACTGCTGAAACTAATAGCTATTATTCACATTTACAGATAGCCTTCCAAATTATATCTTCAGTCAAAATGGAAGTTCACATATGCACTTATTCGGTTATTTTGCTTCGGACACTTGGTTCATTTGGTATTTTGGCTATTTCAGTTTAGTTATTTCAATCATTTTAGCATTTCAGTTACTTTGTTTTGGCTATTACTCTTACATAATAGCACCAAAATGAAGTCACTAAAATGACCAAACTGAAATATCCAAAATGGATATCTGGGGAAACGACGCTGAATATTTGCTTTGTCCGATCTAAACTATAGTGGACAAATTTGTTGTATATATTATTTTCCACGAATATTCATTTCAACTCTCTACACAGTACCCTTGCACTGCTAGAGATAGAGCCTTGAAAAACACACACTTGCCTCCAAGCTGAAGGCTATTAAAGGATCAATGGGTGTTTTTTAGAGAAGCACCTCCCCACCCATTACCCACCTATCACCTCCCCTTCATGCATGTTGCAGGACTGCATTGGAGCCCTATGCAGCTCTGCAACATGCATGATGGGTGGGTAGGCACTTGTCTAAAGGCACCCAGAGACAATGCACATCAATGCCCTACAGTCCCTTGGAAACCTGTTTGGAGATACATGTGCACACTCAAGTCTCTCTCTCTCTCTCTCTTGGAATGCCAGGATACTATGGGTGTGTGTATATTGTATATGTAATCCTGGATTCTGCACACACATTGGAATTGGAGGTGTTGGGGTTACAGTGCACCAGTACGTTTGTGTGCTGAACACCCGCTAATTTCTCCCCCTGAGTGCTAGAGTCCCGGAGCACTCACAGAGTCAATTCAGATAGGGTCGTTTTTTCAGACAGACTGGCTGCCCCAGTGCTGGCCACGCCAGCCCATTTCACTCCCGGGTGGCCTGTCCATCTAAGGCGCCCTGCCAGATGTTGCATTAGAGCAGGCTGTGCCTGCTTTGGGGCAGCCCTGCTGATGGGACTCTGGAACATTCAGGAGTGCTGCCGGCAGAGCAGGCTGGCCAAAGTTGGGGCACCTGCCCAAAGTGGAGCAGCTGTCCATCTGATACACGGACTCACACTGCTGCTCTGCTTCCAGCTGTCCGCTGCCCTAGGCAACATGATAGTATTGTGGACGCTCTAGTCCACAACTCTGTGGTGTGGGGAGGGTGTCATACAAGTGGGCTGGGGAACCCACCAGGTCCAGACGCAGGTGGGGCTGGGAGCAGGTGGACACAGGGGTGCCCTCCCAGAGCAGCTATGGAAATGGGCAGTCCATGTCCGTCTGAAAACACTCCTAGTGACTACGATTTTGCATAGTTTTTGTGTATATCTGAAATGTTACTACAGAGCCAGATTTTGAGAGTTTTTGAGCAACTGAGTTCTCATTGAAATCATCAGGCCTCCATGTGCTCAAAACCTCTCAGGCATTTTTGCATCATTGGGAGCCTGCTCACCTATAACGATCAACCCCAAAAAATAAATGACCTTCTTTCCCTGTAAGTTCCAGATGTATATTCCTCCCAATACAATACAATAAGTATATACAATAAGTATATAAAATTACATTTAGACCTTACTACCACTACATTATATGATCATTTTTGTTAGCCCAGCGGAAAAGGCTTACTCTTCTGTCAGAGGACATAGATTATTAATGTTTTGGAACTGAGTTATGGCTTTGTAACCTATGATTGGTATATTTACTGTACAATGCACACTTTTAATGGCAAATAGCCAGAATAAACTGTGTGTGTGTGTGTGTGTATATATATATGACCCTAGCAGCATATTATATATATATATAATAATATGCTGCTAGGGTCATCCACCTCGCCCGTCACTTCAATCATGTGCAGCCCCTCCTCTCCTCTCTTCATTGGCTCTCCCTTCCTGAACAAATCCTGCACAAGCTCCTAGTCTTCACCTATAAAGCTCTTTACAACCTTGCTCCCCACTACCTCTCTGTGCTAATTTCCCGCCATACTCCAGTCCATGAACTCTGCTCCTCCTCTATTTCCTCTCTTGCTCTCCCACGCCTCCCCTCACCACCGTCGTCCCTTCTCCCTAGCTGACCCCCCATGCCTGGAACTCCCTCCCTGCCCACATCCTCCTCGCCCCCTCCCTTCGTACCTTCATATCCCTCCTCAAGACCCACCTCTTCCGCTCTGCCCTCCCTGACTTCTCGCTCCCCTCACCTAACCAGTCATAATTCTCTATGTAACCAAGCCAAGTATGTGCAACTGGGACCTCACAGCCTCGTGAATGTTACATTCCTTGTCTCTCCCTCTGTTCCCCTTTCTTCGTATCCCCCCCGCCTCTCAGATTGTAAGCCCTAGGGCAGGGACCGTGTCTATTCAATTACTTTGTAAATCACCAGGTACATTGCTTGCGCTATATAAATGTTTTATGATGATAATAATAATAATTAATAATAATAATTAATATAATAAAATAAAGAAAAAACATTATATGATCAGGTTTTTGACTGTCATTATTGTTCTTGTAGAAACTGTACAGGAAAGAAATCAAGCCACCTTTTAAACCAGCAGTGGGACGGCCAGAAGACACCTTTCATTTTGACCCAGAGTTCACCTCACGGACCCCTACAGGTAAGCCTCATTATGGAGAAAGAAAAGGGATGGATGTTTTCAACAGACTAATATATGCCTCTCATCAAATTCAATAGGCCTGATCCTATGTTGAGTCAGTGGGTGTTGAGGGCACTCACCATCTACCAGGGATAAGCCAGCAGGAAGATGAGGGTGCTCAGCATCTCCTAGGAGGAAACCCAAGATGGGACTGTTCCTCTCATTTTTATTTATAATCTCTATTTGTAATAGAGGTAACACTTGGCAGGCTGGGCATTTCAGGGTGTTCCCTGCACTTCTTGGGCAGCAGTTGAGCAGGCAGCTCAATACCAGAGATACCAGTAGGAGCTGGAGATACCAGTAACCTCCTGAACACTAATTTAAGCTGTGATAGTGGGTAAAAACAAAGGCGACAGCAGCCCGCTGTGGCCTGCTTGGGATCATACCTCACTTGCACGTCTGTGCAGGCACAGACAGATTTTGGCCGGGGTTTGCCCTGGGCCATGTTGGCGGCTAGCCTGGGCTCTGACTTCAGAAAACCTCCAAAGTCACAGCCTGCGCCCAGGCTAAGGCGTGTCCAATCGGGCCAAAGCAGGCCACAGAGGGCTAGCATGTTTGTTCCCAGGCCATGCTGGTGGCCTGGGTCAGATCCACCATGGCAAGCCACCATGGCTGGCAGTCATTGGCCACCATGGCTGCATGTCATGGCTGGAGATGGGGCGCTGTGTGCAGTGCAGTGGTGAGGCTGGCCAGCCACATGTTCGGCATGCTCCCCAGTACCCCAGCCGCAGTCATGTCTGTTCATCACCCCAACCCAGTCCAGACTGTGTTCACTGTGGCTTCCTGACCTGGACGGGTCGGGCCACCACTGCAAAGTCATCCCTTCTGTTTTCACCCAGTGATTCTTAGTGATCTTACATGGGTCACCTAACCTTTCTATCTTGTTTTCCCCATCTGTGCAATAAAGAAAAAAATGTGTATACCTCTTTGAAGATTTTATGGGGGGGAAATTAAAATTAAACATTTTCATTTTTGAATACTTAAAATTGAATTTTTTTAATAGTTTCTAAATTCTGAGAGTGTTGGTGAGAGGTGATAACTTCAGTTTATGAAAACTGATTCATTTTGTTGGTTTGTTTCCCATCATTTTACCTAACAACCCTCCCCCCCCAATTTTCAATTTTGTGAAACTGACATTTCATGTTTGGTAAATTTCAGTAGTTTGGTCAGGGGAAACCCCAGAAGAATTGTGTGAAACAGTCAGATGAATTTTTTTTTGAAAATCAAAAATAGTGACATAATTTTTTTTATTTTACCAAACAAAAAAAGATAATGTTGCCCCCCAAAAAAATCCACTTGGGGAATTTTGATCAGCTGTAAATATGATTCCTGCAAGGGAGATGAGGAATTATCTGTTGTTGTTTTGCAAAGACTTTTGGAGATGAGACTTTTTCCCCAGCCCCACCTTCTCCAGATGTCTGTCAGCATGTCCTACTGGACTAGCTGGAGCCAGCAGGAGCAGGGCTATAGGAAGCCACAAGCTAGAAAGAGAAGGTGAATGCTGGGTGGAAGTTAGAGGTGTGCACCAGGGGTCCATGTTTTTGTTTTTCATTTTCATTATTTAAATATGTCATTTTTGTTTTCATAAATATCAAATTGTCATTTTCTTTTTTGCTTTCATTTTTGTTTTTGTTTTTGTTTTCCGTTGGTTTCAATGTAAAACACATTTTTGGATGTAACTTTTTTGTTTGTCATTATATTTGGCTGACCCTAGGAAAGATTGTACCTCCAATGGAAGGCATTAAGTGTACCAAATTCCAAGAAGATTGAATGAAGGAATCCAATTTTATAAGCAGCTGAATTATATTATTTTGCAAAAATCTTCATATACATTCTTAGCTGTAACTTCTTTGCCTCACATTTAATGTAGATGAAACTTGGAAAGTTTACACCCCTTTCTATATTTACTATCTCTGCCAACTTTCAGAAGGATTGAATAACGGGTCCTGGTGGTATAAGCAATTAACTTATAAATGTGTGTCTGACTGTACCACCTTTGTAGTCCAACCAGTGTACATGAAATTTGGCAGGGCTGTATATCACACTTTCATGATCATGTCTGTCAAATATCAGAAATATGTGATAAAGGGTCCCAATTTTATATGCCTGCACAGCATATGCAGAGAAGGAGCCTATGCCAGGGATTCTCTTACGTGTCACTGTAGTATAAGATCGGTTTGTGATGCCAATTGGCCAGCAGAAATGTCAACTAAATAGCCTCATTCTGTGCTGTGACCATCCCAACTTCTCTCCCTCACTAGTTACTGGGAAGTCAGAAGTATCTGTTTAGGAAACAGCCAATAGAGATTATCTTATGTCCTCTGTCACAGTGCTGCAAGATGTGATTGTGATGATAATTGGCCAGCCTGGATGTGTAAACTATGTCTCCTGATTGCTGGGATGCTATCCCCAAAGTCCCAGTTATGTCCCTTCTATGCCCGCCTGA
>QEPC01013103.1:451953-486220 GCA_003113815.1 Sphenodon punctatus | reverse complement strand
AGGGCCTGCATATTGCGGAAGGGGCGCACAGAGGGGGAGGCGGAGGGGGGTCGGTGGGAAAGGCTGAAGGAGCCGAGGAAGTGATCAGAACTAGGGAAGGGGTCAAAGGAGAGGTCAGTTAGAGAACAATTCTCTCTCCCTCTGTCTGGCGGATAGTAGGACAAAAATTGCAACCGCCCTCATATTGTTAACAGTGGTTATGCCCAATACTAATCTGATTTTGTGACCTAGGGGGAGGAATTCCTTACCTTCCCATAAATGGGCTATCAAAGGGTGATTCAGATGAGATGGGGCGGCATTCGCCCCGTCCCGGAATCACCCTTCTGATTCCCCACCGGAATCAGTCCGTCACGTCCAACAGATGTGCCGGCTGATCCCGGCGGGGAATCGGGGAGGGGGAGGGGCCGCGTGGAGCAATGTGTGGCTGCATGGCCCCGCCCCCCCACGCTCCCACACTGCCCACCCTCTGGAGAGATGGGAGGGCGCCGTGGCCAATGCGGCCACAGCGCCCGCCCGAATTGACCAAGGCCCCGAATCCCGCCGGGGATTCCGAGCCGTGGTTGCCATCCAGACAAGACAGGCCCCTTCATTGCAGCATGGAATCACGTTCACCACGCGATCAGCGCCGGCCCTGCCGATCGTGTGGTGAATGTGATTCCCCGCCGTGATTGACCGTGGCTAACATCTAGGGGGGAACTTCCAGTTCCCCAACAGACATTACGAGGCCATTCCCCACCACAGGGTATTGACTGTGGTTGAGTGTGGTCTCGTAACGTCTGAAAATATCCAAAGATTGTCTTATGTTTGAATATAACGGACAAGTAAAGAGAACATGGGGGAAGATCCTCAATTCCCTTGGCGCAGCAAGGAGAAATCCATTTAACGTAATTCTTACCCAAATAGCGGCCAGTAACAACTGCAGAGCTATTTAATTGCAAGAACAAACAGACTATGCTTCTGCGCAGAGTTGGGTCGCTTAGTTTATCTAAGTAGGGTTCAAAGCCATGAGACTGCTTGAAACAGTAATACCATGGAGCCACTTTCCAACTTTGGGTTTCAGCCAAATCTGATTGTTTTGCAATATCTGCTGCCCTGACAGAGACCAGATTTTTTTGCTGACTGGCAGACTTTCCCCACAAATAAGGAAAAGACAAGCCTAAACTGTTCATAGATGACAATAAATAGGACAGCCAGGGATAACACTGAGTGCCCTTGTGTTCCAGTTCTTCGAGCAGACATTGAATTGCTAGAGCAGAACTGCTCTGGTTTCATAATTTGGACCAGTAACAAATGCAGCCCTGTTTACTAAAGCACGCTACTGACAGCATACCTGTCTCTGCCCTTACCACCGCCCCTGGTACACCTTGAGAAACCCTCAACAGGGCTCGTAAAAATTTATTTTGTACTACTTCCAGGGGCTTAGAGCAGTCAACCGGCACTATTGCAGAGCCAAAGGTAAGTATAGACAATACTTTGGCCCTGAAGACTTTGAGAATACAGGAAATGTTGGTGAATTTGAATTTTGCTGCCAGCCTCAGTATCCCTTTATAAGCTACAGTAGCTCTGTGGGCAATCTGCCTCTTATATCCTTCCCAAAGACCACCACTGTTAGGCGCTTACAAAGAATAAGATAGACATGGACCCTGCTCGGGAGCTTACAATTTAAGCACAGGGGGAGGGGAGACAGGGAAGGGGGAAACCGAGGGAGAGACAAGGGATGCGACATTCATGAGGATGTGAGAGCTCAAGGTACACGTTCTTAGCTTGGTTACAGTAAATTGCAGTTAACAGGTGGGGGATAATCCTGGGTGGGGATGCTTAGCAGGAGTTTGGAAGGGCGGAGCGGAAGGGGTGGGTTTTGAGGAGGGATTTGAAGGCGTGGAGGGTGGGGGCAGCGAGGGAGAAAGGACGAAGGCGGTTGGGGGAGCAGGGGAGGCATGGGAGGGTGAGGGAGGGGATGAAGGAGGAGCGGAGTGCTCTGGGAACAACCCTGCGGGGGTGGCTCAGGTGTGGAGTTTTGTTTACTCACTCACCTCACAGTGCACCTTAGCAAGGAATAGGATTGCAGGAGCTCAGATGTGCCAAAGGTGTAGGACAAGAGTTCCCAAACTCTTGGTTGAGAAGCCACGTGGTGTCTCATCATCCACAGATGGGAACATTCAGTATACTTCACAAGTATTTGTTGTTGTCTGGGGACCTGGATAATACTAAGCTTTCAGATGGGGGGAGCCACTTGTGTAGGAGCTGTGGCAGGAGTACTGTGCCACTCTCCTGGACTACATATGATCTTGAGCTCAGTACACCCTGACAGAACTCACTCATACCTTCCTCTTCCAATGTCCATACACTTTAGTAAGGACATGGCTGTTGAGGGACAGCTTCAGTCCACGCACATGTAGGGTATTTTCAAACTTGATGCTACCACAGGTGGCCTTGCTAACTCCAGCATGGCCACCCATACTGGTGTCACATCTGCTCCTGCACGCCAGATGTTTGTTGTGGGCGGGAGCAGAGTTTACCCCGACCATGGCAGGGAAACTCCAGGTTGTGCACTGGGCTCCCTGCCAGCATTCAGGGAAGGCAACCCTGGACCGTGGTAGGGCAGGCCATCACATCTGATGGCTCACTCTACCAAACTCCGACTGGTGGCTAGAGCTTTTCTGAGCAGGCACAGTCACCGCACCCGCCCATCCGGAAGGGGGCCAGGCTGTGCTGAGCAGCACGGGAAACAGGGTCGTGTGGACAACGTCCACACATCCCTCTGCCCTCTCCCAGCCCCCTCCCCAGCCTCGGCCGCCAGCACATTTGTTCAGCAGCCAGGTCTGATCCTGCCCGTGGTGAGGGCTCTAGCCATAGGGAGAGATGATACCAGACATTTTTATACTATTGTCTTTGGTGTTCCATTTTTATGGAACTTGGAGGATCCACATGACCACAAAATACTGGAAGTCCCACAAGTGAGATTGTTCTTGTGAGACTGGCAGATAGGGATATAGAACAAAGAGACTGAGATAAGCATGCTCACTTCTGGATGCTTTTGAGGTTGATAAGGTGCTGGTTTTATTGACACAAAAAAACATTATTTCCTGGACTCCTAACTGTCAAAATTGACTTAACCTCCTGGTTTTTTGTTTTTGTTTTGTTTTGTTGTTTTTTAAACTGTCTTGGTGATTACTTTTACAAAATATTGGACCTGATTCTCCTTTATTATAATGCACTCCCTTGTAGTGGGTGTAAATATAATTTTCAGCTACTTTAAAATCAAAATCAGGTCAAATAACAGCATTCCTTGTCCCAACACCCTTGCTCTGCTAACAAGTAGTTTCCTTATTTAAATAGTTTATTATATCAAAGAAACAGCTAAACAGTCCCAGGTTTCCCATATGTCCTTTGGGTCTGGTGACACTGAAACCCAATTAACCATCAGCTGAACTTTATTATGTTTGTTATTAAGCCTCTCCATTGTGGCTTAGTATGTCACCCTTTTATTCTAATGTAATTTTAGCCTTGCATTCACAGTTCATCATCATCATAAACATATCTTAATTGTAATGTGATTTATTTTACTCTATCTGTAAAGTAAAATTATATTACAGGAGCCTTGTATTTTTAGCAGCGGCTGTTTGTGTTTTATAACTTCTTGTTGCTGATTTGTATCCTGTGAAATCCAGATTATTTCTTTTAAGATGGTGGTATTTGCTTTCTCCGATTTTAACTTGCTGTAGCATGTATATAATATTTATTCATCACAACCCTATTTGTCTGAGATATTTTGAAGACATCAAAAATACTTGTACAAGGGAGTTTTGAGGGTAAAGGGAATGCGATGAATAAATGATTTATGTTGAGGGAACTTATAAATGAAAGGGGTTGTTCAGGAGGAAAGAGGTTCAGATAGATACATGTGTATTTGAATTTTACAGCAAGTACTAAATATTGTCCATTTAGCTACAATAACAAAATGCTATCCTTCAATTTTATGACAGTTGAATACTCTACTTGTTAGCACAGCAGATGAAAATAACCCAATATTTATTCACCTTTTAGCTGAATTCTGGTTTTCTAAAGATTCCAATTGTCAGAAATCACAGTGTGTTCCCCAGCAGTTTTTGCTGGCAAATGAATGAGCACATCTGATGAGTCCATGGCATCTTTTTGTTGTCAATTGGAAGTGTGTGGTGGTGGGAGGTGTTTCATGGAGCAACACATTTAAAAAACTGACCAGACTAGGGGCGAATTCACACGTGCAGCAATTATCTGGATTTTTAAAAACTGGTTCTCAATAGTTCGCTGTTAACAAGTCCTGTTGCATTCACATGCATGCCATACCGATTTTAAGTACAGCGAAATAATGCATTCAGACCTTCTTGTAGTGCGTGCTTACCCGGCTGCTCAGTACGGTTCAGTTACAGGAAGTGGCCTGTGGGGAGCCAGAAGGTTGCTACTTTGTAGCAAAGTACAACTTTGCTACAACCTTTGCTGCAACTTTGCAAACTTTGCAACAACCTTTGCTACAACCTTTGTAGCAAAGGTTGCTACTTTGTAGAATCAGGGAGTAAAGAGGGAGAGCCTGAGGCTGCTGGAAAGAAGCCCCTCGCATTCTCTCCCTGGTTTCTTTCCGGTATCCCGCTGCTGCTACTGCTGCAGCACTACGGTAGAGGCAGAGGCAGATGATTGAAAGTCCCTTGGAGGGAAGAACTTTTTTGGGGAGAAGCATGGAGGAGAAACATGGAGGGGAAGAACTTTTTTGGGGAGAAGCTGGCTGCAGCCTGCACCCAGCGAGGCAACTACAGGGCTCCAGCTGGTCTCACTGCTTCCGGTAGGGGCAGGAGTAAAACAGCGCACTTGGAAGCACGGTTGCATTCACATCAGAAAAGATTACACACTAGTTAAAACCAGTACGATGTTGCTTTCACACTGCTGTTAAGTGCGGATTTATTGAAAACGGACAGCAAAAAGGTAGGTTTGAGTAGCTTTTCAACACGCATTGCTTTAGTGCGATATTGACTCCATTTAATCGAATTTAAGTGTTCAGACAGGCATGAAACATTCGTTTTTTAAAAAAAATCGCACAAATCAGAACGTCTGAATCCCCCCTAAGTCCAGTTGGTATCTATTCCCAGATAAAACATTGACCTCTTCTGCAATCTGCTGTGCCCTACTCCCAAAATCACCACAGAATAACCCCTAATATGATTGGAGTAGCTACCCAAAAGTGCCCCTAATCCCCAATCAAGAACAAGAAGGAACCAGAAACGCAGTATGCTGTTGCCAGCATCCATATTACTTCCTCCATATTTTGCATTTCTTCATTTCCTTGGCATTTACCCAAATGCTTTGGAGCACTTGAATAATGGATCTTACACTGTAATAGGGTGTCATGGGGAAAGGGGTCAAGTAGGGACACAAGACCCCATGGGCCGGGGTTTCACGCACCCACTCTCTCTGTTTATCCATATCCACGCACCGTCCCAGACTCCCAATGTCAGAAGAATCTCTCTGGGGAAAAATGCCCGTCAGGATAGTAGTTGGACCTATAGGCCTCACAGTGCCCAGGTCCGTATCATCATGGGGCGCCAGGTGCTTAGAGGGAGTCTGGGCCTCACTCTGCCTCCCAACACACATGACCCACACCACTAAGGGGGGAATGGTAAGCATGTGCAGGAGCGGTGAACGGGATGCCAGGGTAGGGGTCCCAGGAACGGGGCGAGCGGGAAAAGGGACTTGCACTCTCAGAAGAGTCAGGGATAAGACTCCGGAAGGAGGGGGGAAGGGAAGGAACCTTTCACTCAGTACGCGCACTCCACAAGCTCTCACTCTCTCGCTCTCACTATCAAACAGGGGACAAGACACAGGGAGCAACACTTAAACACTATACACAGACAGCAACAATACAATATCACGCACTGGAAAACTCAAGGAATCACAAACGCTACTTATTTCTCGCTCAGGGGCCGGTTTCTCCACCTCAATCACCAGCTCTGAGTGTTTCTCGGTGCTGGTGTTTATACTCAATGCCCCGCCCCCCGTGTGCTCCCGCAAGCGTGCAGAGCGGCGCACTGGGGGCATGGCCACGTCCATTGCGCCGCTGGGCCCTGCCTCTCCCTGCACTGCCCGCAGTCAGGCTGGGGACTTGCACTGTGCGTGCGGGGGGTGTATCCTGCTCCATCAGGGATGTGGACGGGGCAGGGTCAGAAACTGCTGGTGTTGCCGTGACGGGGCCCCGGGGGGGATCCTTGCTCCAGCCCACCCCCCGAAAGCGGGGGGTGCCCCCAGGGGGGCATGACGTACGGTTACATTATTTACACCATCTGTGTCCTAAGATTCATATATACCTATTTGTAAATAAAAGAGAGAAATGTGCCTTGATTTGACATAGTAAAGTTGGTACATTCTTTTCAAAAGAAGTCATTTCAGGCAGAGATTTTCATAGGACTTTAGGGGGTCTTGGTTTCTGCTGCTATGAATAATCAGTGGGAGTTGTGTGCCTCACTTCTGTTAACCTTTCCTTAAAAGTCTGTCCATTGAGTCTAGTTGGCAAGATGGCATAATGTATTTATAGAGTAGTATCTAACCCCCAGCATTCTGGATTTATATTTGTCTTGAGTCACAAGTAAAAATGACTTTTGCAATGTGTGACAGGGTCACAAAGTTCCTGCAGGACCAGGGGATTGGAATTTCAGCTCTCAGAGATAGCCCAGTGCTAGTAAGCACCTGGTCCTTTAAGAGGCCAAGAGCAAAGGACTAATTATGGAAGTGGAGTGGCTTCACCTGTGGAAAGAGCCCAGCTGAATATGGCCACTTTCACACCTGTGTGAACGAATCATTAGGTCGGAAGAAGAGAGGCACATACAAATCAGGCGCGTCTTTGATCAGGTGTGAATCAAGGCGGGTGATTGAAGCTTTTATGCATGTTTACAAAGGCAGTTGACCGAGCTGCAAAATCCAGCTTTCAGTCATCCTTGTAAACATGCATAAAAGCTTCGTTTTTATGCTGTTTCCTTTCTGTCGAGATGCAAGCTCCAGACATAACATTAGCAAGTGCAAACATCCTCTGCTATAATTATTACTCATATCTTGTGGTGGTATTATGTTCCTAGGGTTTAATGAGATTGTCAAGAAGAAATAGAAAGAGAACAATCCATCTCTTGTTATCTCACATATGTGTTCTCAGGGGTTTTTTCCAGGATGCTTTCTACTGTTTTCAAAAAACATCATAGTTTGGACCCAATAGATTCACAATTTAATGACTTATATGAGGAATTATTTTTTACAGCATAAAGTTTAGAAGCCAGAATTCCTATGTTTTATTCCCAACTCTGTCACAGACGTCTTGTGTGCCCTTGGAGAAGTCACGTTGCCTCTCTGGGTACCAGTTTCCCTTTGTGCATAGTGTGATTAATTACCACCTACCTCAAAGGAATATTGTGAGATACAGACCATCCTGAAACCACTTACTGCAGAGTCGTCCAACGGACGATAAAGAGATTACTCTAGAATAAATAGTTTCAGGATTAGAGCCTTCATTAATTATGGTTTGTGACCCATTTTAATATCATTGTATGAAAGATGCTATAGAGAATATAAAGCATTGGAAGTTTTTCCAGCCTGAGATAAATATGCAAGATCAATGAACACTGGCGAGATCAGAATTCAGGATTGTCGGGCATATATTTGTCTAGATTGGGAAAATAAACTGTGATAGAAAACATTTTAACTAATAAGTCTTAACCCACAGAATTTTGGCATGTCTTTTGCAGTCATGTCAAGGCAAGTCGTGTTTTACGGAATGATAACTGATCATGGTGAATCTTCAAGGCTAGAATTAATTAACTTGTTAGAGACAGCAATTTGTGGATTAAGAAAGTGGCTGTGAGTTACAAATAGCTGCCATCAAAGTCTGGGTTGAGAAACCTTTTCAAACCAAACAAACAAGGAAACAAAAGCAGCACAAAGAACAAACCAAAACAAAAAAACAATTGGCTACTACAAGAATGTCAACACTCCTAAAATATAAAAAAAATGTACCATGTAATATCAAATTGTCAATTTATATATACAAAAAGCACAACATTATCACAAATACAAGATCACTCATAAGTATCACCCTATGTGTTTAGGACTAAATTACCCTTCCTCAGGGGCGTGTAGTCAAGTTAAAAAAATTATAATAAATAACAATACATAAAACATGTGCATAAACTCATCTAAAACAAAACTCAACATTATTAATTCAGATAATGTGAGTCTGTGCAAGAACCACAAAGTAATATTGAAGAATGTATATATTTACCCACTTATATGTAGAAAAACTTTGTATAGCAGTCAAAATGCAATTGCTGTAAAAACAAGCGAATATAATTTGTAATGAACAATGAACCAATGTATTCAAAACACTAAAAGATTTCTATCAAAAAATATTTCAGTATGGTGCTTTCAAAGAAAGATGGAAAAAATCCTAACTAAAAAAAAAAAAAAAATCCCCCCAAGAACTACTATTTCAAACTATACAGGAACAAACTTAAAAGCAACCCTTCTGTATGCATATGATTATAACTCAAAATGAAAACGCCCATCATATTATTTCCTTGCAAAAATAAAAGGGGGGGTGGGGGAGCTAGAGAAAAAGATCTTACTATAAGCACAACTCTATGCACAAAAGTTAAAACTCTGTTGCCAAGTCCCGCATTAGAAAAAGCAGGGGAGAGGGGGTGGGGGAAGAGATGTATGTACTCTGAGGATACACTAAACTCTATTCCAACTGGCAAACCTAACCAAAAAGGGCTGGGGTGTCAAACACCCACTGATTATATTATAACAGTTCTATCTCACTATTCAAAAAAATATTACGAGAATTACTTATAATACAAGTCGCAAGCCTTATCCAACACTATGGTGAATCATTATCATGTGCTCAAACCAGGATAGCAAGTGAACTCCTCTCTTATGTAGGTCTCCGTCTCCTGGCTGAAATGTATATCAGTCGCCCCTAGCTGCCATTGTGCAGGAGGGAACAGATTATAAACATTCGTATAAATAAATAAAAAAATAAATATCTAAGGATTAAGAAGCTCCAGCTGTGACGAGACTCATCAGAGAAAACAGCTAAAGTCCAATTCCTCATTAACTCCAAAAGGGGTAGCATGTTCAATCTAGGAGACAGGATAAGGTCCAGATCACAGATCTATGCTGTGGATCCAACCCCTGTCCTTGAGCGCATGCTCTCATCACTGGTGTCATTCCTCTGAGCTCACTCGTTCAGTTCTTACAGGTAGGAGCTGGATCCATGGAACAGATCCAGGTATTGGAAAGGGGCCAAATAAGAAACAGCCACAGGCCAGATTTGACCGATGAGTCAAAGGTTCCCCGCTCCTGTATAGAGATGCAATGGGGTGGCAGAGTTTGTAGTCAGATTCAAACTTTCTTACATACCTTCCAAATTGGGTTTTGATTTTAACTCGGTCTGCCCTCCTGGTTGTTCATTCCTACCTTGTAGCAACCAGATACGCAAAGCAGATTGCTAGTCTCCTGCCAGTACAGCTTCTAATTGTTTGCAGGAGACTTCAAACGTGATTCACATGTGTGTTGGTAAAGGACAGCACTCGCCAGTCTGCTGAGAAATGAGCACTGGTAGCTAAGATAATTTTAACAAGCTGGGATTTTTCTCACCCTCTGCAAGAAGTGGACTGACTCACCATATTCATTTCTGATTCTTGTCAAAATTGAGAGTGATCCCCTGTGAGACATCTAAGCAGCGCCAGGCTCAGCTTCTAACCTCTACTTCTTCATATGCTGGCTTCATAGGACTCCTCTGAGCACACCTCTCTGTTTCTTCTTCTTCTTGCAGGCTTCAGGGAAATGTGCATATTGGGAAATGTTCACACATAGGCTGCTTTTACATATGACAAAAAGGGTTCTCATAAGTGCTCGACATAATACCAGATGTTATAAATGCTGGAGTTTTGTCATGTGTGAACACACTATTCCCCTTTCATGCAGTGAGATATCGCAGCCTTGTAAAACCCACTAGATGTGACTCTTAGGCTGCATTCCCATCTGCGGCGGCGGTGGTGACAGAGGGAGGGGCCAGGGAAGACGCGGCAGTGGGGGAGCTGACAGGAAAAGAGCCGGTGCGAACAGGGATCTGCCATGGCTTCTCTTGCGCATGTCAGGGTGCAAAATCCTGCCCTGACATGTGCGAGAGAAGCCGCGACAGATCCCTGTTCACACCGGCTCTTTTCCTGTCAGCCAGCTCTTCCCCGCTGCTGCATCTTCCCTGGCCCCTCCCTCTGCCGCCACCGCAGACAGGAATGCAGCCTCACAAGACTGCAAAATCTCACTGCATAAAAGGCAGTGGTGGCTGGTGGGTTCTAAGACTGGTGGGGTGCAGAGTGGGGCCAGAGGTTGGCGGAGCCTGGCCAACTAGCCAAATTTTGAAATTAATATGGAAATTTACAGCCCTGGTTCCCCATGTGTAAAAACAACAACAAAAAAAGAATCTCTAGAAATGGACATTGGGGTGTGTGTGGGTGTCCCTGTGTTTCCCCTCATCCTTCTTAGCCTGTAAGCCCACTGGGCCAGGGACCCGTCTCCAATAACAACAACTGTAAGGTGACAACCAGGTATACATAAATGCTTAATAACAATATACAATCAGTAAAAAACCCACACTGAATACAGATCTTGGACTCAAGGCAAGAGTTTGTTAAGTGGGTACCTGAAGCAGGCTCCAACCACTGGGGTCGCCTTGTGTGGGGCTAACAAAGGACAGATCTAGTCTTATTGACAGGCAGGCATATAATAAGACCATGAGGGACCAGCGAAGAAGCTAAGCACAGGAGAAAATACACCATGTGTTCCACTTATATTTGGGAGGGAGGGGGAGAGAAATCTGAGATCCCAACCTGTCTTTTTGGCTGATCCCTCCTTCCAATCGGAGCTGGGCGAAAAAACAAACTAGCAATGGCAAAGAGTAATTTGAATACAAAGCAATAGCATGCATTTATTCATTTTCAATAGACATTCTTCACAGTGACCTCTCCTTGGCAAGAATATTCCTTCCCAGTGAGCTGAACCCTGTATCCACAGAAGTGTTGCAGCAGCGATTTTGAAACCTCTTTGAATTTCCCTGCCCTAGTTTTAGAAGCTAAATTCTTTCACTCATGTTTAATCCTATGTTTTGTGCAATATGTCCTTGTTGCTGCTGCACTATAACCCCCGATTACCTATATACCTCCAGTCATGAAGCAGAAACACCAAACCTGTGCTTTATTAAACTGCAGCCTTACCAAATACACCCTCCCTCAAACACAACCTAAACCATAACCAAAGACACCCAGACATCACAAACTAGCCAAGTACTCATCCTCCCAGCTCCTATGCCTCACCAGCCTAACTGCAAAGGGACTGTTTTAACATGCAGGGAAAATTCAAGCAAATAAACCATTCTATCCAGGCCCCCAGGCTCCCAGACCCAAAAAACAGAAAGCAGACAATTAGGGTGGAAATCAGTAAAGGGATCATTTTAAACAAGAGTAAACATTGGCCAGTGAACCCACAAAATGGCCTCTGCACATGCTTGGGAGAGGAAGGGGGAAGCAGCAGTGCATCATGCAGACACAGAGCAAGCAAAGCAAACCATCTTAACCCAACAATATTACGTGAAGGAAGGCCACACACACACACACATACACACACACGTGCAAGAGCTCTAAGAGAAAAGCCTGCACACTTGGTGTGCCTGCACTGATTCACCATCAATCTCATTGCTTGCCTCCTCCCCTTACTCTCTCCGCTGCCCCACTCACTCTCAGCCTGAGTCACTGATCTGCCTGGGCTGGGAGTTTACTTCTGGTGCCCAGGCATCGTTTAGAATTGCTCTGTTTCCCCTCACCATAGACTTTCAGCCACAGTCTGCCCCCATTACTGCTATTTCCCAATGCAATGGTGCACAATTGTGCACGGTTTGACCCTTACAGGCTTCCTTAACATATCTTCCTCCTTTCCCATGGCCCTTACCCAGAAGGGTGGAGGGGTGGGGCCTCCCTGCCTGGCACTGACAGTCAGTCAGACAAGTGCCCACCCATCGCACGCCGCTGCCGCAGCTCCCAAGTCCAGCCCACCAGACCAGCAAAAGCCCAGGCAGCCCAGCCCAGCCAGTCTTCTGCTGTGCAATGCACAGCCGAGGCTCACGCATGTACACACATTCACACACCTGGAAGTGCAGCAAACTGTTTTCAAGTGGCACTGCCACATCCCTCAGCAGCCAGGGACCAGGGCCAGGTAAAGCGCAGCACAGACTATGTCGGTTCTGGAAAATCCGGGACTGTACCGGAGGCTGGAAGGGGAGCTTGGGACAGGGAGGCTGGGGGGATCAATGCCCCCAATGCCCAAGGATGCAGACCACACCAGATAAAAGGGGATTAGTGCATTCACACATGACAAAACTCCAGCATTTATAAAACCTGGTACTATCACAAGCACTTATAAGAACCCATTTTTGTCATGTGTAAAAGTGGCCTGAGAGTTAATTCTAGGGGACTAAAGACCATCCATGTACAACCCTCAGGCCACTTTCTTACATTACCCGGGATGGGGTGGGACTTCCGTGAGGGCAATGGCAGCTGTATTTTCACAGGAATTAGTGCATGTAGGAATGTGCTATTCCACTTTTATGCCACAAGAGCATCCATGATTGTAAAAGCTACATCGGGGGACCCAGTCATACACGAGTGTTTTTGTGGCATAAAAGCAGAATAGCACATTCCTATGTCTGCTAATTCCGGTGAGAATACCGTCTCCATTGCCCTCACGGATGTTTCCCCTCCCCCCTTAGGTAATGTGAGAAAGCGACTTCATTCCTTGTACACAACTCTTTGATACCAAATAACGTTGAAAATAATGGGGATTGCATATGAAAATCAGGAAATTTATACATGACCTTCATTGGATGTATGAAACTGGGTGTCTTGCACGTTTTCTACAGGAGTATTTTACAGGGTGGTTTGGATTTAGCATTTCTATCCTTTTTTTAGAAAAAGCATTTGTGATAGGGAAGGAAATAGAGAAAAAATGAAAAACCACTAAAAGTGAGCAGATTTGACTAGCCTGAGTTTTGTACATTAGACGTTTTAAAAAATAAAATCTGAGATGGGTGGTTTAGATATATCTGGCCTTTCTTCATGATAGAGAGGATGGCTACATGACCTTCCATGGCTCCTTTCAACCCTACAATTCTTTGGTTCTGACAAGCATGTTGTCAATATCCATGTACGGGACAAAAGAGTGCAGCAAAGGAAATGTTACTAAGATACAAGAGCCCTGTTACTCGCTAATACTATGTAAATGTCCAAATAAAAAGCCTACTAAAAAAGTACTAAGTGTTCTTAAAATGTTAACGAAGATGCAACTCTTTTCTGTTTGCATGGCTGGATGCCTCTTCTGTTGACTGTGAAGATGGAAAGAATGCTGTGCAAAGGCAGAATGGTTTAGTAAATGAGAGAGGAAGATTGTCCTAATCATCCTTTTCCATGTTTTTTTTTTTCCTGACAGGATTTGGGGGAGGGGGGAGGAATCTCCATGAGGATCCCTTCACAGAATTTTTATCTCCCTCATGGTATAAGTGACTGCATCTACTTCCAAACATTCTAGAATCACGCATTATTTTTAAAATGAATTTGTAAACATCAAGGTTTTACAAACCTGCAGCCGGCCGGGAGCACCCTTTTGGAGGTCCCCCCGTGTTGAGTGGAGGGATCACATTGGAGAGGGCATTCTCAGTTGTGGAACTCCCTCCTGGTGGAGGTTCATCAGGCCTCGGATCTCCCCTCCTGCAGGCGTCAATGTAAAACCTGGTGGTTCTGCCAGGCTTTCAGTGGGGGAGACGGGTAGTGGGAGGCCTGAGGTTGGGTTGGGGGGTGGATTTTTGCTGGCCCATTTTAAGATTGTTGTTTACCTTTTTATATATTTATATTTCATATTATATATCATATATTTTTATGCTGCTCACCGCCCTGAGCTGCCAAGACAGGAAGGGGCGGGATATCAAAATTTTATATAAATAAATTAAATAAATAAATTGTGAAGAAGTAGCTGCTCCAGGACCTGGCTCCCCAACTCCTCTTCCCCTGGAAACATAGGGTGTGTTTAGAAGGACGGGGGAATCTAGCGGATTGATAAATCCGCTTGTAAAAAAGTCACGCAGGGAGCATTTACACTTCCTGGAAGTTGCTGGCCGCCATTGAAAACAGAGGCACCCAGGGGCTCACGCATTATTTTTAAAACTGGATTTGTAAAACATCAAGATTTTACAAATCCGGTTTTAAAAAACAATGCACAAGCCGCCTGTTTTCAATGGCAACCAGTGACTTCCAGCACATGTAAATGCTCCCCATGTGACTTTTTAAAGAGCAGATTTGGCAATCTGCTAGATTCCTCCACTTGTCTAAAAACACCCCTAGTTTTATACGTGCTGTCCTCCTGGAAGCTTCATATAACAGTCAATCACTGCAGTTGGAGCAGCTCCCCAGAAAATATAATAAAGCCCTAGGCTACAACGTACCTTTAGTCTGGAGAATCATTGCAAGAAGGGAAAGCAGTTCCCTGGCCCACCCCATTTGTTCTCTCTGCCTGCTCACTCCCTGCTAGGAACTGCCACTGCTCGAATAGTGCTGCAGAAACTGCTCTCCAACTGCCCCCATTCTCTGTAGCAAGCGTTGAACTTTCTGTGCTGACTCTGACCTTCAGTTGTCCTACTCTGTTTTAGTCATACCCACATTTCCTCCTCAGATTCCCCTGGCGTCCCTCCAAGTGCCAATGCTCATCACCTTTTCAGAGGATTCAGCTTTGTTGCATCCACCCTGGTGCAGGAGCTTCCGCAAAACGAGGTGCACAAAATCACAATTCATCCTATTGTCCAGGTAATGATGCATTTTATGAACAGATACACATGAGCCTATGACAGTTACCACACTGGGAGGTCATCTCGGTGGTGCCTCAAAACATATCCACCAATAGTATTTGTATCCTCATACCATATCCAAGTAGGTGAGAAAAGAGAGGATTTTAAAAACGGTATTGTATTCACTGGGACCTAGTTTATTCCTTAGAACACAGCACTGGTTGGTAGCCTTTAGCAGCATATGTCTCGACTGTACAAGAAAACTGTGTGTGTATATACACACACGCATGCGCACCCGCATTCTGGCTGGACACGGCGCCTACAGGCGGCTTACATGGGCCAGAGAATTGCACCCATTGCACGCGCACGCACACACAGAGAGATAATGGGTGCAGTCCTCTGGCCCATGTAAGCCACCTGCAGGCGCAGTGATCAGTTATAATGTGGGCGCACATGCTTGCCATATGCGCAGCAATCTATGACTTGGTCCAATGCAACCCCCTGAGCTCACCCACCCTGTGGACCAGGGGATGAAGCAGGTACGGCTCCTGCTCCATCTCCCAGGCCAAGGGGTGTGTGGGCTCAGGGGGTCGCATCAGCCTGGGTCGTGCCTTTACCCAAAGCGGCTTGCTGCGCATGCAGCACGCATGAACACCTGAGCGTGGGCATTCTGGCCATGCACCTCGCAGAGCGCTGTGTACACAGACCAGAGGATTGCACCCAATATATATAAATATTTGAACAAATGGGATCTGAACAAATGAGAAGTTGTTGGAGGAGTGATTTATTCTCTGAGAATGTATAGATTATTTAATACAAGACGTTCCCGTTCAGCACTTCTATTTGCAGAAAGAAACTGAGTTGCACAATTTACTAAATGACTAAAATTAAGTGCATTTTTCAACTTTTAAATGCTATTTTGGTTGTACAAAAAAAGGATAACCATGTGCTATTTCTGATAAACACACCATCTCTTAAATCACTTGAGCTTCAGTTGTGATAAGGACTACATTCCTGTAGAGAGGCATAACAGAATAAGAACTCTCTGCTGGCAACACTGTGGGGCATATGGTGTAAGCACATAAGATGAGCAGGTGCTGTATTGCTTGTTATTCCACCCCTCCACCGCAACCCCCCATGCACATTGTCCCTGGGGTAGGTGACCAGAAAGAACCAGGTGCTTGATTCTGCACACCTGCCTCCCCTTCATTATAATACCTAGCACAATGAACTGGCATAGTGGGTGCCATAACTTTCTTTTGGCATATACCAGCTGCAAATCCCTATGCCCCAGAATAAGGAAAAGCAGGGAGAGAATTGCACCCTGGAGGATGTGCTCAGGAGAGTATCCAATGACATAACATAGTCCATTGCTGAATAATTCTCCTGGTTTAGTCCATGGGCAGTACCCCTGCATGTGGTATCAGCTACCTTCATGTCTTTAAATGTTTTGTTCAATATAGTCCAATATAAGTTATAGTTTCTTTCTTTCAAAAGTTGCACAAAATGCTGCATAAGCAATGATGTCCTGGAAAAAATGCACTCATTAACATTGTTGGCTTAGGGTGTTTTTAAACAAGATGTTACCATACATGGCCACCACCCAGAAGCCACTCATCTGACCGCCCGTCTGAAACTGGGGTAGGGGGATGTACACTCCTGTGAGCCGTACACCACCCACTCATGGCCACTCAGAGCACTGCTGAGAAATCTGGAGTGCTCCATGTGGGACAAGCCATGTGTGGCAACTGGCAGCCATGCATCCCCTGCCCAAATAATCGGCAGCAGCCTGCCATACCAGCTGACTGATCTGCCGCTAAGAGGCACTGTGATCAGGGGACATGTCAATTTCAAAGGCCAGCTCAGCACATTTCCCCCCTCCTCCGTGGCAGGGGGAGTATAGGGCAACTGCCATGGTAGCCAAGCTGAGAGCTGCCCGTTCGAATCACTCCCCGTGCACTCCACCTGAGTGGGTACTCAACGGCAGTGCCACTCAGCGGTCATGGGTGCACACCCCCAGCCTTGCTCGCTTAAAAATACCCTTATTTCCCCTCCTCCCCCCACTCCACCAAAAAAAATCAAGTCAGCAAGAGCAATGTTTATAAGGTGAGATATTCATAGCTGCCAAGGGAGGTTGGACACCCAATACCCATTAGTTTCTCATGGGAATTGGACTTGTAAATCTAGACCTATATCTGTATATTAGGCAAGGAATCAAACCAATAAGGAGAGAAAAAGAGAGTGTGTGTTATATATAAAATGGTCAAAAGACCACAACTTTAATTTACTGAGCTCAAATAACATAACTCATTCTTTCTTTCAGAGTGAGTTAGATGTGACAGCCCTTTAATTATCGCTGGCTTCGTGTCTTCTTTTAAATGCTTCCATTATGTTTGTCTTCTGATTATCCTTGTTTTGTCTTCCTCTCTAGCAGTTACATGGGAACAATATTCACTTCACAGATGGATATGAGATCAAGGAGGACATAGGCATTGGCTCTTATTCCATATGCAAGAGGTGTGTACATAAAGCCACAGAAGCAGAGCTTGCAGTGAAGGTAAGAAATCATCCTGGCAGATGCAGATGTGTAATCAAGGCTTCCCCACAACACTTGGCATCGCAGTTAATTTTCTGGGTGGGTGATGGGAGGAGGTTTAGTGGGTTAATATATTGGAAGAAGAATTTAAGGTTTACAGTTTGATGATTTTCCCTCATTAAGTGAATTCTTTTTCAAGGAAAGGACTTTTCCATCTAATAGAGAATATGAGAAACTTGAGTTCAGTCAAGTTTCAGACTATTGTTTATCATGGTAGCTGTTCTTCTTGCAGTCTGGCTGATAGATTTTTTACAATCCAAATCAAAGTAGACACCCCACCCACCCACCCCGCAATGTCATAAAGGTTTTTTTATATATATTTCTATGCCAAAGTTTATTTATTTATTTTTATTTGTACTGGCGTAGAGCCATGACAATTATACACAACACAAAATTTGCAAAGCTACGTAGAGTAATTAATCACATGTAAATAAAGCATACTATAACAAACCCAAAGGGTGAAAATAAAACAAGTACTTTAGTTCATAGTACTTAAGTTGCAAGACCTTCCTGCAATTTATACCTGCTGAATTCTTAATCTGTTAGCAGCTGCTCCAAAGATAGCTATAGCATTTTTCACCTCCACTCTCTTATCAGAGAGAAAGTATACCAACAATCGGAGGGGAGACCACTCATGTCTAGCACTAGTCAGTTTAAATAGTCGATCTCGAGGGCGTGCATATAGAGGGCATTGTAAAAGATAGTGCACCAGATCTTCCACTTGATTCGAGCCACAAATACACATACGGTCCTTATATGGCAAACCTGAATGGCGACCGTATAAAACGTCAGTCACCATTACCTGAAGCCTTAGAAAAGTAAAAGTCTTTCTAAGGGTTACGTTTATAACTATTCCTAGATATGATGGAACTGATCGGTCAGGAAGCCAGTATTTTTAGCTTGGAAATGTTCTAGAAATAGTGGCCTGAGCCCTTAAGACTGGAATTCAGTGTCGTCATTTCTACGCTTAATAAGCTTGGAAGCTTCCTTTAAGGAATATGTCCTAAAGAAACCCAGACTTCCAATATTTTGTTCGACTCCTGGCCACCATAGATCCCTTTGTCAACCACCCACCATCAGTTTCTCCTCCAGACCCTGTCTTGGGAGACTGAACCGGTAAATGAAAGATTTTTTTCAGCCAATACTGCAATACGTATCCATTAATCCTGGATGCCAGGGATCCCATCCCTGTCTCCAGTCTTAGTATTGCGGGGGATGTTACGCTTGGCCCCTGTATCGGCCCTCCCAGAAGGCTTCGTAAATATTTGTTTTGTAATGACTCTAGAAAGTAAGTGACCATTTTACTAAGATTCCCATATCTGGGCACCAAAGCAAATCTGTGGAATCAATTTCATCTGAAAAATCTTGAATGCTGGGCCTGCTAAACTACCACCCCTTGGAACTGTAGGATCAGCACAGTGGATGAAATGGCTATTTGTTTGACAGATCTCAGATGCATAGACCAGGTGCCATTATAAGTAAAAATCACCCCAAGATATTTAAACATATGGACGTGTTCTAATTTGTTCTAGTTCAGGTACCATGATTCTATCCTGAAACATCTAGATAACAACATGACCTTTGTTTTTTGATAATTAATGACCAGTTCTTCATTTAGACTCTCAGCACCAAAGTCATAAGACCCAGACTGCAAAAGGATAGCAAAACGGTGTCATCTGCGTACATTAATATCGACACTCTGCGGTCCCCGATTTTAGGAGCTGTATATTTGTCATTATTTCAAAATTTAACCAGTAGATGATTTACATAAAGATTAAACAGAGTAAGGGCCAACAGGTAACCCTGCCTAGCCCCTCGGGTGGTTGAAATTGGGGCAGTCAGGGTACCCCTAAGGTTAGTACGGACCATCAACGAAGTATCCGCATACAGGGGTGATATTAGAGATAGCAGTCACCTGTCAATTGACAGCTCTGTGAGTTTACGCCACAGCCTTTCCCTATTAATAAGGTCAAATGCTGCAGTGAAGTCAATGAACACGGCATAAAGGTCAACCCTCTTAACTTTAAATTTCTCAATTAAATGAGAAAGCACGAAGCAATGGTCCATTGTGCTCTTAGAACTCTGAAACCTGGCCTGCTCATCCGCCAGGATATTACTCTCGATCACCCATATGGTCAACCTCCCTAGAAGTAATTTGGAATAAATCTTAGAGATTATGCACAATAGACTAATGGGCCTATAATTTTTAGGATTGGCGCAGTCACCGTTCTTGTAGAATAGCACTACAACTCCCACTTTCCAAAGGGGAGGAACTGTGCCCATTTTATTTATCAAGGTAAAAGGATTAGCCAACGCAGCCTCTCACCAATCTGGGAAGAATTTGAAAACTTTCCCAGGAATAAAATCAGGTCCTGGAGCCTTCCCGTTTTTCAGGGAGCCTATAGCATCCTGCACCTCCTCTATGGTAACAGATTCCATGGGGGGCAGATTAGAGGAATCATCCACTGACACCAGTCTATCAGAAGGAACTGAGTCATTAAAAAGATTTGTGAAATGTTCCTTCCAAGCTGAGTGATTGATTTTGGGTTCCGCATAAATGAGTCCATTACTCCAGACACCATTCACTATTTTCCAAAAGCCACAGGAGTCTTTATTTTCTGACATGACCAAAAGGAAGTTCTATTGCTCTTTATAGTAAGCAGTTTTCTTCTTAGCCAGTAACAATTTATAATATAGGCACCCATTCTTATGACTCCTATTTGTTTTAAACTGGTGACCCTTTTTCCTCAAGTTCCTTTTTGCCTGCACACATTCGTCATCCCAGCAACCCGATCTTCATGGGATCATTTTACAATTTCCATCAGTTCCTACTGACAACAAAACGCTCAACTCAAACTCCAATAGATCCAATATTTCTGGGGTCATTTGAATGCTGTCCACCCCTGATAACTTAGATCTCAAATCAAGGGCAGCCTCTGAAAAAAGGCCTTTATTCTCCACTTCATCACAGGACTCGAGGAGTAACTTTGTCTTCCTTAAACTAGAGGAATGTAGCCCACACCATATAGGAAAGTGGTCACTCTCTATACAGAAGCCCAACTCAACATACTCGTACAAGGCTGGGGAAATGATAACATAATCTATCATGCTACCCCCACAGTGATTAACAAAAGTGTAATCACCCTGGGTGTCTCCTGAAATATTCCCATTTAGGATCGCCAATGAGTACATTAACACCAGTTTATAAAGCTCCTGACCTGCCATATTAATCCCTTGATCCATTTAATTTCTAGCTGAATTCCAACTGGTATCACCCTCTTCGGGATCAGCCAAACCCAAGGATTTCCTCATTGTCATACAGTCATTGCCATCCTATCCTTGCGTTAAAATCGCCTAGAATCAGGATGTTATCTGCAGGAAAGTTTTCCTGATGCAGGGTCATCACTTCAACTAAATCATCCCAACAAACTAAACAGGAAAAATTACCCTTTTTAGGAGGCAAATAAACATTAATAACCTGAAAGGAAACCTCAGAGAGAGAAGGACAGCATCTGAGTGTTAAAACATTCTCCAGAGAGAGGTTAATAACCTCACAGGTTATATCTAACTCTAAGGAAATGAAGGTAGCTAACCCACTGCTGGGACGACCTCTTCCCAGGGGTGGGCGGGCAGGAATGCACCAGCACCTATACCCGTCCAATTCAAGTATATCTGAGGAGACTTCCCAGGTTTCTTGGATACAAATAATATCGAATAGCTGAAGAAAACTGAGAAAATCTTTATCTACTAAAACCGCTTTTATACAAGGCGCTGAAAAGCGCCTCCTGAGTCCCGCGTTGAGAGAAGAGCTGCGGGGGGGAGTGTTTACATGCTCTCTGCACTGCCGGAAGTGACGTGCCCCCCGTTCTCTCAACTCGGGACTCAGGAGGCACTTTTCAGCGCCTCGTATAAAAGCGGCCTGTGTTCCTATGCCAGGCAGCAATATTCCATAAAACAAATCGAGTAGGGGTATTGTCTGCATCCCTATCTCCACACAGCAATAACAAAGTTATTTGGGGATTTGCCTGAACCCCGATGTACTGTCAAACATCCTCTGTCAATCTTTCATTAGAAATTTCATTTTCAGCCTCACACTGTGTGAGAGAAAAAATACCTGGAAGAAGATTAGAGGAGCCTGGGGTCTCCCTTGTATCATGTAAAGGGGATTTATCTTTAAATGGCTGAACTCCAACCTGCTCCCTATTTACTACCACATGGTTCAATAGAGGAGAAGTCACACCCACAGTGGCTGGAAAAGACTATACCTCAATTATCTAATTGTTAATACCCTCAACAAGAAAATCTGTGTCAATGGCTCTCTCTTGAGAAGTAGAAAACTGGCTACCCGGAAAATTGCTCTGATTTATAATAAACTGAACTCTACAGTCTAAGTAAAAAGGGTTTTTAGGGGCTTGCTCTCGACTAAGAAACAGCCCACAGAAGCCATCCACACTCAGAGGTGGAGTACCCACTAACTGAGGTGGTACTGGCCCCTCAGAACTCAAGTTGATTAAAGATATCTCCTTGCCTGGGTGTCAGCTTTCAAATAATCCACACTAGTATGATAAGCTCCTGACTTAACGGTTGTCACTTTCTCATACAGTTTGCTCATTTTGACTAGGAGATCATTTTGCCCCTTTAAGGGTAAATTGCCAGAGGCAGGTTTCCAACCTTCACAGACAGCACCTTCTGGGACTGCCATTGAAGTTTGCACTTCCATTTTCTCTGGCGTAGTCTGGGCTACCCTGGATGCTATATCCCTCTTCACAATCTCAGAACTCTTCCCAGTAAGCCTCCTAGTCCCTATAGCATTAAAAGGGGGCTGTTTAGCTGATAATTTGGGGACTTGGTCAGATTTGTGGCCATGATCTCTCATTAAGGCTTTAGGCATGATAGCCATGCCCATATCCATAGTTTTGGAGAAAGCTCTGGCAGGGAACATTGCCCTGCTAGAAAGACGGTCTTTCCTGACTATTATTTCTGAAGCCAGCAACGAAGAACACAGTTTCACAATCACACCCCAATGACCATTCTCACAAAGGAGGAGGTCAATCCTTAGAATATCCCATCTGGTGATTGGTAAATTGGTAAGGACCCTTAGATGTTCAGCTGTTGTT
This sequence comes from Sphenodon punctatus, assembly GCA_003113815.1. Taxonomy (NCBI): domain Eukaryota; kingdom Metazoa; phylum Chordata; class Lepidosauria; order Sphenodontia; family Sphenodontidae; genus Sphenodon; species Sphenodon punctatus. Next base: position 463,608 of record QEPC01013103.1, on the reverse strand, counting down.
AAGGCCATATCCCAGAAAGGAAGAGACCCATTTAGCAGAGGTAAAATGGTAAAGACTATAACATCATCTACCAATCGGAGGTGGGATAGTTCATCATCACCCTGAGCATTTTGTTGTTCTAATGTGTACAATTTCTCCAAATGCACAGTCCTCTCCTGTCCTGCCTCGTTACAGCCGCCTGGTTTCATCAATTCCTCATTCTCAGGCTGGGGAGAAGTCTGTCACTTTTTTCCATGTTGCAGATCAATGTCTAAGGAAGCCCTTAAATCATCTACTTTAATGAAAAGTAAATTTAACTGTTCAAACAAATGTTTAACAGTCAGAGATGTCAAAGAGACATGTTCTGCTAATAAGGACACCAGGATAAGCCCTTTCGAATCATAAGCACTAACATCAGCTGGCTCTTGCTGAAGATTGGTCATATAATTTGGAGCTGTAGGTGCCTTTATCACCTGAGGTGTATCTAAATCCTCTAAAAAGGGGAAAGCTACCTTAGCAGAATTGCAAATAGAGGGCCCCCATCTGCCACCCCCAGAGGATCAAAGGAATTAAAAATGGGGATTACAGGATGGACAACGCCTGAAGAGTGTCACTGGTGGAAATTTAAAAAAGCATCCATCCTCCTTTGCTTTAGTGGTGGAGATATTGGTGAAGCATCCGCCTTTGACCTCTTCATTTTGTGAAATATGCCCCATATTTCAAGATTCCAAGATTAACCAACTGTATTATGGTTGCCCAAACTAAATAACATGCACTAAGTCCATAATCTTAAACTCTCAAAAAATGCCTTGCTCTTCTCGGGGCTCGTACTGGTAACACTTGGCCCCTGTAGCTTCAAAAACACGGACCCAGATAACCGGTAGAAATGTTCTTACACAACCGTGCCCTTCTCGGGGCTTGTGTTGGCAACACTTGGCTCCTGCAGCTTTAGCAACACAGTCCTGGAATATGCGGTGCAAACGTTCTAATTAAGTCTTGCCCTTCTCAGGGCTCGGACTGGTGACACCTGGCCCCTGCAGTATCCAAAACACAGTCCTGGGCAAATTGGAGCAAATATACATAAAAGCCTTGCCCTTCTCAGGGCTGGTTCTGGCAACACTTGTCCCCTGCAGCCTTGGTAACACAGTCCTGAGATATGCGGTGCAAAAGTTCTAATTAAGCCTTGCCCTTCTTGGGGCTTGGGCTGGCGACACTTGACCCCTGTAACTTCAAAAACACTGTCCTGGATATACAAAACTGACATACATAAGAGATCAGCTCTTGATGGGGCTTCCGCTGGTAACGCTAGACCCCGACACCAAAACAAGCAGTCAAGGGATGGCACTAGGGGCTAACAAAGGCCCTCATATACCTCTCCTAGAAAAGAGTGGAGGTACAGCCAAGATCATTTATGGCTTCCAAGGGACTAATGAAACAGCCCCACCACGGGTTGTGCCTAAGGCCACGGCGACAGCGCGGCCACCAGCTGCCACTCCAATCTTCAAGCTACAGGCCAGAAGGAGGGGGGCATCATTCTTCTGGTTGCCCAAGTAACTCACAGTCCCAATCAGAACAGCTGCAGCTCACCAACACACCCTTTTTTCAATGCAGGACAACACGGGTCCCAGTCCAGCCACAGAAGAGGGGGGAAATCATCCAATTGGGCAGCGTGCCAGCAAGCAACTAGCGCTCGGTGTGTTCTCCCAATCACGGTCACACTGGCCAAAGTTAAGATTAAAAATTAGTCCTGCCACTACAGAGGTCCAATTGAATGAGAGCGAATTATTTTTCAAGGAAAGGACCTTTCCATCTAGTAGAGAATATGAGAAACCTGAGTTCAGTCAGGTTTCAGACTATTGTTAATCATGTTAGCTGTTTTTCTTGCTGTCTGGCTGATAGATTTTTTTACAACCCAACTCAAAGTAGACCCTCCGCCCCCCCACCCCCACCTCGCCCACCTGCAACGTCATAACCGTTTTTTAATATTTATTTATAAAACAATGTTCTACCCCTCCCCTTCTGCTCCAAGAAGCCTGGGGTGGCTTACAACATTAAAACACACAAACTGCATGAAACCAAAAACATTAAAAGAGAAGGCAAAAAAACAGAATAAAACCCCTCCCAACCCCTCCCACCCCATCTCCCTTGCCAAAAGCCAGACAGAACAGTCAAATTTTAAACATATGATGGAAGGAAGGGAGGTCCAGGACCACCTGAGCCTCCACCGGGAGGGAGTTCCACAGCCTAGGTGTGGCCACCGAGAATGTCCTCTCCATAGTGGCCCTCTAGGCCACACAGGGGACCTCAAGAAGGGTGCTCCCAGCAGACCGCAGCGGTCACTCCAGAGCATGGAGAGCGAGGCGACCCCACAGGTAAGTCGGGTCAAGGCCGTATCGGGCTTTATAGGTCAAAACCAACATCTTGAATCAGGCCTGGAAAACTATAGGCAGCCAATGCAGATCCCAGAGCACTGATGTAATGTGGGTGAGGCCGTGAGACGGTTTGGGGTGTGATGTCATCAGTATGCTGATGACACCCAGCTTTACCTCTCCTTTCATCCAACCCAGACCCGGCAGTCTCGATGCTTACCCGATGTCTGGCAGCTGTGGGGGAGTGGATGAGGGTGAGCCAACTGAGGTTGAATCCTGTCAAGACAGAGGTGATCCTCGTGGGGAGGGTGGTGGTTGTGACATCCCCTTATCATTGATGGGGTTTGTCCCACGCTGGTCTCCCAGGTTCAGAGTCTGGGGGTGGTCCTCAATTCTCAGCTCCACCTGGATTCTCAGGTGACAGCTGTGGCGAGGAGTGCTTTTTGCCAGTTACATCTGGTGTGGCGGCTTCAGTCGTATGTCTCATACATTGACCTGGCCACCATCATCCATGCCTTCGTCACCTGAAGACTGGACTATTGTAACGCACTGTACGTGGGGCTACCCTTGGTGACGGCCCAGAGACTGCAGCTAGTGCAGAATGCAGTGGCCAACCTCCTCACAGGGATGGGTCGCCATGAGCACATTATACCAGTGCTCCATTCTCTGTACTGGCTGCCTATAGTCTTCCAGGCCCGATTCAAGGTGTTGGTACTTACCTGTTATCTTAGGCCATGGTGAAAGCCAGTGCCAATAAACTATTAATTAATGTATTAATTATTATTATTATTATTATTATTATTGTACTTACCTATAAAGCCCTATACAGTCTAGGCCCCACCTATCTGCGGGATTGCCTCACTTTCCATGTCCTGGATCGCCCCCTGTGGTCTGCCAGGAGCGCCCTTCTTGAGGTCTCCCAGGTAGTCCGGGAGACCACGATGGAGAGGGCGTTCTCGGTAGTGGCGCCCAGGCTGCGGAACTCCCTTCAGGCAGAGGCCCAGGAGAACCCAGACCTCACCTCATTTCAATGTCACCGCAAGACCTGGCTGTTCCACCGGGCCTTTGGTGAGGGAGATGGGTGGGGTGTGGGGAAGGGTTTTATGTTACCCTCCTTTTTTGACTTGATTTGTTTTATGGTTTTTATCTGTTGTTTATGGTTTTAATGATATTTTAAATTATGTTTTGTAAGCCACCTCGAGCTGCATCACAGGAGAGGTGGGGTAGAAATTTTGTTAAATAAATAAATAAAATACAAGTTCACTCCAGGGGGTGGGAAATCTTTTGCTTCCTGCAGGCCACTTTGAAAATTAGTACAAGCTCTGTGGACTAGATACAAATTGGAGGTTGGAGGCAGCATGTAAGGCTGTCCTCAGGAAGGGGTGACCATATCTTGTATCTGTGCCATGGATTCATCTCCTTGCTGAGTGTGTGTCCTCATCTCCACTCTGTTTCCCAGAGCTCACTCTTGCAATGCTTAAAGGTTGCACTGGATCCACAGAAAGGGCTGGATCCACAGAAAGGGCTGGATCCACAGAAAGGGCTGAATAAAAAACAGCTGTGAGGCAAGTTTGGCCCACAGGCAAGAGGTTTTCTTCCCCTGGTTTACTCTTTATAGATGCAAAATATCATCTTTGTTTCTTCTTTCCTGTGGTGTGTTAAACTCTAACTCCTTCTGAGGGCTACAGTAGAAATGTTCTCTTAGGATAATTAAATGAAGTATGCTGTCATGGTTACTTGTTTGTAATCAGGTCTCAGTGCAGCACTAGCATTGCATGAATGAGAATAATGGATAGATCCACCAGAGAATCAAACTACCCATTAAATGGTATTCCGTTGGATATTTTTAACAAGCAGTGAACTTGAGGCTTGCTGGAGCAGTACTCTGAAAGCAGGAATACAAAGCACAGCTTCAGGAAAGAAAAACTACTAGTTACTAGTTCTAGTGGAAAATACTGGTGGCTCCGTTTTATTTCTTAGTGAGATGACACTGAGTATTAGGTTGCTGTATCTGTTGCCTATGCTAACTATGTGAAACAGTAGTTCTCGAACTGGGAGCATTGAAGGTATTCTGGTTGGGGAAGTGAGCTGACAAACACATAGGGTGAAAACAAGTGGGACAGCAGCAAGGCACCTCCTCAGCCCGACACAGGGCAGGAAACTACAACCGCCAATCCCCAAGTTGGGGAGGGGCACTGAACAGATGCCCCTGTGACCCCTGGCAGCCAAAGAGCCATCCCTACGCCTCCGGTATGGTGAGGGGCCACATCAAACATGAAGGTGGGCGGCCCCGCCCCCTCCCAGCACCCCACACCCCACCATGATGGGCAACTATGGTGACTGGCCATAGCGCCCACCCCCTGCCCCATGGCGGGGATAGGCGGGGCCAAACAAATGTGTAGGCCCGCACTGGCCAATGTGGGTGACCTTGGCCCGGGATCATCACTTGGAACCAGGACCAGGGCACATCCTGGGCCAGCTGCCTACCCACCCCAGGGCAGTCGTGGGCCAACATCTGGCAGCAGGCCAACAGACGAGCAGGTGAGTCCCAGGCAAATGCGGGCCACCATCTCATCTGTTTTTACCCTTTTGCTGCACTCTGGCTGAGCTAGGGAGAATTTCCAAAGTGTTAGTGTAGGAATGGGGAGCGGAGAAAGGGGAAGCAACAGAAGGGTGGGGAGGCGGAGAGGGAGAGATGTATGTTGTGGGGGTGGGACTTCAACTACCACAGACAAGAGGACAGAGTCAAGAGTACTGATACAGAATAACACTCAGACATGCACTTGGAAAAGCCCTCCCCCATCCCCCGCCCTCTGAAAAAACAAAGTCCTTCTTCCTCAGAAGCAGTTTGTATTTGGTTAAAATATCTCATTTCCCACATACACATTCTCACCACTTTTCTTCTCTAGCCACATTTTGTAATCCAGATGCAGCTTTGGGGAAATTAAAGAGGTAGTATTTATTTTCCCCTGTGAAACCTAACCCTGAAATCCCAGCAACCTCTCCAAAAACAGAATGTTTAAAATCAATAGAGTGTAACTTCACTGCAACAAACTCTTCTTAGAACAAACACCCAGTTTTAATGATCCCAACAGCAAGAACTGATGCAGGTGATGGAGTTGGGGGAGATTGAGCAGATCTGCTCCCTGAGTAACAGCTGATCAGCATGAAACAGAAGCATCATACACTCACTGCACAGCAAGCTACTTGGTATAAGGAACTTTCCCCCTAGTATTGCAGGGGGAGGTTTATACTGGAGTTAGATGAAGTACTTATTTAGGATAGTAGTTCCCAAATTTTCTTGCCTGTGTGACTGTATTTTGAGGTTTAAATATAATCCCATCACCCCACACAGCAAGAAAGACATGCAAGTCATCAAATAACAAGTGGGATTTCAACCCCATCTGGAGCTGGTGCAACCACACTTGGGAGTCCCATCCCGCTATTCAAAATTTCCAGGGAAATGTGGGCAATTGTGGAGCAAATTTGATCTTTCTACCTGTCTTATGCCAAAAATGCAAAAGAGCTCAACTCAAATGGCAGTTGGAGGTGCGATTCCCTGGCATAGAATGTCTGCATAGATTAGTAACTGTCCCACTTGAAGCAAGCCATAGAAGCTCTCACTTCCCTGTTTTCTACTCTCTTTGTAGTCATTCTTGTAAAAGAATTTAACATGTTTGCAAAAGTGATTATGGTAAATGTACACAGCAAAGGAGATTGGTTTTGTTGAGCACAGTTGGCAGGGATTATTGTGCTGTAATTATTATAACGGGAATGTCAGAAGCAAACGAAAAGCAGGTCAAACTATTTGAGTCAACCCACTATTTAGAGAAAGTCAGTCACTGAAGTGAAAGGACAGTGCAGTGGGTGTGTGGGAGGAATGTTGTGCCAAAGAAAAAGCAAATGATATGAAATCTGAATTGTCAGCAGATTTACAGCTCTGAGTTGGGGAAGAAAGACAACAGCACCATAGTGTGAAGAGAGTGGTAAGCCAGGCAGTTACTAGTGTTGTAAGAGCCGGCTATAGTAGCTCAGTGTTGGAATTGGGACTCCCCCATGCTGTGGAAACTCCAGCTGGGAAGATATGATGGCTTTCTAATCCCATCATGCCACTGTAGTTCATTTGTTGGACAGAATCTTACCCAAACAATGTAAAACAGAGATGGGCCCAAATGACTACCCAGATCTGAACACCTCTACACTTTGGAAAAAGCTGCATTGGAGATCAATCTGTTCCCCCCCCCCTTTCTTTTTAGTGTGCCAAACTAACGCCCCAGTTGCAAGCATTGCCAAGCTTCTAGTGTGTGAGTACTGCACTAGCATTAGAGACAAAATGTGCAGCTTGCATAAAATGACACTTGCTTTTAAATAGGGTTATGGTGATTAATGGGCATTATGAGCTGCTGCTCCTCTATCCCATTCAGTTTTAGTATATGCTGATCTTTGAAAGGGTGCGTTTTCCTTAAACTATACAGATGATATAGCACAGAGCAACAGGGAGTGGGTAAGAGCACATCTGAATGATGGACTATTGTGGGAAGTATTTTATCAGTCCCCCAAGATACATTTATTTGAGTGCTAATAATTTTGTGCTGTGAACCAGGCTAAGAAAGAGCATGTTCATTGTCTCCCATCAATGTTCATGGCTCTGATTTTTCTGGTTTTCAGATGCTTGACCTAGGTAGATCTGAAAGCACATTAGTTTGAAGGCTTGAGATTACGCAGTAAGATTTAGATCACTACACAGTATGCTCCACATAACCTGAAGCCATCTAGGAGGTTGTTGCTAAGTGTAGAAAGCAATGAAATAACTACAAAGATAAATTCAGTCTCTCAAGACTGTCTGGAGGCTGATGCATTTGCTTGAGATTTATTTTAAGGAAACCAGAATTGGTGTGTCTTTTTAGAAGCAGAAAAAGAACCGAATTCTTCCCAAGGTCTTTATGCCCTTAAGTCCCCTTGGTAATCAAAATATCTGAGTACCAAGGCTTTGATGGCTTTGTCTGGCTCTCACTGTGAAACTGAGAATGTGTGGTTGCTGTGCTTGTCCCAGATATACGATAGAGACAAAGTAGTTCAGACATTATGTTTTGAACAAGAGTCAGCAGTGTGATGCAGCTGCTAAAAGGCTAATGCAGTTTTAGGCTTCATTAACAGAAGCATTGTTTCCAAGTCATGAGAAGTAATAATTCCACTCTGTTCGTCGCTCGCCAGATCTCATTTGGAGTACTGTGTCCTGGGTGCCACATTTTAAGAAGGACAGAGACAAACTGGAACAGGTTCAGAGGAGAGTGACAAAGATGGTCAGGGGTCTGGAAACCAAGTCCTATGAGGAGACATGATAGCCGTCTTCAACTATCTGAAGGGCTGTCACAGAGAGGATGGGAAAGACTTTTGCTGTCTGTTGCCCCTGAGGGCAAAACTAGAAATAATGGACTCAAATTACAAGAAAGCAGATTTCTGTTAAATATTAGGAAGAAATTCCTAAAGGTAAGAAGAGCTGTTCAACAGTGGAACAAATTGCTTAGGGATGTGGTGGGCTCTCCTTCAATGGAGATTTTCAAACAGAAGTTGGATGGCCATTTGTTGAGGATGCTGTAGCTGTGGATTTCCTGCACTGAGCAGGGGGTTGGACTCACGGCACCAGAACGGTACCAGGTGGATCCCAGAGGAAACAGGGGAAGAGATAGGGCCAAGTGCCTTACGGGTGTGTGTGTCAGGATGACTATGGTGTCCTTGGACCCCCAAATATACCACCTCCACCCCCCGTGGTACATTTCAAGATATACCTCCCCCCCACTCCCAGTGGTACAAGTAGAAGGGGGAAAAAATGCACTTGAAACACAGTGTCCTGGTGTTCCTTAAAAATAAGAACATAAGAAGTGCCATACTGGGTCAGACCAATGGTCCATCTAGCCCAGCATCCTGTCTCCGACAGTGGCCAATCACGATGGCTTGGGGAAAGCACCCAACAGGTCACAATGGGGGATCCGTTCCCTGTTGTTTCCCCCCAGCTCCCGTCATGTTCCCTGATCCTGTCTGGCTAACAGCTGCTAATGGACCTATCTTCCAGAAACTTGCCGAAACCTCTTTTTAACTCAGCTATAGTGCTGGCCCTTACCACAGCCTCTGGAAGTAGATTCCACAACCCAATTATACACTGAGTGAAAAAATATTTTCTTTTATTTATTTTAAACTTGCCACCCATGAGTTTCATGGAGTGTCCCCTAGTTCTAGTACTAGCCGAGAGGGTAAATAACTGTTCCTTGTTTATTAGTTCCACACCACTCATGATTGTATAAATCTCTATCATATCTCCTCTCTGTTGTCTCTTCTCCAAGATGAAGAGTCCCAGCCTACCAAGCCTCTCCTCATACAGGAGCCCTTCCATGCCCTTGGTCATTTTTGTTGCCCTTCTCTGTACCTTTTCCAGTTGAGCTATGTTTTTTGAGATGGGGCGACCAGAACTGCACACAGTATTTGAAGTGCGGTCGCATCATTGATTTGTATAGAGGCATTATGACATCCTCAGTTTTATTCTCTATCCCCTTCCAAATAATTCCTAACATTCAGTTTGCTTTTTTGACTGCTGCTGCGCACTGCGCTGTGGAGTTCATTGTATTGTCCACAACCACCCCCATATCCTTTTCCTGAGTGGTAACTGCTAGCTTAGTACTCAGCATTGTGTACTCATAGTTTGGATTATTTTTCCCTATGTGCATCACTTTGCACTTGTCCACATTAAATCCCATTTGCCATTTAGATGCCCAGGTACCCAGTGTCATAAGATCCCGTTGCAGTTCCTCACAGTCTGCTCATGTTTTAACTACCTTGAATAACTTGGTGTCGTCTGCAAATTTGATCACCTCGCTCTTAACACCCTTTCCCAAATCATTAATGAATACATTAAACAGCACCGGTCCCAATACAGATCCCTGAGGCACACCACTTTTTACATCTCTCCATTGTGAAAACTGCCCATTTAGTTCTACCCTTTGCTTTCGATCTTTTAACCAGTTTTTGATCCATAGTAAGACACTATCTCCTATCCCACGACTTTTTAATTTTCTCAAGAATCTCTCATGAGGGACCTTATAAAATGCTTTCTGGAAATCCAGGTACACTATATCTACTGGGTCTCCCTTGTTCACATGCTTATTTACACCCTCAAAGAATTCCAACAGGTTAGTGAGGACTTACCTTTACTAAATCCATGTTGACTCTTCCCCATTAAGCCATGTTTGTCAACATGCCCTGTAATTCTGTCCTTAATGATGGTTTCCACCATTTTGCCTGGCACAGACGTCAAGTTTACTGGTCTAGTTTCCAGGATTGCCTCTGTATCCCTTTTTAAATATCAGGGTTACATTTGCCACCCTCCAGTCCTTGGGTACAGTGGCAGATTTTAGTGACAGGTTACAAATTACTAACAGTAATTTGCATGGTCCAGTTTCTAAGCTCTTTACTCAAACGTTATCCAGTCTATGCTCATGTAAGCTCCTATTGACTTTAATGAGAGATTTTCCAAATAAAGACTAAGTAACAATAGAGTAAGGATGACAGGACTTGGTCTTATATTTGACATCTCTGTGATGCTGTAATGTAGAAAATCACAAAGAGCAATCTCACGTGTTAGAGAAGATTCCCAGGAACTTCTTGTTAAATTATACCACCCAAATGGTGAGAAAAGTGGAATCATTTCCCTGCATTCAGTTTATTCCCCAATCCCCAAATACATATCTCGAGGTCAGGGACATAGGATCATTTCTGCTCCTTAAGAATGGAAAATAGGGGGGAAATAGTACTTACATTTGTTGTTCTCCTCTGAGACTGATTACAAAACTGCCAGATTAATAAAATATAGACGGCATAAGAGTTGAGTGAAATAGTATTTATCATTTCTGAAAGGATGTTCAGGCCAACAGCATGTATCCCCATCATAGGTTACATGTTGCCATGCAAGAAACAAATTACAGAGGAGATTTGGCAAGAAGCCCTAATCTTGTGGTGGATTATAGATTTGCATTTGGGCTCCACTTTGCAGGAAGCTGTTTATCTGACACTGCAGCAGGGAAGGTGTAGAAGTTTTTCGTAGCTAAAATTGTGTGTGTGTAGAGCGAGATGGAAAGTCTCTTGATACAGCAGTCTGATGTTATTTATAAATATCACTGAGTTTAAAAGAGGTAAAACATGGCAGCAAGAACAGAGGAATGGAACAAGGAGGATATGAGAAGTGCTTCTATCTGACCCGTGGGAATATTTTAAAATCTCTTCCAAATTTCACTAGCCCGTTTTGCTTGCATGACCCCATTTTGAGACTTAAAATAATCCTGTGATCCCAGAAAGCAACAAAGGCCGTTTTTACATGGCGTCGCCTGGTGGAGAATGCATGAGCACACCAGTGCGTGCATGGTGGTGGGTGGGGCATGCACATGGATGCACACACAGCCCCACTCACCCCCGACTCATCCCCACGCATGGAGCAACCTCAATTTTCCCCAGTTGTTCCATGTGTAGGGATGAGCGGGGGGTGAGTGCGGATGTGTGTTAGGCGGGAGTGCCCATGCAGTCCCACTCACTGCGTGTGTCCGCACCGTGTCCTTCACACAGGTCTCTCCCATTCATAAACACGCAGATTTCTACGTGTTCATGAGTGGGAGAAGCCTGGGTAAAAAAGGCCAAAGACATGCAAAGTAGGCCAAATGTTAAGAATCAGATTGTGACCCCCTCCTCCCATCTGTGGATAGTATTGACCCCACAGCTTGGGAACCTCAGCACAAGCTAATCACTAGTCATGTCACTAAACCAACATTCACTATGGGTATTTTCAGACGTTACGGGGCCCTTTGGCCCCGTACCGTAACGAACGTCTTCTTTCCCTTCTTGGGTCACCCCGGCACGGCCCAACAGACGTGCCGGGGGGATCCCGGCGGGGAAAGTGGGAGGGGCAGGGGCCGCGCGGCGCAACGTGCGGCTGCACGGCCCCGCCCCCTCCACGCACCCCGCCGCCCGCCCTCCGAGGAGACGGGCGGGCGGCGGGGCCAATGCGGCCGCCGCGTCTGGCCGATCGTGCCACGGCCCGGGATCCCGCCGGGGATCCCGGGCCGTGGCACGCGGCCAGACGTTACTTTTTGTTCACCACGGCCCGCGGTCCATTTGACCACGCTTCCCGGGACCTTCCCCCGGCTAGCCCGGGAAGCGTGGTTCAAATTGACCCCATCTGCAGATTCAGCGTGGCCAACATCTGGCGCACGCTGTGCAGACGTTCAGGGGCCTTTCGCCCCGCCGCGGGGTTCACCGTGGTTCA
>QEPC01013103.1:428386-446743 GCA_003113815.1 Sphenodon punctatus | reverse complement strand
AATACTCTCAATTGTGCAAGGAACCAAGCCTTTATGACTGACATTTCCAGACTAGCAGGTAGAACTGTTGATGAAAAATAAATGACATCCTAACAGCAGGCTGTACATGCAGAACGGGCATTTAAGCAGCAGGTATAATGTTCTCCCCAGACCTGCTGTTTAAAGACTAGCATTTATTCAAGCCCCTGTATAGTACACTAGATGTGTGTGCTTATTGAATCCAGAAGACCATGATGCACAAAGCAGATAATGTTTTCTTCCTAGAACTAGGGTACCCAAAGTGCTGGCTTATGTCAAAATGCAGCCCCTCGCCATTCTACGCATTTAACCCGAATACGCTAAAAAAAAAACCTCTGTATTGGGTATGATACACCCAAAAAACCCGCTCATTGCGTATGATACACCCGTTAAATCACAATTAAAAAGTATAAATATGATTGATTTGAAAATGATTCCAGTTTAACATAAAATATTTAAATTTTGGTACAGAAATATATGGCTAACACAAATGCCTATGTGCTTACCTAGAGACACATACACACCCCTGTTACCAGTAAAATCCCTCCAGTAATGGTACTGGTTTGAATTGTCGCCCCACTTTTGGAACATAGGGTGAAAGCAGACATGATGCTAACTCCACTTTAATGCTGCTTTAACATTTCTTATGCATGTTGCAGGGCTGCATAGGGCACCAATATAGCCCTGCAACATGCATAAGAAATGTTAAAACGGTGTTAAAGTGGAGTTAGTGTCACGTCTGTTTTTATCCATAAGATGTACAGAAACTGCAAAAGTAACATTTTCAACTAAGTATTGAATATTACAAAGCAATAAATAGACTTGAATAGATTTCCTTGGGTCAGGGACAGCACATTCATATGCAAACAAAATAACATCTAGGTGATAACAAGTTTGAACATCCCAATGTTCTCACCATTCATAGGCAAACAAAGATAAAGTGGGTAATAATTCACTATGCAGACAGCTTGGCTGCATTTCAAGAGCCTGAGCTATCAGGAACTATTGGGAGCTCATCTACATTTCAGTAGCCATCTGCCATAGTAACTAACGGAGCAGTTGAAATGATCCCTTCAGCCTAACAGGGTTTTTTTTTTCCAACACAACCTTGCAAGTAAAAACCCATTATTGAAGCCTCACACTATGAAAGGGTTAACTGCTGTGTAAAGAATCTAGATAAAAAACAAAGTTGTAAGTTGGTAACTGGAGTTTTCCACTTGGGGTATAATTGACCCCCCCCAGTGCACTTGTATTGAAATTTTTCTCTACACACAGGAAATGGCATGTTATGAAAACAGACAAAATTCTACATTGTGTTTGGGGAGAATATGACCCCACAACCTTGGGCATATAGTGCTTTCATTTTCCCATTCATTCCAGTGGGGGTCCATTGTACCCCATTAATGTTCTAGTATTCACTGAATATTTTTTTAAATAAAACTACAACTGAGGGGGGCATGAACCAGTGGGACACAACTGACCCCATTATCCTTGGGGAATACATGGAATAGAAGTAGTACCAATTTGCTAAAAAAGTTTTATGATTTATTTTTTTTACAACTTTCAAAATATTGCACAACCCTATTTGCAGTTTTAATAAGGTGGCATGATCCAGAGAAGCTAATGATTACAACAGGCTACAGCCTAAATCTCATGTGCCTTCATAATGATTCTGTGCAATTCCTGAATACTTGTTTGTGTGACCAAACAGATAAGCAGTTTCTAATCTTCAGTCGAGTAAGATGCAAACATAAGCTGATAATATAGCTGTGTGCATTCATTGTATTAATTACAAGTGTATCATTTTTGACATTGAAGCTTTGTACCAGACTTCAATGGTACTACTCCGGAGTAAGCAGTTTGTGGATCATGGCCCATATTACTTAGTCCATTTTTACACGAACGGCCCTCCCACCCCTGCTCTGTGTTCGGGCGGGTGTGCAAGAGGGGAGGGCATCTGTGTATATAGCTGGGGGTGTGGGAGGATGGGTGTCCGCTCAGTGTTCGCCTGTGTGAACACCGAGCAGGATGGCTGTGGGTGCGTGTGCGCTCCCGCATAACACCCACTTCCACCCATTACCCACCCATGGAGCCCTCCAGAAAACTGGAGGTGGCTCCATGGGTGGAGGTGGATGGGTGTTCGTTTACATGGACACACACCCATCTCCACCCACCGTGGCAAAACTCCCACCGCCCCACCCACCTCTGGGGCCTAAATGACACAGGCCCCTTTCACACAGACACTCTAATACTGATAAAATGGGTATTACATTTTATTATACATGTTGCAGGGCGCCCATAGAGCATGCATCCCTGCAACGTGTATAATAAAATCAGTGTAAGAGTGTCTCTGAAAAGGGCCATCCACTGCAGCATTTTAAGTGTTAATGCATTGAAATGAGGGTAGTGAGTGTCTGGTGTACTCTTACTCTGTTTCTGACTGAGTTGTGCTTCATTTATTCCAGATAATTGATAAGAGCAAAAGAGACCCCTCTGAAGAAATTGAGATTCTCTTGCGATACGGACAGCACCCAAATATCATCACTCTTAAAGATGTGAGTGGTTTCTCTGCACATCAGCCTTAGACAAGTCTCCTTGTTATCAACTAATCTGCTGCATATCTGGGAAACACTCAAGTTCTAATTTTCAGTCCCAGCTAACACAGGAGTGGGTCAAATCCTCACAGAAATAGTCACTGGATAAATTATTAGACCGAACAATCAAGATCAATTTGATAGTGCCTCTGACAAACACTATTTGAATATCTCAAGCTAAAACCAACTTTGGAATGGATTGAGGACATCATAAATTACTTTTATAGCAGCCTCCATAACCAACCTCTCCCTGCTATTCAAAGCTAGTTACTGAATGCTAGGGTACTTTCAGATGTGAACCCTGGACCAGGATCCATCTCGGATCCCGGTCCGTGATCAGGCCGACCATACTTTAGATGTGCCAGCCTGATTGCCAACCGGGATCGGGGAGGGGGCGGGCTGCACGGCGCAACGTGTGGCTGCACAGCCCCGCCTCCCCGCGCTCCCCTGACTAACCACCCTCAGGGAGACGGGTGGGCACAGCAGCCAATCACTGCTGCGCCCGATCGCGGTCGGGGCCACAATCCAGGATGGGCCAAAGGTAACACACATTACTTTTGGCCCATCCCGTATCGTGGCCACTCTGACCACGGTTCTCAACTTCCGGCCGGCCGGAGGTTGAGAACCGTGATCAAGCTTGATCCCGGCCGGAGGTTGACCGTGGTGAGCCTCTGGCTGGGACCAAACAGACATTCACGGAAACACCAACACCACCACAGGGAATCCGCTGGGGTTCACTGTGGTGAAAGGTGTTTTCATAACGTCTAAAATTACCCCTAGTCACAGTATGACTGTAGACATTACTGCTGGTGTTCACATACATATTTGGGTACTTATTGAGAAAAGGAATACTAATCACAACTTCAGGGCATCCCTTTTTGCTGTCCCCCAAAATCCTTATCTTCCACTTTGACAGAAAAAAAAAAGAAGAGTCTCTGATTTAACGTTTCATGTGAAATATGGTACCATGGCAAATGCCACCTGCTGTCATACTGGGCAGAGAGCAAAGTATAAGGAAGACTGGTTTAAATCCAATAGAGATTTCAGGCTGCATGTAGGTGAACTGTTCTGCAGTGCTGCCTGTTAGTAGCCTATAGGCTTGAAAATGGTAGGTTCCTATGCAGATGGAGCCAGGGTAAATCACTACTTCAGACATAAGAAAGTAGAAAAGATTAACCCCAGGCTTGTAAAGTTGTCCTCAACATTTGGTGGTGGTGTTATTTCTCCAGTATTAGCTTTCACTTTTTTCTTTTCACAACTAGTGATCACAAACATGCCAAGATAATTTCAAAGTGCCCACTGCTTCCTAGTGATGTCTGACTCCTTCTCTGCTCTTGTAGGTCTATGATGATGGTAAATACGTGTACCTAGTGATGGAGCTGATGAGAGGGGGAGAGCTCTTAGACCGAATCCTTCAACAGAAGTGTTTCTCAGAAAGAGAGGCTAGTGCTGTCCTCTGCACCATTACCAAGACTGTGGACTATCTGCATTCCCAGGGAGTGAGTAGCCTTTCCTCTTAACTTCACATTGACCTTAGGAAAGTTTGATTAGATTTTGTTTATAGAAAAGAAATTTTTAATTTTAAACCAAAAGTGGAGATTTTGCCCACTGTGGATTCCTAAAAATGCAAACAAGTTCAGAGATAGTTAATTTACTAGTGAAAAGTGAGTGTCTAAATTATGGAAGAGGATTAGAGCCTCATTGCCAAACCCAGCTGGTTTCTGTTTGCTTTGCATAATGTCTTTCATACCAAAGTTTCCTAACTTATTAGTGCTACATGCATCACTGAAATGTCCAACACCACAAACCACTTACTCTGGAGTTGCTCCACTAAGGTCCACAGGGCCTTGCAGATCACAGCCCAAGTGTCCTATGGACAAATGGGGGCACTTTGAGAAAATATCAAATACTTCACACCTGTGGAAGCTAAGAGTCATCAGCAGTTGTATGGCCACTGAGACAAAAAAATCTCTCAGGATGCAATCCTCTACATTAAAGTCAATAGTGAAACTCCCACTGACTTTAATTATGGAGGGTTGGCTTGCTGATTTTAGTCTACTCTGCACTGAAGCCCTGCACTTCTACATATCCTACTTTGCCCACAGTCTTACCTCATTACCATCCACGATTTGTTCAGAATTTTGATGGTGGTAAATTAGCAACCTATATACCTTTGTGGCAGACCCTGTTTTTTTTTTTTTTTAACCTCAAGTGACAGCTTAGTTTCCGCTTCCCTGTCCACTGAATTTAGGACGATCGCATCAAAGACAGCAAGCTAGGTAAACATCCTCATTTTATTTTCTATTTACTTCCTCTTAAGGTTGTGCACCGAGACTTGAAGCCCAGTAACATTCTCTACATGGACGAGTCAGGAAACCCAGATTCTATCAGGATCTGTGATTTTGGATTTGCCAAGCAGCTGAGAGCTGAGAATGGTCTCTTAATGACACCCTGTTACACAGCCAACTTTGTAGCTCCTGAGGTAGGACTATGTTTCACAAACCATGGAAATACAGAAGATATTGCAAAAAGAAAAAGAAAAAAAAAGACTTGCACTCTTTTTTACACATCTTAACTATTTCACAACTTCTCTTGGAGGTTTCCCAGTTTTTTTCCAGTTAGGGGAATATAGGAAAATATGTGGAAAAATAAATAAACAACCAAAAGCAAATAGTTCCATGCAGCAAGCATTTTCACTAATGAAGCTTGGTTTCCTAGAAGGGGACCATGCTCACTGTAAGTATCGGAGATTTTTTCATCTAGAAAAGGAGTCCTATCTCCTCTCCAGGTGTGCCTGTTGCTAGGAAATTTTGGATCTTGTCCCTGCTTTCCTATGGGCTTTCTGTCCCAGGTTCTGCTAAAGTTAGTTCAAATCAACCTGTGGAATCTAAAGTTAGAGGCAAGCTCGCGGGCAGCCTACAGAAAGCTTTCTTCGGTCTCTTTACTTTCAGCGCCGCCTTTCTTAGTCCCCAGCCTGGAGCTCTTTAGTGTACATGTGCGGACACAGAGGAACAGGGTGATTGCATAAGCCCAAGCATGTAGCTATAATAGAACCAGGTGGTGGAACAGCACCAGGGCCCCTGAGCCTGGGGGACCCACATTCCCTGGTGCAGCTGCATTTGCAAATGGTGGGAGAGGGAGCAGGGGGTCCCATTCCATCTTCTGCACCAGGGCCCATTCCAACCTATCCACACCTCTGAGAAGCCTTCTTTCCATAGGAAATTAGACTAAAAAGATCACTACATTTTTAAAAAGAAAAATTGGTGGGAGTTTGTAGCAATGCCCCAGACAGGCTCGCAGACAGCTTACGGAAAGCTTTCTTTTCTTTCAGGGCCTTTTTATTAGTCCCCAGCCTGGAGCTCTTTAGTGTGGTTACAGGTGCCAATACACAGCTTTTCCATTCCACTAGTGTCCTTTTAATATACAGGTTTGACTAACTCCTCCCACTGGCCCTTACTGGGAGAGACAGCCTCATAGCAACAGCTGGGGAACTGTGGCTCCCTGCTAAAAGGGTTTGAAGCCTGCCTTGCCAAAGGACCCCTCATCCTTCAAACACAGATTTGCCCTTCTGCATCTCAAAAAAATTGGACAGGTTTGTATAAGTCTGTACCCACGATGTGAGGATACTAGGAAAACAACCAAGTTCATTTGATTTTTTTGCAGAATTCTGCTTGGGGTACATTTAAAAAGAAGAACTGTGGCTCTTCAATACTAAAAATCTTGTTCCTATTCAATTACTTGACAACCCTTCACCACCTTATCATGTATCTCATTTCTTTTGACACAAGATTCTGTCCTGCGACATATAATACAGTATTCTAGATTGTAAGCCCTTTGGGACCTATCTCTAATCATGACTTTTTAGCACCCCTGCCACATTGCTGGTGCTTTAATAATTAATTATAAATAATAATAAGCCATAGCCATGATCAGTATAAAAAATTAAAAGACCTGCATTTTTATAAAAACTTTCACTGCTAGGTTAAAATCCCTCTGTTATTTTGTTGTTAGTTTGGTTTTTAATTTTGGGAAATTGAAATAGCTTTCTTTAAATTATGTCAGAATAAATGAAAAATAATGAAACCTGCTATAGCCCAATTACACAATTGAAAGTCAGCCATGTGCATGACATTCTGTCAAAGATGCCTTCAGTATTTAATTGCTTTTCATTATGAAATCTGTTTTGTACATTCTCTGTAATCAAGGATACTGACACACCAGCACGCTGTAGGCTAAATTTTATTAAGCTGAATTGAGATCAGAACTCATACTCCCAGAATATTCACAGTAAGTCAGATGCAAAGAACATTAGCAGTTAATTGAAACATTGCCATAATTGATGGCTTACAGATGAAAGCTTACATCTTCATAATTGCCACTTCCACATTCTCCCTGGGATACAGCACTGTCCTCCAGCCCAGAAATGACCTTTGCCTTCTCAGTCCAAGCTCCATTGCAACAATTTCCAGCAATTTGCTTGTGAAATTTCATAGGATGTTAGGAAAGCAACCAAGCAATGCACGTGACGCAAGATGAAAGGATGGGTGGGGGGAGCAAGAGGCAAGATTACATGTTTGCTTACATAAATATCTTTATATCTGGAGTCCATTTACTTTTGTTGTTAGATGATAACACAGTTACTCCAGCATGAAATGGCACAGATAGTAAGAGCTGTCTGAGGGGAAGAGCCAGCATGCCACCTAGTGGGAGCATCACTCTTTGAAAAGAGCCTATTGCATTGTTTATTCAGGAAAAACACACCAGACATTGCAATTATTACTCAGCTCCCGTTGTTTTTAATAGATATGGAAGATAATTCAACCCAAATAGGGACAGAACATTGACTGGATCTTGTTGAATGAATGAATGAATGAATGAATAAGTTTTATTCAGCACTAGCTCTCGCCATGGCCACAGAAAAACAATTACAATTACATTGTTAAAACCATTATCTTAACGCCAACCATTTATGATAGAAATTTCCATCTGCAAATTAACGACAAATCTCCACACCTCCCATTATGCTTTAATACAAGAAAAAATAAACTCAGATCTTTTGTGCCCTTATTCAACATAGACATTAGTATTTAATCCACATTATTAATCCATCATACTGAGATCAAGTCTCTTACATCACACCAGACAGTAACCGGCTTCACAGGCTGTTACTATAAACCTTTATAATAATGAAGAGGATCTTGTTACAGAATCACCCACTAGACCAGAAATCACTGTCTTGATGACATGTAGCACCCACTTTCACCCCACTTCCAGTGTGAAAAGGTGTTTATGCTGAATTTCACTAAGGGGGTACCCTATCTAGGTGAGAGCCTAGACTGACCTTTTTTGTATAAGACAACCCCACTGTGAAGTCTCCCAAGCTACGGGTGGCCAGAGAAGGTTCTCTGATTTACTTCTGGGTTGGGAGAACAAGGGGAGGTGTTTCTGGGGGTGCAGACCTCTGAAAGCTCCCGGAGTGTGGTGTGGGTTGCTGATCACTTGGGAACCTCTGTGGGCACAGGCAACCGGGTTGCAGCTGGCCTGGGGGGCATCTGGGGGACAACCTAGAGAGAGGGGGGGGACCCCAATCCCAGTGACACCCACCCTTCCCACAAAGACTCAAGGTGGCTTACAAAACACAAACCGTATATAAGCATATAAAAGTAGTTTAAAGAAACCCTAACCCCTCCACTCAATCCCAGCCTACCAAATGCCTGGCTAAACAAAAAGGTTTAGCATCTCTTCTGAAAGGTAAGCAGGCTTGGGGTTAGGTGGATCCCCAAGGGAGAGAGTTCCATAACACTGGAGCAGCCACCAAGAACACCTCTCTGCGTGCCCTCATTGTACGAACCTCACAGACATTACTCACAAAACGGTGATCTCGGATGACCTTAGAGGCCATGACAGAACATAAGGGAAGAGGCAGTCTTTCAGATACCTGGGGCCCAAGCTGTTTAGGGCTTTATAGGTCAAAAGCAGCACCCTGAATAGTCATTATAATAATGACTATTATAATACTAATATAGTCCCCTCTGTGTAGGCTGACTCCCAAGGTGGACTGCTCCTTGCAAGTACTTATATCTCCCCCCACCCATTTGGGCATTGTCCTGCAAGGACTTACAGTGACCCTGTCACATGTCCACTGGGGCAGAATTTTGCAGCTGTTTTTGTATAACCCTTTCTACACTAAGTCCACAGTCCCAAAATCATTTATTCTGGAGCAGTCCCTCTGACTTCTGTGGGAGTCCTTTAGAGTAAATGGTATTAGAACTCTAACACTTTTATCTATGTTCATCAAAGAAAACTGGTCTTTTTTAGCAGTAGGTATTTTTAATTAAAGTTTGGTCAGCATTTTTCATGCAGAAAAATCTGGGGATTTTTTCATCCAAAAAGTCAAATCCAATTCAAAATTTCCAGCAAGTAATGTTGAAAATAACAATTTTGTTTTTTTAAATAGACAATACCTAACTTCAGTGTGGCTCTTTCATTCAAAGGACTCAATCCCCAACTAATTTGAGGATCACGGCCAAAATGGCGCTTAGGAACTAAGAAAAATGAGATTTTTATCAAATGTCAGTTCGAAATGACACCTTTTCATTCTGATATGATATGTCTACACTTCCAATTAAAATTTGATGGAATTTTTCATTCTGCAAAAAAATTTTCAGTATTGCAGAACCTAAATTCATTTGGAAATGTTGCAATCACCTGTGGTCTGGGCTGGCTTTCGGGGTGGGTGAAGTAGGCTCTTTTCACACAGATGCTCTAACACTGATAAAATGGGTGTTACATTTTATTACACATGTTGCAGGGCACCCATAGAGCACACCTACAGCCCTGCAACATGTATAATAAAACATAACACCCATTTTATCAGTGTTAGTGTCTGGGTGAAAAGGGCCGTAGACAGAAACCAAGGGTAGCCAGTTTAAGATGGTAGAAAAGTGAACTAGGTGTGTCCCCTCCCCTGTATGCTGTGCAAGTCCTCAGCTTAAAGAAAAAAGCACTCTTCATTCACTTGGCTGTCCTCTGAAATTTGCTGCTAGAGGCTTGCCCTGGTAAGGGAGTGCTGCTGCTTTCCTACTGGACAGTTTATTTATTATTAATTATTATTATTATTATTTTATTATATTTATTCAATGTATACCCTGCTAGTCTCCCCAGGCACTTGGATTAGAAAGGAACAAAGAACACTCCTTTCCCCAGGCACAGAAGGGGGTGGGGGTAAGGGAGCAGATTTTTACATTTTGCCTAGAGTGGCAAAGTATGTAAAGTTGGCATTACCCAGCATCCACCTATACCAACCTGCTGAGGATATGGCCCATTGGGTTCTAGGATGAGTTTTCCGGGTTGGCAGCTACAAACATCTTTTTGTTTTTAAGTTGAGAGACATGACCCATAGAGAAATAGACAATAAACCTTGGTATAACACATCTGTAAACTCATATTTTAAACCATTGTTGTGTGATTCAAATTGTAAACTCTCAATAACTTAACCTATTGTAGTAGTTAAAGATGCCTTGTAACCTAGGACGTAATAATAGCTTCTCATTTTTGCAGAATATTTTTACCCCCGTTATTTATTGATCTCCCAAGGAATCGATACAATTGTTTATATAGAAAGTATTATTATTATTATTATTAAACATTTATAAAGCGCCAGTAACAACCTGGCGCTGTACAGAACATATAATCAGCTGCGGTCCCTACCTGTGGCTTACAATCTAAAAGACAAGGAGGGGGAGACAAGGAGAGGGGACAGCGGGAGAGACATGGGAGAAGACAAACAAACATTCAGGCGGATGCGAAGTCTCAGGTGCGTGTACTTGGCTTGGTTACAAGGTGGTCGGTAGCAGCAGTCAGCAGAGGAGGGCTGACAGTAAGAGCAAGGGGAAAGACTAGAGGGCATTGGGAAAGGCAGCATGGAAAAGGTGGGTCTTGAGGAGGGATTTGAAGGAGCGGAGGGAGGAGGCGAGGCGGACGTCGGCAGGGAGGGAGTTCCAGGCATGCGGGGCAGCGAGGGAGAAGGGACGAAGGCGGTTGGGCGAGCAGGAGAAGCGAGGGAGAGCGAGGGAGGGGACAGCGGAAGAGCGGAGAGCGCGCGCAGGAGCGCGTAGGGCGATTAGGTCCGAGAGGTAAGGGGGAGCTTGGTCATGGAGCGATTTGAACGTGAAAACCAGGAGTTTGAACAGGATACGTTCAGGAAGGGGGAGCCAGTGAAGGGAGAGGAGGAGAGGCGTCACATGGTCGAAGCGACGGGCAGAGTGAATGACCTTGGCGGCAGAGTTTTGGATCGCCACAAGGGGGGACAGGTGGGAGCGAGGGAGGCCAGCAAGGAGGAGGTTGCAGTAGTCGAGGCGAGAGATAACCATGGCATGAACAAGGATTTTGGCCGAGGAGACAGATAGAAAGGGGCGAATGCGGGCAATGTTGAGGAGAGCGAATCGGCAGGATTTGGCCACAGAGTCAATGTAAGGTTTAAAGGAGAGGTGCGTGTCAAAAATGAAGCCCAAGCTGCGGGCACGGAGAACAGGACGGATGGTGACCCCGTCAATGCAGACGGTCAGGTCAGAGGGAGAGGAGGGGGAGGGAGGAAAAATGAGGAGTTCAGTCTTGGCCATGTTCAGTTTGAGTTGGCGTCGGGACATCCAGGCGGAGATATCAGAGAGGCAGTCGACGAGGCGTGAGCGGACAGAGGAGGAGAGAGAGGGGGTAGAGAGATAGAGTTGGGTGTCATCAGCATAGAGATGGTATTGGAACCCGTGGGAGGCAATAATTTCACCAAGGGACCGGGTGTAGATAGAGAAGAGGAGAGGGCCAAGGACAGAACCTTGGGGAACCCCAACCGAGAGGGGAAGGGAGGGGGAGGTCGACTCGGGGAGGGAGACATTAAAGGAGCGGTCAGAGAGGTAGGAGGAGAACCAGTCAAAGACAGAGCCACGGAAGCCCAAAGAGTAAAGGGAGTCCAAGAGGAGCGAGTGGTCGACAGTGTCAAAGGCGGCAGAGAGGTCAAGGAGGACAAGAACGGAGTAGTGGCGCTTCGATTTAGCGACAAGTAGATCATCGGTGATCTTGGCCAGGGCAGTTTCAGTAGAGTGGAGGGGGCGGAAGCCGGACTGGAGAGGGTCGAGGGAGGAGTTGGCAGAGAGGAGGTTCAGGCAGCGGGAGTAGACGACACGTTCCAGGAGCTTCGAAGCAAAGGGAAGGAGGGAGACGGGCCGGTAACTAGAGGGATCGGAAGGGTCCAGGGTAGGCTTTTTGAGGATGGGGAAAGTACACTGGTAAAAGCCAAAATAAACTGTACTGTGGACACCATAAATTTCAAAACTCATTTAACAATTCTATATCAAAGAATAAAGCCTAAGAAATCCATACAGAGCTTGTAAGAAACACAGGGACAAATTCTATCACCTTTACTCATGCTAAGTAGTAACATACTCTATGTTTATTCCTTTGATTCCAATGGGGCTACATGCATGAAGATTATATTATAAGAGAAAAAATAAAAGATATCAAAATTCTCCCCAAAGCCTCCAACAGAACATGATTTTCATTTTGCAGTAGGTCATGTAAGGCTATTGTCTGATAGGTTAGAGTGTCCACACATCATATTCTACAAAGTCCGACAAATTGCGTCTCTTTCTTCTCTCATCCTACACACACTACCTGCTTGGTATGAATTATTTGGTTTTGGATATAAAATTAATCTTGCTCTATTACTCTAAAAGCTTTCCAGTTATTTGAATATATTCCTGTTCATAGGTAGAGCTTTAGTTGTAATATTAGATGTGTACAGTCTTGGTGCTCTAAAGGTCTGTTTCACAAACAAGTGCAGAACTGTATCTGTGATTTGTGTGTACACACACAGATATTGGGGACAATCCAGCAGCCTGCTTACAACACCCCCGATGCGCGGTGCACAGCCAGAACACGCGTGCTTAGACGTACACGTGGTGCCACGTGCACAGCACTGCCACACAGAGCAAAAGTGCAAACCCAGCCTATGCAACCCACCCTGCGAAGCGGTGCTGCACGCGGGGTACCACTTGCGCATCTGAACAGATGCGTTCTGGCTGCACGCTGCACATTGGGGTCAGCATAAGCAGGCCACTGGATTGTCCCCTTTCGGTCTAATGGATACCAACTCAGTATTTGCATTTTAAATGATCAGTCATGTATCAGGCTGCTTATTTGCAGCTTTAAAAAAAAACCTGAGTGGTACACACATCAGGGATGCAGGGCTGGGGCATGGAGAGTTATGGCAGGGTCAGCTGCAGTGAGCTGGTACAGGATCAGTACTAGGTTCGTAGTGCAGGATTGGTACCAGGTCCAGCAAAGTCATAATATGGATCAACACACAGACCAAGGGAATAGATGCAGACAAGATAGATGCAGGCCCGGATAGATGAACTGGACAAGGCAGACGGATGCAGCAGACAAGGCAGATGCAGGGAGCTGGCTGATCAGGGCAAACAAACATGATTCAGGCGGGGGTGGAGTGGGCTCTCGGGCCTGCTGCTTGAGGACTCCCTAGGCAGCCACTAGGTAGCTCCCCAGGCAATCTCTAGGGGGCACATCCCACAGATGCTGGGCCCCCATCGTGGCAGACGCCTGCCAAGCCCCCATCCAGGCAGATGCCAGAGATCAGGGCAGCTGAACTCCCAGGCAGGCTCCAAAGGACTGGATGCCAAGAGAAGGTCAGAAAGGCCATGTGGCAGCAGGCCCTCTCCTCCAGTGAGGAGGGCATTGTACAAGCAGTTGCAGGGGAATTGGCTCTTCCAGTCACCACACAAACATCCCAGCTAGCCACAGTCTCTCTACTACAGCCTTGGAGGATTTGAAGTGTGGCCTCTTTCGTCCCCTATAGCCAGCCCAAATCCCCCAAGTAGGGGCTTCTTCCACTCACTGTGGGTCCCTCAAGTCAACACAATGTTACCCTGAAATACAGTCCCTTCTAGGGACTGAGAACTGAAGGGAACTAGTTCCCTTCTAGGAAGTAGGGAACTGACATACAGATTAAATCCCACCTGGGTCCTGTATGACTCCACACTGTCCTCTAACAGGACCCTGGCTCATAGGGATGTGCAAACACAATGCGGTTTGGCTGTTCGGTCATTCGGTTCAGGAACTGAGTTCAGATTCAGTCGTTCGGTCCGAGACCCGAGTTCGGATTCAGTCGTTCGGTTCAGCGGAGTTCAGTTCGGCTGAACGTTCGGGGGGGGTGTGTGGTATCGGTATCATTTGCTATTTAGTCTAACTGCTAAATATTACTATTCTAAAACCTATGGAACTAAATCTAATATATTATCTACAAAGGCTGAGAATAACTACAACACACTATCTCTATCTAATCCATCTCTATAACTAAGCTAACTCCTACAACTATCTATATCTATAGTAACTACGTAATATCTAATATATATCTATCTATATTATAAATGATAATATACACAGGGATGTTTTGGGGGTGGGGGAGACAGACCGCTCACACCAAACAACACAGGGAGGGGTACAAAACTGAAATGAAACCTAAATCAATTTAATCCTACTCTAAATAAATCCAAAAACGGAAAGGGAATCAGGAATGGAATATATATTGGGAGGAGGGAAGGATTAAATGGAGGGTAGGGAGAAAGAACACAGGGAGGGGTAAAAAATAAAAATAACGCCTAAATCTATCTAATCTAATCCAAATAAATGATACTAGGGAGGTAAATGTGTGGGATGGGTGAAATAGGAGGATAGCAATGGATTAGGAACACAAACTGCTGGGAGAGGGAGACTTCTGAAAACGCCTGCTGACAGGAACAGTGGCTACTAGCTCAGAAGGTGTTGGAAGAGGGGAGGGCAATGATGTTTGTTATTTGCTGCGCCCGCCTTACCGCAAGCCCCATTGGCTCTGTGCAGCCTAGGCCCCCCGTCCCCCATGGTCAATCGCAGACTGTGAAGCCAGTGGTCTGAGGAGAAAAGGGATGGTGATTGGGCAGCCTGGCTGCTACTCCAAGCCTCTCCACCCCTGGTGCCAGGAAGTCTGCTCCTCAGCTGCCTCCCCCTCCCTGGGTCTTCCAGTCACGTTTTTCCGGTCTGAACTCATCCGAACTTGATCCGAATATGACCAAACTGTTCAGTTGTTTCAAAGTTCAGATCGCGTTCAGGATCGGTGGGTTCGGGTTCGGTCATCCGAACAGGCTGAGTTCGGGCCGAACTCCGAACATCCAAATCGCATTCACACATCCCTACTGGCTCAGGGTTTGCTTCCTGCTAGGCTGGCACACTTCTCCCCAGCCGTGCACTGCCTTGCTGAAGTCCCCGCAGAGGGCTTCTGGCACAGACAGACAGCCGCTCTCTCACTCTCAAGTATTCATTCTCTACTAACCCTCTACTAACTCCACTCTGAGTTTTTGTATCCAGCTGTCTCCATCGCTCAGCTGCAGCTCTTTTAACCTCATCTGGCCCAGTCCAGTCTGGCCCTTTAAAGGGCCAGCACTCCATAGCAGCATGTTCTCACAGGCCAGGCTGAAACTCCTGTATAGATTGTTTTCAGTTCAAGGGTCTAGGACAACAGGCTTTCCTGTGACCCTGTCACAGGCCAGCCTGCACCTGGCCCAAGGCATACACTAGACCTAGAGCATGCAGAGCCAGTCCAAAGTGCATGGAGACATCCGGAAGACAACACTCAAACAGGAGGAACAGGAACCAAGAAGGAGACAGATAATAATTCACCCAGGTTTCTGTGGCTACTAGCTGGCCTTATATATAAGCAGCCAACCAGGAAGCTGTGGGCATGGAGCAAGGCTGAGGACAGGAGTGTTGACTGGCATAGAGGAAGGCTAATAACACCAACCCTGGGCCCTGATCAGGGTGCCTTGATGGCATGGAAGTGCCCACGCTGTGCTCAGCTCCCTAAGGGTGCTGGTTTAAGACTGGGTCTTTACAACATAGGGCTTGTAACTACATATGCATTTGCTTCATTTGTGAACCTAGGGATATGTCTTCGTGAGCTTCAGTGTTGCTTTATTCTGTGGTTTTTTTGCATGTCATAGATTTTAATGCCAAAAGGACAGTTATGAACATTTAATCTAACCACTTGCATAACATAGGCCACAGTATTTCACCAATCAAGCCTCTAACTTCTACTTATCTTTTAGACCAGTGATTCCCATGTTTTATGCCTGTATGGTCCCATTTTGAGAGTTAAATGTAATCCCAGCACCTCAGGTTGGAACAAAGACATGTAGAGTATATCTAATATTAGTCAGGATTGTGAGCCCCATCCACAGATGCTATAACCCTACTTGTGGTCAGAAGGCCGTAGTGTACCAGCCCCTTACTCTGGAGGCCAGGGGGCTTCGTTTGGACTGCTCCAGAGTAAATGGTTGGTTGATTGCAGCTGATATCTCTTAGGAAAGTGCCAGTTCCTGTAATTTCATCTTGATTGCCCAGGGGCTTTACCAGTTTAAATGTGTACAATCTCTCTTATTCTTTGTTTTTGAAATCTGCTTTCTTTCGCCTTTTCATCCCTCTCATATTATTTGGTCCCTGGGAGTCAAGTGTCTATGGCTAGTTATATAGACTGTTACCTTAAAATATAAGTCCTTCCTTTATCTCCTGAAATCACCCAGACAATTAACTGCCTATTGGGCTGCCCCAGGCAACCACCCATTCTACAGTATACTAGAGAAAACACTGCAGGTGTCACCACACACACTCATAAAATTCACATTTCCCCAAGATTCAGAATGCAGCTCATAAGCTAACCATTTGTGTCCTTAAAATATCCTTTTGTAGGTCCTGAAACGACAAGGTTATGATGCAGCCTGTGACATCTGGAGCTTAGGAATCCTGTTGTACACCATGTTGGCAGGGTAAGTGTAAGGGTTTTCTAGCATCAGTGGTCTGTGGTGGGTCTACCTCAGAGCAGTAGAAGTAGAAACAAGTTGTGGATGAATACAGTGAGCACTCCTACTTCTTTAAGGTTTTATTTTGCCTTGTGTTTCTGAGATTTAACGGCGACAACCAGAACGCCAAGTACAAGCATAGTGTGGGAATAGTATATTAAAAGCCCAAATCTTTCTCATCTTACTTGCATGAAGAGCCCTACTGATTTCAGTTAAAAGGAGTCATTCTGTCCTATTCAATGTCTTAGAATCAAGCCTACTGAATAATACATAGGCAAGGAATAAAAATGGGTCTCCACAAATCTATTGATTTGAAAAATAGATAGGGCTCCATGTGGCAGGCTCATAGTTATTTGTGGTGGTAGTCGTTGACTCGTTACAGAAGAGATGGTTTTTGCATTCATGATGACTGGGTGGTGTAAAAGGACAGAATGAAGGTCACTTGTAGATCAGTAAAGGAGGTGAGTGCAAAGAATGTATTAGCAACGTAAAAGCAATAAAGGTTAGAAATAGACATAAGATGACTCAGAAGGAGAAAGCTGATTGAAAAGAGCAGAGGTACCTGAGAATTAAAATCTATTGGGTTTGAACCTCTCAGAGTGAAATTCATAGAGTGCAAATACAAAATAAGTGTTACCAAATCCTCTGTACTCTGAAATCCTGTTGTTTCCTTCAGTTAGTGGGACAGGTCCCTCTGTATAACAATACGCCTCAATTTATCATAACGATTGCTGCCATTCTTTCAAGATCCCCTCACATGCAGCCTTAGGCCTGGCTCTCTTCTGTTCAGCAGTTTGGGGTGGGGGAGAATTTGAGTCTTTTCTCATATTTGCACAGACAAATATACCTACTGGGTCACCTCTTTGTCATTCATAACTGCCATCAAACACACCATAGAAAAAAGATGCAAGCACTTTCAATATCACCTTTTTTCATTTCTCAGAAGCTTTTCTCATTATTGAGATAAATACACTATGACATTCAGAAATACAGCATACAAATCCTGCTGGGCAAAGCAAAGCAATAATAACTGCTCTGAAGTAAAGCGATGACAATCCCTCTCTTCATTGTGATCCCTGAAAAAGACAGTGTCTTCTTATCTAAAACCACCAAAGTACAGCAGTTATTATCAGAGCAGACAAAGCATCACATATCGGTAACATTCTGCCTTTGGTTGACATTTACAAATGAACTGCTTTTCAAAAGCAAAGTCCTAAAAGAAATCCAAATACATTATCTTGTGATAATTAGAGTGTGGTGGTTGCTACAAAAAGTCAGCGTTTCCCAACAGTGTCTATTCAATGGTATCTCATGGTTTCTCCTTGTACTGTACAGCAGGGGGTATGTGTGTGGTAGTAACAGCTGGCAAATGCTGACCTTTAAATGGCTTCTCTGTTTGTAGTTATGTTTCCTGCAGATTTTGTCATCCCTTTCCAGTGACTAAGGGTTGTTGTCATAGTGACCAATGCAGCCATAGTCTCAACCTTTAGCACACATGCAGAGATATCTAGAGGCTAGAATGGAAGGCATAGTATAAAAGTCTTTGTTGATTTATCCATACACAAATTTATAGTCAATCATCTGTTACCATGATGGGATGGTGTTTGGTTGTTGATTTGAGATTTGGAGCCAGCAGCGAGTTCTCCCTCCCTTCCTCACCACACTCAAGAGACAGTTGGTGCAGCCACACAAGCTGGGCAGGTCCAATCCTCTGTGCGCTCCGTGCCCAGCAAGCGCAGCTGCCACACTGGGGGGGCCAGTGCAGAGACCAGGGCAGATGGTTGCCCCTGATCCCTGCAGGGAAGACAAGCCACTGTCAGAGGTCCCGGCACACCCCGGGGTAGGCA
>QEPC01013103.1:405908-428295 GCA_003113815.1 Sphenodon punctatus | reverse complement strand
CTATGATGTGGCTGCACACCTGGCAACAGCACCCGCCACTCAAAGCCCCAGCAGGCCTTGCCATGTGGCGGAGCAGAGAGGGGCTAGCTCCACAAGCAGCAGCACGCTACCGTGCATTGGGCAGCCTAACCTCACTTTGGGTATGACGTGCTGCGTCCCTGGCCTTTTTCCAAGGATGCAAGGCATAGCAACCAGCTGCTCGGCCCGCTACCCAGCAGGGTGAATATCTGGGGGCTGGGCACACGATGCACTGCATCATGGGGCAAAGGCGACCGATGTGGGGCAAGGCTGCCCACATTGCCATAAGGGTGCTTGCCCACATTACCTGGCCCAGTGAAACTCCCAGCATGGAATCTTACGCTTCTCTCCGAACGTGGGTGCAGGGGTAAAAATGTCTTGTCTTGTGGCATTTTCTGTCATGAATGATAGGGCTGGATTTGGAGCCTCATTATTTGTAAGAGAAAATGCCACAGAACACGGCTGATGGCCTTTTTACTCCTGCACCCACCTTCGGAGAGAAGCGTAAGGTTCCTAGCCATGAGATTCCATGCCGGGAATTTTGCTGGGCCAGGTGATGTGGGCAATCACCAGCCTAAGTGTCTTGTGTGACTGCACCCAAAGAGACATGGTCTAGTTGTTCAAGCCCAACAAAGCAAGCCTGAGACTCTTGAATTATAGTTCCATTGCTGACAATGACTTCCTTTGTGCTTTCAGGCAAGTTACTTCATGTTTCTGTTCTGTAAAATGGAATACGATTTACACTTGCCTGTTGCACGGAGATACACTGAAACTTAATTAATTTTATTAAATATTTTACAGATTTTTTTTTCATTTAAAGTGCTAGGTGTTGTCAGAGATTCTATTTGAATGCTGAATGAATTACAACCCGTAGGCAAACCTTACAAAGTTGAGAAAAATGAAATTATTTCAGCATGTCTCCTCTGGAGTAAGCAATTTGGGAACTGTGGCCATTTTATGCATGGAAATTAAGGTCCTGGACTGGTTGCCCTTACTAGGGTCTCACTCCTATTCATATCAGTGGAAATTAGGTGTGAGGAAAAACTTGTAGAAAGAAATTCTAAAAACTATACCCTAGCAACTCTGCATTGTTCCAATAGCTGTCTTTTAAAAGCTAAACTAGCTAATGTTTGTTTAACAGATTCACCCCTTTTGCAAATGGACCAGATGACACCCCAGAGGAGATCTTGGCAAGGATTGGCAGCGGGAAATACGCACTTGCAGGAGGAAACTGGGATTCAGTATCTGATGCTGCTAAGGTCAGCCAAATCTTTGTGTTGTCAGTCTTGATTTTGCAAGTTGTAAAGTTCTTTGTAAGTGATGGGAGAAATACCCAGCAGCTGTATTAGTTAAATAACTCATTAAGTGGGAGTTTGCGGATGTGAAAAATGTTCTGTATTCATTGGTACTTTAGACATTTTTGTTCCATGTTATATGACTATGGAAATATACCTTTCAGCATCCCCACTCATCCCCAATCACAAACAAACAATTAGACTTCAGTATTACAGTAAGATATTTTAAAATCTTTGCAATGTGATGGGAATTTTTGCAAAGTATATGTTGATCCAACATTGTGAGCATCCATTGTGGTTGCCCTTGTAGCTCACCAAAGGTAAACACAGTATTTTGATATGCTTTCATGTTAACATGCATGCTTATTTATTTGCAGGTTGATGTATTAATAATACTTTTCATCCATCATTTGACTTTACAAATGTTAATTCATTACTCATTACCACTTGTGAAGCTTCCTTCTTGCCATTCTTCTCCCCATTTTGCACCTTCACAACCTGCAGTGCAAAGTGACTAAGGCAAAAACTTTCACAAGTGTCCACTAACTCTGAATGCTCAGATTCATGATTTGATTTCTAATTTTCCAAAAGCTCTTGTCTCCTATTGATTTTAGCTGGAATTGTAGACATACACGCCTTCTGAAAACAAGGCCCAGGTTGTCTCAGGCTGTGGCTGGACACTAAAACACCAATTAGCAAAATCAGTAGACGTCTCTGTAAGTTTAAACCTAAATGACTTGTCCAAAGTGACATCGCAAGTCAGTAGCAGAGCTTAGGAACCTAACCCAGATGCTTTGAGTCTTGGCAATGTCTTAAACAAAAGACTAATCTCCTTTGCTATATTCTGAACACAGATATGGATTCAAATCTGCACAATGGTATGTACTAACTAGAGTAATTGAGAGACCTCAGCTCCCTGTGGAAACATTTCGAGTTGAGGTCATTCTGCAATACTCAAGCAACACGCATCACCTCAGAAGACAAAACTCTTTTGGATTACATGTTATTACAAACTATCTAACATGACTTGATGCGTAAACCAAAAATGGGTAAAGAGCAGCTCGGAGGAGGGTGACAGAAGCCGCTCTCTTTCTTTGGCCTGGCTTTGCCAAGACTCCTCCACTTCTGCAGGAGAAAGCAGGCACCTGGAGAGGCTCCACCCAGTCAAATATGTAGAAGGGTGCCTGGCCATGCTGGGCCTCCCACTGCTCTTAGCAGATATTCTGGGCCAGCTGCTGGGTCAATGAAGTGAAGGCTTGCCAGGCATCTGTGAGCACCTG
Organism: Sphenodon punctatus; assembly: GCA_003113815.1. Taxonomy (NCBI): domain Eukaryota; kingdom Metazoa; phylum Chordata; class Lepidosauria; order Sphenodontia; family Sphenodontidae; genus Sphenodon; species Sphenodon punctatus. The sequence continues at coordinate 425,702 of QEPC01013103.1, read as the reverse complement.
GTGCTGGAGCAGGAAAGGTGGCATGCGCCTCCCGTGCCGCCACCGCAGATGCTAACAGGCACCCAACCCAACCCCCCACCCTTCCCTGCTGCCACAGCAGATGCTAACAGGCACCCAACCCAACCCCCCACCCTTCCCTGCCTCAGCAGCAGGCCTAGAATGACTGCTAGGAACAGGGAGGGAAGGGTGGGGGGGTTGGGTTGGGTGCCTGTTAGCANGGGGTGGGGGTGGGAACAGCTCTTAGGGGTGGTGGGACTAGCACCCTGGCCCCCAACTGTGTCCCTGAGGTGACTCAATAGGTTAATCTCAATTAAGAAATACTACACATAATTTATTTTAGCTAGCTAGAAATGTTTTAATAAAACTTTCCTATATTCCTGTTTACCAGGACAGTAGGAATGGTATAACTCATTTATTTATTCAAATTTCTACCCCACTCTTCCCCTAGGCCTCAGGGCGACTTACATAATAAAAACACATTTAAAAACCTCATTAAAAATACACCCTCACCCTTAAACTCTCCCACCTCAACCCGTAACCCTGCCTGTCAAAAGCTTTGCTAAAAAGAAAAGTTTTACACTGCCTCTGGAAAATGCTCAGGCTCCGACGGACCTCCAAGGGAAAAGAGTTCCATAACATCAGGGCAGCAACTGTGAATGCCTCTCTGCAGGCCTTTATCATACAAACAAGATTAGCAGGTGGTACTCGCAAGAGAGCGCTCCCAGCTGACCGCAGGAGTCACAATGAAGCATGGAAGGAACGGCGGGGTCTCAGATATGTGGGGCCCAGGCTGTTTAGAGCTTTAAAGGTCAGAACCAGCACCTTGAGTACCTGGACAGTTATAGGCAGCCAATGCAGACTGCAAACCACAGGGGTAATGTGCTCGCAGCGACCCACCCCTGAAAAGAGCTGGGCTGCTGCATTGTGCACCAGAGGAAGCTTCTGGACAGTCACAAAGGGCAGCCCCACATAGAGCTCATTGCAGTAATCTAGCCTCTAGGTGATGAAAGCATGGATGATGGTGGCCAAATTGGAATCAGAAAGAAAAGGACACAGCCTCCTCACCAGATGGAGTTGGTGAAAAGCGCTCCTCCTGGCCGCCGGTGCAACCTGGTGTTCCAGGTGCAGCAAAAGGTCCAGAAGCACTCCCAAGTCTGCAAGCCTGAGTAATCAGAGGGGGCCAAACCCCTTCAGTAACAGGTGTCCCAATCCTCTCCAAGTCACACCATCATCCCTGTCATCATTACTTTAGTCTTATCTGGATTCATCTTCAGTCGGCTCACCCTCATCCAGTCCCCAGCAGCAGCCAGGCATTCGGTAAGCACCGAGACTGCAGGACCTGGTTTGGATGAAACAGAGAGGTAGAGCTGGGTGTCATCAGCATACTGATAGCACCTCACTCCAAACCTCCAAATGATCTTGCCCAGCAGCCACATTGAACAAGAGGGGAGACAGGATGGAACCCTGTGGGACACCACATGGGAGGCACTGAGGGGATGATGAGTAATCTTCCCATCACCACCTGCTGGGACCTCCCCAACAGGAGGAACGGAACGACTCGAGAGCAGTTCCATGAACCCCTGCCAGGTCCTGCAGATGTGTCAACAACACCCTATGATCAAGTGTATCACAGGCCACTGAAAGGTCTAACCAGATCAGCAGGGCACAATTCTCATTGTCGATCTCCAGGCATAGATTGAGGTCACAAGCGCAGTCTCCATGCTGTACCCTGGATGAAAACCTGACTGAAATGGGTCCAGGAATCCGATAACATCAAGGTGAGCCTGAAGCTGCTGCGCAACCACCCATTCAATAACCTTTCCTAAAAAGGGAAGTTTAGAGACAGGGTGATAGGACCCCCATATACCTGGAGGACTTATGCTGCCACCACAGTGGTGAGAGCAGCAGATGCCTGAGTGCAACTGTGGCGATGGTCAGGTCTCTGTAATGCATATGAGGTCAGTGGCCTCATCCAGAATAAGATCAAAGACCTCTGATGTCTTATTAGTCACTGAGCTCGCATTAATCAGCAGCAGCTTCAGATCAGGAGCCCCACCGGCCTCAACCCCCAAATATCCCAAGACAGGAGGGGAGCGAGAGACAGGAACAGACACTAAGTGCCTCTCCCGATGTCCTCGATAGTATTTCTTTCCCCCCCGCCATACCTCCCCATACCCAACATGACCCCAATCAGTTCAGTGGCTGCCCCACTCTCTACTTCCCTCAAAGCGGCTCCCCTCTCCGGCTCCTGATGACTAGCCCCCATCTCCCAAGCCCAATAGCCCTCAGAGGGCCCACAAGGCCCTATGAAGAAGAGTGGCCGAAGATCACATCCTGAGCCTGGCATCCCTGGAGACAGATTGGCAATAGAGGCAAGCAGGAACCCCCGCCACCCCCCCATTCCTTCAACCCAAGCCAACCCACCCCCCAAAAGGAAACACCTCCCATCCCAACCATACCCATATCCCCCATCCTACTGAACTCCAAGATCTTCACACACACCCAGGTGCATACCCCCCTCACAGGAGAGCCCTGGCACAGATCCCTCCCCCTTACCCCAGTGCCTGAACCCTCCCCTTACAGAGGGGTTAGGATGCAAACTCCAACTTGCCATAAACTCCACCATACACCACTTTGCCCCTATCCCTCCTTCTCACCAAGGGGTCTTGGCCAATTCATCCACCTCCACCCCCCTAATTCCCCCTATGCCAGTACCCTTCCCTCTCACTGAGAGGCCATGGCATTTCTTCCCATCCAATCCCACCCACTCATATCCCTTCCACCAACCCATTCCACATTTAAAATGATACCATCCCCAACTTAAAATAAATCCCACCTCCCTAAAAGAAAAAAGCTACAATACAGCACTGATGCTGCCATTTTGTATTCAGGAGAAAAAATTGTTTGTATGTTTTTCTTTAAAAGCCATCTTTGGATGCTGACTCCCCGGCCAGCTATCAGCCTGTCTCTAACCGTCTCTTGTTAGGGAAGGTTATTAAATGGGTAGTTGCCCAACAGCTCCAGACTCATCTTGATAACACTAGATTCCTGGACCAATTCCAGTCGGGCTTTCGCCTTGGGTATGGCACAGAGACTGCACTTGTGGCCTTAGTCAATGACCTGTGCCTGGACATTGACAAGGGGAATTCTGCCCTGTTGATCCTGTTAGATCTTTTGATGGCCTTTGATACCGTTGATCATGAGATGCTGTTGACATGACTGCGAGACCTGGCTGGTCTGTGCGGGAACACTCTGGAGTGGTTCTACGCTTTCCTTCTTGGAGGTTCCAGAGAGTGGTGACGGCCCAGACAATTTCTCATTGTCTTCTTAGGACCTCCTCTGTGGGGTCTCACAGGGTTCCATTCTGTCTCCCCTCTTGTTCAACATGTATATGCAGCCACTAGGTGAGGTCATTCGGAGGTTTGGGGTGAAGTGCCATCAGTAAACTGATGACATCCAGCTCTACCTCTCTTTTTCATCTGACCCAGGCCCCGCAGTCTTGGTGCTTACCCATTGCCTGGCTACTGTTGGGGACTGGATAAGGACAAGCCAACTGAAGCGGAATCCAGATAAGACCGAGGTGATGATGGTTGACCAGTCTTGTGGCCTGTAGGGGATTGGGACTCCTTTTATTGATGGAGTCCAGCCTCTTCTGATCGATCAGGTTCGCAGCCTTGGAGTGCTTCTGGACCCCTTGCTGTGCCTGGATTGTCAGGTTGCGGTGGTGGCCAGGAGCACTTTTCACCAACTTCATCTGATGAGGAGGCTGCGTCCTTTTCTTTCCAGCTCTGATCTGGCCACTGTCATCATGCTTTCATCACTTCGAGGCTAGATTACTGCAACACGCTCTACTTGGGGCTGCCCATGATGGCTGTTCAGAAGCTTCAGCTGGTGCAGAATGCAGCGAATTGCCTCCTTTCAGGGGTGAGATGCCGTGAGCACATTACACCAGTGCTCTGTAGTCTGCACTGGCTGCCTACATCTCTCCGGGTACAAGTCAAGGTTCTGGGTTTGACCTTTAAAGCCCTAAATGGTCTGAGCCCCACATATCTGAGAGACCGCCTGTCTTTCCATGCCCCATTGTGGCCCCTGAAATTGGCCAGGAGCACCTCCCTTTGTGTACCATCAGTTAGTCTTGTTCGTATGATGAGGGCTCACAGGGGGGGTATTCTCAGTTGCTGCCCCTATGCTATGGAATTCCCTTCCCCCGGAGGTTTGGTTGAGTCCAAGCCTGAGCATCTTCCGGGGGCAGTGTAAGACTTTTCTCCACGTAAAGCAATTTGTTGGGCAGGAATAGGGGATGAGGGGTTGTTGGGTGGGTTAGGGTAGGGTTGTGGGGGGTGGTATTGGGTGGGGGTTTGGGGGAGCTGTGGGGGGGGGGTTTGGAGGGGGTTGTATTTTGTTTTTATGGATGTTTATGTGTGTGAGCAAGGGTCCTTCAATGCCAAAATGCTAATGTGAGATTTGGATATTCTGTTAAGTGTCCAGATTTGAAAATTGTGCTTTATATTTCCAAAATACAAAGAGAGATATCTACTAGGATATATCTCACTGCCTACTGAAGTGACAGTGATGAAAGCTAACGTAGAGGGGGCAGGGCAGGATCAGCTAAGATATTTCAAATCCATCTTTGAAAATCTTGGTTATTTTTTCCTTATATTTCCCCTTTTCTTTATTATTTTTCTCTTTTAACCACAGGACATTGTGTCAAAGATGCTTCATGTAGATCCCCATCAGCGCCTAACAGCAGTCCAGGTTCTAAGACACCCATGGATAGTGAACAGGGAATATCTATCCCAGAACCAACTCAGCCGACAGGATGTCCACCTAGTGAAGGTACAGACTGTCACTCCACCCCCTCTGTCCTCAGGAGAGAAGCTATCATTTACTAAGGCATAGTGAAGAGTGGGGTGGGGGTCTGTGTGGGACATTGGAGATATAGGAAACTTTATTTATTTATTTATTTAATAGATTTATATCCCGCCCCTCCTGCCATGCAGCCCGGGGCGGCTATGGCTCAGTGAGACCAGAATAAACCTTTTTCACACACCATCTGCCAGTTACTGCAACTTCCTGTTGTGCTGTGAATTGCCCCATTCCTCTGCGGTTTCCCCAATGGCGACAACCCCCATTTCTGTCTTTGGAACATAGGTCCCTGGCTGTAATGAACTGGCAGTAGGGAAACGTGCGCCCTGGGCTTAATTTGTGCCAGGGTTCGCCAACCCCAATAACCTCTTTTCATGCCAGGGTGTAGGTCCCCCCCACCCAGCACGGCACCTCTTCCAGACCCTCTCACTGCTCCTGCTGGGCAGCACACCATCCACAGTTGGATGCAAAAGCACCAGCCTCTCCCCTACAGGGTTGGGATTGAGGCTGCTATTGATGGGCAAGGAGGGTGCTGCTATTGCAGTCCATCAGCTGTTCATCAGTGAGAGTGTTTTGCCACCAACAGCTGATTGGCGGTGGCAGCAGTGCCAGTCCCTTGTTCCAGCCCCATCAAACTCAAGTCCTCCCTGGGGCAAAGGCTGGCAAGCAAAGGGCATGAACGAGGGCTGGTGGGGCCTGGCAGAACAATTCCATGGGCAGAACAACTCCTCCCCACCCATGCTTCTGGGGTCAACAGGTGGGACTTCAAGGGCAGGCCAAAGCCCCAGCACTTCTTTTCTTTATTTCTAAATCAAGGGCTCTGTGTACGCTGGGGGGAAGTCAGAGATGCTCACCTGTCTGTCGGGTCCTATAGTGCCAACTTCTAAAGGAGACTGTCCTTTCTCATAAAGGTAGAAACTGGGAGAAGAGTGACGAGGAGAAAACTAAAGTATTCTTCTCAATCCTTGCATGGTCTGCTTTCTGTTTTACAGGGTGCGATGGCAGCCACCTACTTTGCTTTAAACCGAACTCCTCAAGCACCGAGGCTGGAGCCTGTACTGTCCTCCAATCTGGCTCAGCGGAGGGGCATGAAAAGACTTACCTCAACAAGGTTGTAGTGGACCTGAGGATTGCCTCATTGAAACCCCACAGGTCGCTATTTGAGAGGTTCATCTTTATTGCTGCATTAGCAGGGCATTGGACAACTCGCATACGACGACTAGAATTAGCAGAAGTCCAGCATAAGACAAAGCTATCCTTTGCTTTTTTATTATTATTTCTTTTTATGTTCTGGCCAAGATCCTGAGTTAGCAACTTTTCACAGATGTGCCAATTTTGCCAGTTACTCTATTTCCTTACTGAATATAAGCCAAATGAAATAGGTTTTCCCCAAAGTACTATTTTTGGAATCGTTAAGATGCTGTGCAAGAACACTTTTTTGTAAGCACTTTTCAATATGAACACTGAGTAGTTTAGTTTAAAAAGAAAAGAAAAAAAAATATTTCAACTATGCCAGCAGCATATGGTGTCATGGTGAATTGGCTCAGTCAGTCATAGATTGGCCACTGTCAGAGACAGGGTGCTGGGCTCAGTGGATCATTGGTCTGTCCCAGTATGGCACTTCCTATGTCAATGGGTAGAACTACAGATCATCAGCTGCATTGAAGTTTATCTGTAAGGAGTTGAAAAGTAGAGAAATGTGGTACCAAATGCAATCCCTGGATCAAGTACTGTACAAAGTGCAGGACCAAGAGATGAGCTCATCTCCTAACTCTCCAAGAGAAGTCTTACGATATTATGAACCCTCCCACTGACCTCCAATTCTGATTAAGAGATTTGCTTGCCTGTTTGGTTAAGCACGGGCTACTAGGCTATAAACAAGTCAAGTCATCTGTTCCTTCAGCAAGTGCAGAGAAAGGAAACGCCACAGGCAAAGTCTCATTAAGCAGAATCTTATTTCATATTTCCTGACGTCAACAAAAATGAGCAAAATTTGGGATGATGGACTTGAGACACCTTTTGTTACTTTTCCTCTCCATCTTGGCTTCTGATGAGACACAAGTCGGCTGGAGTTATTTTTAGCACTTTTGTTGATTGGTTTTCCAAGTGGATTTTGTCTGTTACTCCAATGCTTTCCAGGAGCAACTGGTGTGCTATGTTTGCTTTAATTCTCTCTTGTGGAAGGAAAAAAAATGTGAACCCAGAGCTTCGTCTCTTAGAGGTTGCCCTTCTCTTTCTATCTGTGTAGTCTGTGCATCTTGGTGCTGAACTGGAATCAGCAGGTGCACATTCATTTGATCCTGTGTGTGCAGGGGGACAAGGAGCTGCATTCACTGTGGTAATGTGCTTCTAAGGACTGTGCATTCGTGCTCATTTGCGTTGGTCTATTTTTAATGTTATGTTTAATCTTAATAATTTAAGTTATATTTAATGTTTTGTTTTATGTGCTGTGCACATGGGTCTGCAAGAGAGCAGCTCTTCTTGAAGCTCTGTTCTTTTTAGAATAAAACAATGCTGTGAAACTTTGCATGGTGAGTGAATTGGCTTGAGTCTGGGCTGGGGGGAGACATTCATTGATATACACCAGAGATGGGCAAATGATGGCTTGGGAGCTGCATATGACTCTCGGGCACTTGTACAGCAGTTCTAGCCAGAAGTGACTGCCTGGGGGCATGTCCATGCTGTTCCTTTAGGAGCGAGAGAGGATGAGCCACCATTTTGGCCACTAGAGCTTCATGGGGGACATGGAAGCAGGGAGAGCATACCCTATGTTGCTGTTGCTGCTGCCCAAACCCACTAGATTGCCTGGGAGCCAGATATTTGATGTTAGATGGGTGGTATTTGGGGGTAGCTGTGCTGCCCTATCCCTGAGATTGGGGGAAGCTGCAATCTATGTAATGCATCTTGTGGCTCTCAGCAATATGAAAATTTTGCTATGTGGCTCTTGGGCTTGGGAACTTTGCCCACCCCTGGTCTATACCATATAGAACATATATTTATTTATTTTATTTTATTTATTTTATTTAATAAATTTATATCCCGCCCCTCCTGCCATGCAGCCCGGGGCGGCTTACAACAATAAAATACAATAAAAACAATTTAAAACACTCAATACAATATAAAAGTATTTGAAACAGGGCTAGCAATATATAAATAAGTTAGGTTAGGTGTGGGAGATAAAAAACCCTCACCCTGACCCTGACTCTTTCGTCTGGCCAAACATCATTTGGTGGGAACCAGTAGAGAAGGCTTTATGTCACCAATACATTCCCCTACATGCAAGTTAGAGCAATGGCAAACTTTTTAGACCGTGTCCCCCTCTTTTTGTCTGTGGTACTTGACACATACACATGCACACACCACATACTTTGCCCCCTCTTCCCTTGCCAACCTACCCTTTCCCCCAGTCTCTTTCTTGTTCACTCCCCCACACCTCCATCTCTCTGCAGCCTCCCTAACTCCCCTAGCTCAGAACAGCTGAGTTGTGCAGTTTTCCAAAATGGCACCAAATGTTTTCAAATGAGATGATAGCTTGCTGGAGTCCATGTTTGGCCCATGCAGCCCCCACTCACAGTTTTTAGTGCAACAAACCTCACAGACAGGCAGGCGTTCTTCCCCACCATGCTCCCCCCTCCACTACAGAGAAGCAGTCACTCCTCAGACACTCTAGGCTTTTGCCCACAACTCTGTGGTGCTGTATGTGCACACAGCTGTGCACAACTTAATTGACAAAACTTGGACACGTGGGCGCACATTAACCTGGATTCGCCCGTACAGTGGGCCCTCAGTGGACTGCGCTATAAGTGTTGGACACGTGGCCCCCCACCCACACGGGTGGGTGTTGGCCCATGGCGGGCAGGGGCTAACATCTGGTGAACCCCTAATAAGCAGGCAGTGAACATCTTCTAAACATGCACCTGGTGTGAGCTATCGACTTGTTTGTTTTTACCCACTGTCTGACTCGCTTCTGGAACATGAATTTTGGTTGGTTACTGCAGTACCAATCAGAATCCATATTGCAGAAGTAGGTGGGGCTGACACCTTTTGTGGAAAAATTTCCCCTATGTCAACTAAAGTGGAACTAGGGGCTTGATAAGTGCTCCCTTTCTCTCACGCACACGCACCCCACACAGGATGTACTCCACATTCAAGTTTGAGAACCACTGAATTAGAGCAGCCTCATAGAGCCAGCGGCCAACAGCCTCATGAGGTGATTCTAGAAGCTGGGATTTGACATGACACAATAAGGATATCCTGGCCACACACCCTTTTCCTCAGGAATGACTCTCATATTGGGGGATAGATGAGGACAGCATAGAGCTGCCACAGTAGCTGAACACCAGCAAAGGGCTCCCCCTGCACAAGGGGAATCTGAGGTGGCTGGATCACCTGAATTTCCAGCTGTTTTAAAATGAGCAGACTCAACAAGCAGGCCCTATCCTTATGTGTAAGTATGTACCAAAACTTGGCAAATGGTGGCTCAGGAGCCTCATGTGGATCTTGGACACCTGTCCTGTGGCTCTCACCAGAAATGACTGCCTGGAAGTGTGTCCATTTGGCTCTGTCAGGAGCAAGAGAACTGGCCACTATTTCTGCTGTTGGAGCCTCCTGGGGCTGTGGGAACAGGTTCTGTATTGCTATTGCTGCTGCCTGAACCCACCAAGCTGCCTGGGAGCCAGAGCTGTGATGTGCTGTAATTTGCTCTCTTCTCAGAGTAAATTAATACAGCATGGGTTGATGTGTTTGGTTTTTTAGTTCCATAAACCATCTTCTTTTCATCTTAATACTGCTGTGGTCCAAGCTTGCTGTTTTACATTTCCCCTGCTGTGGCAGACGTTTAAGGAGCTGATCCGAAGCTTAAATGCAGGGCAGACAGAGGTAATTCCCCATCTGTTCCGAGGCTTGACATCCCAAGTGTGGAAGAATAAATGTTGGGGTGAAAACAAACAAGACGATAGCCCACATTAGACCAGACCATTTAGTAGGTATTCACCTGATGTTTGCCCCCGGGCATTGTCTCAGACAATGCGGAGCTGCTGTACAGGCAAATACTGGCTAAAGTGCACCCATGGGGCCACTTCCCATCTGTTGGGGTGCACGCAGCCTCTGCCCACATACAAATCCTCCAGGATCATAGAGTCCCAGCCGTAGCACCTAGAGCAGTCTGAGAAGCGAACACTCCTTTCTCACCTTCACTGGCGCTTTGACTGTTTACTTTTGAACACTCCAAAAAGTGAACTAAAAAAAGGAGTAAACAGCGACATGGAACTGCTCCAGGAGTACCGTGCAAATGCCAGGGGCCTACCCTGCTACTGCTGCCACTGTCTGATGCCCTCCCAGGCCAGTAACCTCCCTGCCCCACACCTCCCCACACATACATTTCTCAACCCCTGAACTCAGAAATGAGGGATTGGGACTCAAAATGTGGGACATAACTTGCATTTAAAATTGCATGTATACATATGTGGAAATTCAAATTAGTCCATTGCTTAACTATGAGGCTGGGGAAAAGACAAAAAGAAAAAAAACCTTTAAATGTTCAGGGCTCTCAAATCCATACAATAACCTCTCTCATAAGCCAGACAAAGCCTTGCCCTGCCAGGCTTTGTCTGAGCTCTATCCCAACAGTTCCCTTAGTGGCTTGGCCTCTGCACCCCCATGCCAAATGAGTGTTACTGTTTACACAGCCCTCCTTCTGACAATAAATTTCCCCCCCATTCCAGACATTTCTCCCCCTGTTTGTTCACATGTTCCCCTCCCTCGCTTCAAAAGTTCCCTCCCGCTTTAAAATTTACTGCGACCATGCCATGACCAAGAAGAGCTGCTCCACTATGCAGCTTTTTTTTTATCATCAGCAATACATTGTTCCAACTTGGCAGGCAGTTGGGGGGGAGGGGATTCATTCCCTGAGAGGGGAGATCCCCTGTGTTAAGGCTGACTGATATCTGCATTAATCCATTCACACATGAAGGGGAATGTGGCTGAGGGATTTAGGTCAATTGTCAACCCTTACTTTTCTGGGTTAAGTTTTAGTGCTTCTCCCACATTACAGCCGGTGTATCTCCCATCATAAATCTTTCAGATGATCAACATTAAGGTGGCAAATGTGCTTTCTGCCTAGCTCACCATCTTGTGTGAATGCATCCTGAGAGTAATTAAGTAGAGAACACTAGAGAGTCCCTAATGTATAACATGGACGGGGCTGTTTTTAAGCCTACCTGGAGAAACCTGCTGAGCTCTTTCAGGTTGAAAAATCTAATCATTGTCCCCACTGATGACTTGCAAATTGCTCTCCCTCTCCCCTCCCAGTACAGGACTTTATAGCTGTTTTCCAAGACTGTGGGACAGATAACAAAAGAGGTGTGAAATCAGGGACATCCCGGAAAATCTGGGACTTTTAAAAGGTATGCACACACACAATCACCTGGGTAGCCATGGGCTATCCAGGAGCTGTTATGTGTAAATGGGGGAGGGGGAGGATAGATATGTGTTCAGGATTGCCCATGTTGGCAATCATGAACACATAGGGTGTCAACAAACGTGATGGTGGCTCGCTTAGGCTCACTTGGACCTGCTTTGGCCCACAGGCCGTCATCATGTTTGTTGGGGGCAGTACAGATGTTTGCCCCAGAGTTCTCCCGGGTGTGTGAATGGCTAGCCCAGGCTGTGATCCTGGAGGTCTCCATGATCACAGCCTGAGCTAGCCACCAACATGCCCCGGAAACAGCCCGCCCAGCTAGGCCGAAGCAGGCGATCACATGCAGTAGCCTGCTGTTCCCAGCCTAGTCCAGAGTGGCCACCATGACCAGCCACCATGGCTGCCCATCATGGTGGGGATTGGGCTGCTGTGCGCAAAATATACCAGCCACATGTTCATGTGGCTCCCCCAACCACATGAACATTTGTTCCGCAGCTGGACCCAATCCTAACTGGGTTGCCAGCAGCTTCCCAGTCTGGAGTAGTTTGTGACGGCAGCACCCCATCATCATTTGTGTTTTTACCCATAGTTAATGTAAGGTCTGAAACCACCTATTGTGCAAGACCAAGCTCCAGTGTAATTAGCCTTGCAAGTACCGCAGTCCCATAGCTCTTGCTATATTTGTGATAGTGGCTTGGTTTGGTTTTTTTACAAACTCCTAGATACAACCTATACACACATTGCAGCCATATGCGCTTGCACTTTCTAGGGAGAAATTTAGCAGACTTGGCAAACTTAACTTAGCAAAAGTATTTTCAGTCTTATGGGAATGTTTTTTTATGTTCTCTACATCCCACAAATTTTAAGTCACATTCAATTAAAAGACAGCATATTGCCAGCTGTTAGTCTGCAAAATGACTTAGTGCCTTCAGGTATTTTAAAATAGTAAAATGAGATAAAATGCCTGAAGCACAAAGGTTAGAGAGTGATTCTGGCACAGCACTCAGGAACAGGAAAGCATTGTGGAGACTGCTTGAGTTGGATTTAGGGAGCCATCTAAAACAGTTCAAATTAATTAGAAGTTCATCATAAGCAAGCCTTAAAGAAACAGACCTCTTTTTGATAATTCGTGCTGTTCATTGTTAAAAACAAACAAATTGGTTTTTTGTGTTTTTTTTAAAGTTGCTAAAAATCTTTGTTAAAACTAGAAGCAATACACAAATAAAGATTAGTGTGTGGTGGGATTTATTCTTGACATTCAATTACTAGAGACTACTAAATTTAACAAACAGAGGTACTATGATCTTGCAGGGAGAAGGAGGAGAGTTTCCTTGCTGATGAACTGAAAAGCAGGATTCCCCACCATCACCCAGGCTTCTATGGGATTCCACATCTACAAGCCCAGTTAAGTGACAAGAATTTGAGAAATAGCCATTAATAAATTGGCTTTTCATCCTGCTAATACCCCTTAATAGTTCTAATCCAGACGTACATTCTTAATATTAAATGTACTGGGGGTCGTGGAGAGTGGGGAGCAGAATCCTGTTAAGCCCCAGGCTCCAGTAAACATTTCACTTAGGACTAAAGTGCTGGTATTCAGAGGTGTAGCTAAGTTGGAATGGGTCCTGGTGCAGAAGAGATAATGGGGCCCCTTTGGTTCCCCACCCAAGAGCAGGGGATACAGCTGCACCCGAGAGTGCAGACCCCCAGGCTTTTGAGCCTCAGTGAAGCTGCACCACCTGTCCCTGTTATAGCTATAGACTTGCTGGACTTGAACCATCCAGCTGTGGCATACACATTTAAAAGTAAATGTGTTCACTGCCACTTAAACTATTAATACTTTGGGGCATTCAGGGCAGCAGCTTATCTGGAAATTGGAGTAGGAAAAATAAAGTTATCCCTTGCAAAACGTAGCACATGTCATTGTTTCAGGGCAAGAGCAATTTGACTTAAGAGAATTGTAAGCCGCACGGAGCTGCCTGTGGCAGGAGGGTCGGGGTAACACATTTTTAAAATAAATAAATAAATACATAAGAATTCTAGTTAGCTAAATTATGTTCACTGTTCTTCCATTCTAGGTATATTTAGGTGCAGCCTGCACCTAAATATTCCTAGAATGGAAGAACAGTGGACAGCATCGAGCCGTTTCTTCAGCATGGAAAGAGTTGAGGTTCCTCAGCCCTAGCAAGATTGAGTCCTACCTATGAAAGTATATAGCTTCTTTGCAAAATTAAGTTTTGAAAAGTAAATACCTATAGCCTAGTCTGTCAGCCCCTATAGAAGCCTGGCCAGGCAACAGTATAATCAATGTTTGTACACTAGCGATAACAACTGTATCCCCAAACCCATTTCCAAATAGAATTGCGGTTTCCGGACCCATATTTTGCACATAAGGGATACATTGTAGCCCCGGTGTTCCATGATGGAGAACATCCCTCTCAGGAACATAGCTAGGTGGGAATGAGCCCTGGGGCAGAAGATGGAACGGGCCCCCTACTGAGGCACTCCTCTCCAATGTGCGTATGCATTCTACTCGTGTGGGGGCCTCTTAGGCTTGCAGAGCCCAGCAGGGCCAGCCTTACCACAGGGTGACCACCCTGGGTCCTCCTCTTTCTGGGGGGCCCCCACAGTGGCCCCTGTTTTCAACAGGACCCAAACATTACCTCCTTTAGGGCCCTGCAGGGGGTACCCTTAATTGGGATGGGGCCACCAGTGACCTGATTCTCCCTTTTCCCTGGACCCCACAAAGTTTAAGGCCAACCCCGTGTCCCAGTGTAACTGCACCTGCTACACCTACTATAGCTTACACCTCTGTGCCCAGAACATTAGCTGCTGTTCTAGAAAACCAACATAGAACCATAAACCTACCTTGTATAAAGAATTCACAAGATGACCTAAAATATTTATGCCACCCTGATCCTGGTTTCCTGGCAAAGGCAGTGTGGCTAAGACGTCACGGTGCTCACGTTATTGCCAAATGAGACAATGGCTCTTTGGATCCATGGGCACCAGCTGAGCATAAGGCAGAGCAACTTTTACAGTACCATGGGTGGGGAACCTTAGGCCCAGGGACCAAATTTGACCCATGGATGTTTTAGTTATTTTTTGGACCCTTTCCAGTTCCAGAATCTGTTCCATGGATGCAGTCCCAACTGAGCTCAGGGGAAGGAAGCAGATATGAGGGCATGCTAGGGAATAGAATCATGGCATAGATCCAGGATCTGGCACTCCTAGGGTTACCATACCTCCCCTTTAAAAGAGGATGCTTATGAAAAATTCATGTTGCAGGGCTGCACCGGAACCAATGCAGCCCTGCACCATGTATTTTTATAAGTGCCCTCTTTTAAAGGGGAGGTATGGTAACCCTAGACACTCCCCTTCCTTCCCCTGCGCCCCATCCTCAGCACACTCCTTTAAATAAACACCCCCACTCTGAACTCCTATTCAGCTGGTGGAGCATGCGTGTACTAATTTCAAAGTGGCTCCTGGGGAGGGAAAAGGTCCCTCCCCCACTCCCCAACACCACCACTTTACACCCTCTCTTTTCCTTCTCAGCTGCACCAAGCAAAGCTCCCGTACAGCTCAGAATGAGAGGTATGAATTCTCAGCTGGTTTTACAAAAGTGATTTGCACATGCTAAGGTGTACAAGGGTCCAGACACATGAAGTTCATTTAGCTTTGTTGTTTATTTATTTATTTATCTATTTATTTTAATTAGAAACTTGGGTCTTGTCTATCTTGATTATTGTGGAAGTCTCTATAGTCCCCTGGAATACTGGTGGGATTACAACATTAGAGACATTACGAATGAAACCTGCTAGCCCAATTGTTGGAAGTTTTGCTTTGACAATATCTGTGTAGTTCAAAAATCCTAAATAAACTGAAGTTCACGTCAAAGAATTATGTGCCATCTCTTCAAATAAGAGGAGGCTGTTGAGGGAGGCTCCCAAGTCACATGCTTGGGCCCTAGAAAGTAGAAGAGGTCAGTGTTGACTTTCTATATGTAAGGAGTGAGCCTAAAGCAACTCAAATATCAAGCATTCTTTACATACAATTACGTAGGTCTACACAAGTGCAGTATGTGCGTTATTTCCTTTTTAGGTTACCTTGAAGGTTCCAGTGTCCTCAACGGAGTCTCTACCGCCATGACAGCACACTCATAAAGGGAAAATCCCTTATCAGCTGGCTTAAGAAATTGACTTTTCAACCCACATAATCAAGAATAACTAGAATGACCACTTTCATTCACTTCTTAAATTACATTTCTAACATAACTTTTAAGTTTGGGCATTCTAATATAAAGGTTATGTAATAAATGGCATTTATACTGAGGACCAAACTTTCAGCCAGTTTGGGAAATTGCATTTAATTTTGTGAGTGCAAAATTTGCATTTGAGTGTGGAAACAGACAACCAAAACTACCATAAATGAAAATCAGATAGCTATGTATCTGATTTTTGCATATTTATTTATTTATTTATTTATTCTTTGGTCTTGTACCCCACACCCTCCTGCTCACAGAGCAGCTTGGGGCGGCTCACAACAGACAGACCATCAAAATAAAACAATCATAACATAGAAAATGCAATAAAAAATCCTAAAAACACTACAGGCAAAAAAATCACACACAAAAAAACACTACGGGCAGACAAAAAAAACCCACCCCCCAATCTCCACTATCTCCCTCCCCATCTCCCTCCCCAAAAGCCAGGCGGAACAGCCAGGTCTTACACCATCTCTGGAAAGAGGGGAGGTCTGGGGCCAGGCGGGTTTCCTTCAGGAGGGAGTTTCACACCCGAGGTGTGGCCACCGAGAACACCCTCCTCATCGTCGCCACCCTGCAAACCCAGGGAACTTTGAGTCGGACGTCCCTGGCCTACCGCAAGGGCTGCGATGCGATCTGGGGTGGTCCCAGGGAGCACCCAAGCCATTTAAGGTTTTAAAGGTCATTACCAGCATTTTGAATTAGGCCTGGAAGACAACAGGCAGCCAGTGCAGAGAACAGAGCACAGGTGTAATGTGCTTGCGGCAACCCATCCCCATTAGGAGACGGGCTTCTGGACTGTCCCCAAGGGCAACCCCACGAAGAGTGCATTGCAGTAGTCTAATCTATAGGTAATAAAGGCATGGATGATGGTGGCCGGATCAGAGTCTGAGATGTACGGCCGCAACTGTTGTACTAGATGTAACTGGCAAAATGCTCCCCTGGCCGTCACCTCCACCTGGGAATCCAGGCGGAGCTGTGGGTCAAGGAGCACCCGCAGACTACAGACTTGTGTGGCCAAAGGGGGGCAGACCCCGCCTATGATGGGAGCTGCCACACACACACCCAGCCTTCACCACCACCATCACCTCCGTCTTATGGAGATTCAACTTCAGACGGCTCACCCTCATCCAATCCCCCACAGCTGCCAGGCACTGGGCAAGCACTGAGACTGCCGGGTCTGGGTCTACAGAAAAAGAGAGGTAAAGTTGTGTGTCATCAGAGTACTGATGAAAGTGCACACCGAACCCTCTCACGACCTCACCCAAAGGTTGCATATACACGTTGAACAGGAGCAGGGACAGAATAGAACCCTGCAGAACTCCACACATGAGGTCCCAGGGAGATGAAGAACACTCCTCAAGATCCACACGTTGAGTTCTCCCGACCAGAAATTAGTGGAACCATTCAAGAACAATTCCACCCACCCCAGCACAGTCCCGCAGTCAAGCTACCAACGTCTCATGGTCAACGGTATCAAATGCAGCTGACATCTAATAAAATCAGAATAGACAATCTGCCCTGATCCAGTTCACGGCGTAGGTCATCTACCAAAGCCACAAGTGCAGTGTCCGTGCCATACCCAGGATGAAAACCAAACTGCGAAGGATCAAGAAAACCGACCCGGTCCAGATGCCCCTGAAGCTGCCGAGCCACCACCCATTCAATAACCTTCCCTAAAAAGGGAAGGTTAGAGACTGGCTGATAGCTGGCAAGGGAGTCAATGTCAAGAGATGGTTTCTTGAGCAGAGGCCACACCACTGCCTCTTTGAGGTGACTCGGCACTCTGCCCTCCCTAAGAGAGGCATTGACAACCCCCGCCAGCAGCAGCCCCAGTGTCTCCCGGCAGGCCTTAACCAGCCAGGATGGGCACGGAGCTAATTCACAACAGGTGGCTCTTACTGCCCCAAGGACATCCACTGCATTGGCGGGCAACACCCTCTGAAATTGATCCCATTAAATCAGACAAGACGGGGCCTCCACTACCTCTGGTTCACTCACCGTCCTAAGTGCAGCATCGAAGTCGAGGTGAATCTGAGTGATTTTATCCACAAAAAAGTCAGCAAACATGTCACAGCGGGCACTGGATGATTCCAATTCCAGGCAGAGAGAAGCCGGACTGACCAGCCTCTGCACCACCTGAAAAAACTCCGCTGGATGTGACTTTGAGGATGCAAGGACAGTTTATATACATTTACCCATACAAAACCCATAGGCACAGTCTGCACCAGGCAATGCACTCCTCTGCCTGCCTGGTGCCAAATCTAGCCAGTAGCACTTGTGAAATTCACGTTTATTTTAATGGACACATTTGTGCTAACTGTTAACACTGGTACAAAACAGTGGGAAGACCATACCCTAAATATGTGCCCTAAACATCAACAGTATTACACATTAGAGTGTTCCTCTAAGGCTGCGTTCTCACCTGCGGCGGCGGCGGTGGCGGCAGCGGGAGGGGCGAGGGAAGACGCAGCAGCGCCAAGGAGCCGGCCGACGGGAAAAGAGCCGGTGCGAACAAGGATCTGCCGCGGCTTCTCTCACGCATGTCAGGGCAGGATTTTGCATCCTGAGAACGCAGTCTTAAATGCAGATTTTTATTAGTCCTATCATGCATCAGTGGTTCAACACCTGCCACACTATGAGTGTTAACACATGACGCTGGCCTAGTTTGCCTGCTCTGGACCATCTGGGCGAGTGTCAAATCCCTGCACCATATGTGGACCCAGTTCAAACCCCAGCAGGGTTGACGGCTCAGCTGGAAACGTAGACCTGGAATAAGCCAGGCCCACAATACATCCCCATGAGCCGCCCAGGTAGGCCAGAGCACAGTGAACCGGGCGAGCACATTCGTTTTCATGCCTGGCCTAACGTGGAGTCGCCATGGCTGCCTGTTGTTGGCATTCCTGGCTGCCCATCATGGCAAGGGGTGGGGGACCAGCCACAGCATGGGGGCAGAGCTATACATTGCTCACCGCCCCCCCTCCCTGGCCAGGTCAGGCCAAGGGGAACATTTGGTTCCATCCTCCAAACTGACCTAACTGGGGAGAGAGCAGCTATCCCACCCCCAGACATGCAGCCACAGCAGTGGCTGCACGTTATGTTTTCACTCTATGTCTCCTAAATAGAGCTGAAAACTTATTTATTAAAAGGTCCTAAAAAGCCTGAAAGGCAAAAGTGGGAATCCTCGATCTATTTTTGATGAAGAATTTTAGAATGCCAACAAAAAAAGCTTTTAAAAAGGTGTGAAATGGGAGAGAAAGACAATTGCTAAAGATTTGTTTGTGAGCCTAATTCTGCCACTCTTATTTGCAATGCATAATACCCTCCTATTCTGCAAAAAGTCTCATTGGAAATCAGTGCGCCAACTTGCAGAGAGGAAGGTATAACTCCATGGGAGATAATAAATGTGACAGGGGTGGGGCCCACCACAGCCCACCCGGGCCAGAGACCTACCATCACATTTAATGCCAGCCTGCCAGATGTGGGCCTACTGCTGCCCCAGCCCGGGTAGGTGACTGGCCCAGATGTGGTCCCTCAGATGATTCCAGGCCCAAAGCCCAGGCAAAGGGCAGGCCAGTGCCTGTGTTTGTGGCCTCATCCCCTGCTGGGGATCCAGGGGTGCCCTGGACACCAGTCAGGGCTGGCTGTGATTGACTGCTATGGCTGCCCATCATGGCGGGGGGCAGGGTGCTGCGAGTTATCGGGGGCGGGGCCGCCTGGCTGCACAGTCGTTCCCCTGCAGGGCAGGGCGGGGTGGGGCGGGCTCACCCACCAGCCCCATTGGGTGCATGTTTGATCTGTGCCCTGATCTGACCCCATCAGAGCCAGGCCCCCCTCCCCATATGTGTCGCCGGCACGCCAGCTGCATGTTTATTTTCACCTCTTGTAAGGGTTGCAGAATCTGGCCGAGAAAAAATAATGAATGTGTTTGTGTGCAAGAGGTTTTCTTGATTAGTACGTAATAAATTAGTGTAATTATAGACCATGCTCCACCACTTTGTTTACAGACTCCATATCCATGTTTACAAAATGATTTGAAATATTCATGCTTTGCATTTTTTGTTTGAAATGGGCAACCACTGTACAGATATTTATTACGCTTACCAGAGGTTTGAATATTTTTTTTGGATATACATGGTTTTATGAAGTGTGATATTTTTATAGCACAACAATCACCTTGGAACTTTATATATTGTTACACACACAACTGTTTGCAGATCAGCTTCTTGCTCCCTTCCCCTCCTCC